>JAKELH010000152.1:0-158645 GCA_021525015.1 Lactarius pseudohatsudake
ACACCACTGGAGGGACTGGCTGGAGAAAGCGACCGACCCAGACATCTGGACGGCACACCGTTACATCTCAGCACCGGCAAGCGACGGAGGAAAGACAAGAATCCCTAGCCTAAAGATACAAGACGAACTGGGCGAAAGAACCATCAGCCAGAACTCAGACAAAAGCGCAGTCCTGGCCAAGGCGTTCTTCCCCAGCAAACCACCGGAACCGGTCGCCGACCCAAACAGCCCAGACTTCCCCCCTCCAATCGACACGCTCAAGGCTATCACCAAGGAACAAATCCGCAAACATATAGCACGGCTAAGACCCTACAAGGCCCCAGGCCCTGACGGGATTCCAAACATAGTACTAATCAAATGCGCTAACGTACTCGTCAACAGGCTATGGACAATATACAACGCCATCGTCAACAAAGGCTGGTACTACAGCCCCTGGAAGACATTCACGACAGTTGTACTCAGAAAACCGGGCAAGCCGAGATACGATATCCCCAAGGCCTACAGGCCTATCGCTCTCCTTAACACGCTCGCAAAAGTACTAACGTCCATTATGGCAGAACAACTATCCTACTACTCCGAAAAACACCAGCTTCTCCCGCAACACCACTACGGTGGACGCCCAGCCCGCACAACCACGGACGCAATGCACATGCTCACGCTCCGGATCAAAGACGCGTGGAGAAGAAAAGAAGTGACCTCAGTACTCTTCCTAGACATAGAAGGCGCCTTCCCCAACGCCGTCAACGAGAGATTGCTACACAACATGAGAAAGCGTCGAGTACCGGACAAACTGGTGAAGTTCACGCGTAACCTACTCCGGAACCGCTTCACTATGTTAAAATTCGACGATTACATTTCAGATAGCATTCCGATCAACAACGGAATAGGACAGGGAGACCCCTTGTCCATGATACTATATCAATACTACAACGCAGACATCCTCGACATCCCAAACAAAGATAGCGAATCAGCAATAGCCTATGTGGACGACGCAATCCTAATCGCCACCGGCGAAAACTTCACAGCTACACACGCAACGCTAACGGACATGATGACAAGGGAAGGCGGCGCGATCGATTGGTCCAACGCCCATAACTCTCGCTTTGAGTTCAGTAAACTTGCACTGATTGACTTCGCTCACCAGAACTGCAAGAAACAAAGAAATCCCATGGAGCTGCTCGACACCGTCCTCACCCCGTCAAAGAACGCAAAGTACCTAGGAGTCTATTTCGACCAACACCTCACCTGGGGCGCACAATACAACCACGCGCTGGAAAAGGGCACGAACTGGGCCGGCCAGATCAGGAGGGCGGCCGCCCCGAGCTGGGGCATCACACCGAAATACGCAAGAAGACTCTACATAAGCGTCGCAATACCCCGTATTCTATACGCGGTTGACGTCTGGGGAAGCACGGAAGGACGCAACAAGTCGGAAGGAAAAACCGACAGAATATCAAGACGCGGGAACAAGTTCACGACCATTCAAAGAGCCGGTGCCCTGGCAATCACAGGAGGCCTCAGGACGTCGCCCACGGATATCCTGGACGCGCACGCTTACATCCTGCCGTTAAAACTAGAAGCTGAAAAACACCTCCACAGGGCGGCAACTCGCATCGCTACGCTCCCAAAGGAGCACCCGCTCCACGGCCCCGCGAAAAGATGCGCAAACGGCAGAGTAAAGAAGCACAAATCCCCACTTCACTATCTCATGCAGACGTTCACAATAAAGCCGCAATCTTTCGAGAAGATCCCCACTGTACTACAAAACCCGGCTCTCTCCCACAAACGCCCCTTCGGACTGGACGTAGCCAAGGATAAAAAGGCTTCAATCAAAGCCGACGAGGAAGGGGTCGAGGCAATAAAAGTATACTCCAACGGCTCAGCCCACGACGGAGAGGTGGGAGCAGCAGCGATACTCGTTAGGGCGGATAAAGAAACGAGAACGCTACACTACCACCTAGGCTCACTGGAGCAACACACGGTCTTCGAGGCGGAGCTGGTGGGACTCCTACTAGGACTCCATCTCATCAAGACCGAGAAGGACAACAAGACCAGCATTGCGATAGGGGTGGACAACCAGGCAGCGATCTCAGCGATCACTTCCCCGGGTAGCAACTCAGGTCACTCACTAGCGGAACTCTTCCGCACAACAGCGTCGAAGATACGCAAAGCGGGGGGGAAACAAGCTTTCGCTCACAATCCGCTGGACAGCAGGACACGTAAACATTCAAGGTAACGAAAGAGCAGACGAGGAGGCGAAAGCAGCCACAAGTGGCAAGACATCGCCGCCCGCCACCCTCCCACCGCACCTCCGCAAAACGCTCAAGATCAACAAATCCGCAGCAAGACAACACTTCAAAGGCAAGCTCAAAACCTGGTGGAAGAAAGATTGGCAGACGTCAATACGGTCACACAGACTTACACAAATAGACGTATCGCTACCTTCTCTAAAATTCATGAAACTGACGAGCGACCCCAAGCTTACTAGGCAAGGAGCAAGTTGGCTATTCCAGCTTAGATCGGGACATTTCCCCCTCAACGCCTACCTGTTCAGATTCAAAAGAACGGAGAGCGCAAACTGCCCAGCATGCGGTCATAGCCCAGAAACACCGCAACATTTCATCCTCGACTGCCCGGCGTTCGCACATGAACGCTGGACCCTCTTCAAGAAAAAGAGAGCGACGAAAAGAATGTTTGGGAAGCTACTACAAGATCCCAAGTCGCTCATCCCACTGGTCAAATACATTCAAGATACAGGAAGATTTGCGCAGGGAGGCACAGCGCAAAGCAAAGGAGGCAGGAAACAGGGAAAGGCAGGAAAGGAGTACGATAAAAAGAGACACAGGATACCGAACACCGACCCACACACCGTCACCCCACACCCGCCACATATCACACCCCAATCACTCACACCACCTCCTCTCATCCCCACGACTCGCCGGGTCTCATAGACCCATTCAAGACACGCTGAGCAAAGCGGAAGACGTAGGAGCGAGCCCCATAGCATGCCAACAGGACCGCCCAAGATCCACAACACGGCTCGCAACCCACGACAAGGCGGTATTTCCGCCCCTCTTTATTTAGCGCTTGACGGGAAGCCAAGCCACTCCCACCCAGGAGTGGGGGGGACATATGATGCACAGTCAATGCTACGGACACAAATTTCATACATGTATCAGTTCTACAGACTCGTGCTACATAGGGTATTAGGCCCCAAGGCGCACATAAATGGATTCAAAAAAAAAAAAAAAAAAAAAAAGGCTTCAGATAAGGAATAAATAGTCAATGTAATGATTATTAACATTTTTCAAAATAACTTTCACCCAAATATATTGATTTTATATTGATTTTATACAAAAACCCATATACCCTTAGGGGTTTTTCCATACCCCTGGAAACCCGTGGAAACCCATGTATGTTTTCATACCCCTACCCGTACGGGTACAGTGTTCACGGGTATGGGTACGGGTACGGCAAAAAAAACCCAGGGGTTACCCCTGTCACACCCTAGTCTTCAGCTTCAATAAATTTGATGTTGATGGCTTGTTCCCCAGACGCAATGACACAATAGCCTCTTTCCGGTTCCCAGACTGCTCCTCCTTCTGCAAGGTAATCGACGCTTGGAGTTGTTCTGTGTATGACGACTCATTGCTCGGTGGGATCCGAAGGGTCTTGAGCAGGTTCAATGTGCGCCATTATGGGGTCGCGTTTAGGAGTGAACAACATTGTTTGTCCGTCATCCAGGTCGTCTTAGTTTGATGTATAGCGAATGTCAAAGATCGTTTTTGTTGTAGCTACGCAACAAGCGTAGAGTCAAATAAGATGATCTGGATCAGTCATGCCATAGGGCAGAGGGAGTCGTGGTCAAGGGCTCAGGAATGAACTCGGTAAGACAATTAAGTCAGAGAGTGGAGTCGACAGAGTCGACGAAAGGGAGGCATTAGTGCATAGCATGGGTTTATAAACCCGTGCAGGTAAGTGCTACCCGTCATACCGGGTACAGGTACAGGTCGGTCATGCACTACCCGCGCCAGACCCGTACCCACTGTGTGGGTTTTGCGGGTTTTTTCGAGTACACTACGACATTTTTTTACTACTATTAGACCTAGACATACACATGTGCATATACTATCTACTATTACTAGCTAGTTACTACTACAGGTCCTCATGAGTATGCCAGTGCCCGTCGCAGAGCCAGCCGTCACGTCCGAGTCGTTGCATGTTGCGACATTGTCGTATCATGTTGTCCAAGTCGCCATTGACATCGTCTTGTCATTGTTGTCGGTGTTGCCATTGTCGTCATCTTTGTCGTTGTCATCTGCTGTTGTCGATGGCAGGACGTCGGTGGTGGCGGAGGCGGAGGCGGGTGGCGATTGGCAGCCGTCCAAGTTGCTGTGTCTCGCATGTTGTGTTGCATTGTTGTCGTTGTCGTTGTTGTCGTTGCTGTTGTTGTCGCCATCGCTGTTGTTGTCGCCATCGCTGTCGTCTTCATCGTGGTCGCCGTTGTCGTTATCTTGCTGTTGTCGATGGCAGGGCCCTAGAGATGGCGGTGGCGGTAGGTAGCAGCTGCGCGTCGGGGAAGTGCACTGTGATAGGGTGACTAAGCAAGGCGAACAGAACGAAACCGGCATCACCTAGCCTGGGAACGAATCGGGAACGCACACTTTATGCACATACGCTGCCAACCACGACCAAGACAATTTCAACAACACCGTGGCTGTTACGTTTGCGGTCGTGGACACTTACGAGTCGGCTGTGACTCCCTCGTAAGCAGTAATAGGTCATGGACTTATCGTATCAGTCATCGAGTATCACATGCGGGATACCATGACTCATTCCTAGGATCTGCGTAGTAGGGTTCGAGCTACTTACGCTACTCGTAGTACCGTTTCATGAGGCGCTTTAAAGCGACCTCTTTACTTGTATAAATATCATCACGGAAAGACCGAGGATCCCCATCTCGGTCTTCTTCCCTTGTCACCATTCTCTCCCTCTTCGTTGTGACTTGTGTCCTCGTCTTCAGCCTCTTAATACGCTTGTCTCTTATAGAGCAAGTCGTCCTCTTTCGACTACGCCTAGTGGACTTAGCCCTAGAGCTCCTTGTGATCACGTGTCTGGTAGAGACCGTGTATCCGTCACCGGTATAAAGACCCATACGCTAAGTCGTGATCGCCCTCTCGATAAAGTCCAAGTCGGACTCAACGCAGTGACAGCGTTACAGTGGCGACAACAACGACAACAGCAACAACGGCAGCAACAACGGCAGCAACAACGGCAGCAACAACGGCGAGTCGGCGACAACGGCAGCAACAACGGCGAGTCGGCGACAACGGCAGCGACAATGGCGAGTCGGCGACAACGGCAGCAACAACGGTGAGTCGGCGACAACGGCTGCAACAACGGCGACGGTGGTGATGCGATGACTCGGACGGTGGGCAGTGACAATGTATTTAAGTAGTATTAAAGTAGTACTGTACATTATGACGAATACTACGCTGGCTTCATGCAAAAACATTGAGAGCCGCTTGAACAACACCGGTCACGTGCTGACCCGCAGGGCCAACCCGCACGGGTTTTCCGTACCCGCGCGACCCGCCGGTACCCATACCCGCGACTGCAGGAACCCGTACCCATGAGCCTGGGTATGGGTTTTTGGTGGGTGTGGGTGCGGGTAGAGGTCTAGTCACCCATGGGTTACCCACGCTATGCCCTAGGAGGCATTGTTCAGACTCGCGATGAGCAGAAACTAGCTGGTTTATTCAAAGACAAGATACCGAAACATTGCTACTACAGCCTTGTACTTATAGTCATACAAACTATTGATTTTCGTGACTATTTTCTAGGGACGCATAAGTACAGTCAGTGTTATGATCACTTGGATCGTTCCACTCGACATGTCGGCTGCTTGTCCAAGGATTCGGTCACCTTGCGACAACAGAGTCGAGTTTCGCCCTAACCGATGGGCCCGGGACAAACACTCTGCAACAAGAGCTAGCTGACTAAGCTGAACTGTGCACCCAGTGCAACAGGAGAGGAAGTGGATTGAGCTAGATTATTCAAAGACGAGAATGGGGACTACAGAGCGAGACAAGCCTCTTTAAGTATCCTACAAGACTAAGGGTTATCATACAGTTTATCTAGGGCCACATCAGTGCCAGCAAGTGCCAGCGCACAATCTAAACTGAATCAGAAGTCACATCAGTGCCAGCGAGTGCCAGCACATAATCAGTATAGTACAATTTAGTGAGTCACAAAGTAGATGCCATGTCAGAGCCCGAGTCAGAGAAGGAGTCCGAGAAAGAGAAGTGCTGGCGTGTCACGTGATCATGACAGTCAGAGATGTGTCAGCATTATTACTTGTAATGCTGTCTTTCCAGGAATTCTCCGAGACACGTCATGTGTCATGTGATCGTGACAGCTATGACACCAACACCACATGCTGAGCCTGCAACACCAACGTTGCACCATGGCACCACGACACTGATGTTGAGCGCAGAACTAACAGAGCGAGTAAAAGCAAGGAGCTAATAGACAAGTTAACTTCAGAGGTGAAGGGAACTCTATTACAACTGCATACCTAATAGACAAGTTACTATAGAACGTCTATGAGCAAAGGTAATAGGAGAAGTAAAGAGAAGGGGACTTACACTTCAGAGGTGAAGGGAACTCTGAAGTGTACAGGCGAAAACAGCAGTCCTTATATACAGGACGCTTAGCTAAGAATGGTCTGTGTGCACAGGTGATCCAAACACAATACAGGTGGTCTGTGCGCCAGAGGGAGAAATGCCATTGGAGGGCAGAGAACAATAGCTGCCTAAAGCAGACAATACCGGTGTCTTAACAATAAAGAACAATAAGAGCCATATATGACTCTGTCAATAAAGATAAACAAAAGTGGTCCGTACAAGTCCGGTCCAGTCCAAGTTAGTCCATAAGGGGCAGACACCATATATAGTATATGGGATGACTCAATCATATCCCACGAGACATGTGACTTATGCAGTCGCGTCTCAACAACTGACACCAGTGGCAGTGAGGTCCATGGATTCAGAGAGGCATAGGGAGGCTTTTGTAGCTTACAAGTAGCCAATGTACTGTACACACATCAATAAACCCTGGTAATAGGTACTTTTGAGCTATCCAACCCCTGCGGGTTTTTCATACCCGCCAAACCCGCCAAACCCCTCACCCATACCTGTCAATACCTGTACCCTTGTGGAGGGTCACGGGTTTAGACAGGTACGGGTATGGTTGAAAAAATTTACCCTGGGGTTACCTGTGCTATTCACTACCTTGTGGTGTACATCAAGCAGCCCAAATTCCCGCTTGTATTCACCCAGTTTCTCTACAAGGTTTCCCACCCTGATGAACAAGTCACTCCATCAACGATTGGAGAATGCCCTGCCTTTGAGGGCATGATCAAAGTTCATCACTCCGCTGTTGCCACCTTTTATGCCCCTGGTGATCTTTCTGGATCAGGTGGCCTACAGCGTGAGCAAATTCGATCGACTCCGCACTTCTTTGGCCACCCCCGCTGTGACACTGTATTCGTTGTTCTCAATGACTCTCAGGCTCTCAGCCGGGCATGGATGGCATGGAAATCGGGCAGGTTCTACTTTTCTTTTCATTTGAGTACCGGCAAAAGAGCTTTTCATGTGTGCTAATCAATTGGTTTGTTCATGCTGACAAACGTGACCCTGACACAGGCATGTGGGTCATGAAGCAGGAAGTCAACTGCCGTGGCCAGCCAACTCTAGAAGTCATCCATGTGGATTCTATTGCTCAGGCAGCGCACCTTCTGCCCATCTACGGTAGCTCACGGGTACCAGAGGACTTCAATTACCATGATGCACTGGACATGTATTACTCATTTTTTGTCAACCATTATGTTGACTATCACGCCCATGAGTTTATTGGCACGCATTAGATCATATTTTGATTGTATTTTACATTAGTTAGCTATGATCTGGACTTCCCATAAAAATATTTAGGTCAGGTGAGTGGGTTTCTCGGTCTCCGGGTTTCAGGTCTCTGGAGACCGAGAAAACAGTAAAAACCAACAAAAACCAACAAAACATGGGAGACTTATTTCCCCAATTACTGATGGAGGAGGAGACAAGGGCTGAGATAAGCGACGCATGCTTTCAAGTTGTCAGGAATCCTTGCAAGTCAGACAGACTTTCGCTTGCTCACCTCTCCAAGTCGCTCATCCAGCCCCACAGTCGACCAAGGTGTAACCATTGGGTCATTCCAACCAACCACAACTCGTTACCACTGTCCCACCCAACTCAGCTGTTCAATGTTCACCCTTGGTCACGCTCATCATCTGTGACACATCAGCAAGACGACACTTGCTTAATTTTTTGCTTATTCAAGTAATAAGCCACTTAAGCCTCCTAAACGAGCATTAAACGGAGACTGTGGAGGTGGGTTAGCACACTGGTTGTGGCAACTTGAGGCTGGCCATTACCTTGCATGAAGAGGCCGTTGTTGTCACTTTGAGGAACTGGAAATTGTCATCACAGTCTTGAGAACGGGGTTGGCATCATTGCTGTTGCATTAAAGGGACACTGCCCAGTCACAGAACACCACACCATATGTCTTGTGTGAACTGAGACACAAGGATCAGCAATGCTGTGAATGTTCAGGGGGCATAATAGATACATACCTCTGAATGCTTTGCGGTCAAGTGGCAGAACGGTGTCCCCACACAATGTGCAGGGGTGGTGGGATCACGAACATGAGTTAAAAAGCCAAAAAAGAAAAAAAGAAACGAACCTTGTCATGACATCACGCAGCGGGCTCAATTTTGAGCTGGTCTGACAGTATGACTGGCAATGATGGTAAGGGTAGGAAAGAGGTCAATAGGAAGAACAGAAAATAATAATATTCGAAGACATACAATGTGGTAGTGACAACTTGGACAGGCTAGAGTCTTGTCGTCAGCTTCACAATAGGGAAACCCAAGTAGACACCTGACTTACAGGCTGTGTTTTACGATCAGGGCTCGGACTGGTACCGAGTTGTCGTAACGAGGGGATCGTGCAGAGCTCGGGCTGGGACTGAGTTGTAACTTGACTCTTGAGACCGCCAAGAGGAGCATCGACTTGCAAAAGACGAGTGCAAGGGAAACTAGAATAGATTTCAAGATGAGAAACAAGACTAGAACAAGGACAACAGAGTAGACTACAGCCTCCTTAAGTATCATACAAAATACTGCTTTTTCTATCGATTTTTGGGGGACACGTAAGTGGAGAATTAATTATAGAACGAGCACGCAATTGTGCACAGTCCTATGTGCTGGCAAAGAGACAAACCCAAGATATTACCGTAACAAATCTGATTACCAAGAATCGATGGCACGATTGTTGGATCGTGACATAGCCCTCCCTCTTGACTAATTTGTCCTCAAATGAATGGATCTCAGTTCCTTGTTTGATCATCTTGATACGCGTAGTCATACGCATAATTTCGCGGATCTGGTGCGAATGCGAAATGTCCGTCAGCGATGAGAGGGTGGTGAGGTACATGATGTAAAACGAGACGATCTGGTCAAGTCGTCTGTTTGGGCATGATTTGGGTGCGCCAGGCGTCGATGCGGTTTTGAAGCGCGGCTCTTGCGTCATTGCGTGGCGAAGTTGCTACGACTTCTGCTGTTTCCTCTTGTTCGAGGCGTGTGTGTCGGTTGCGGTCATTAGAGAATTGGACGTGTTGGCATCGGCGTAGGGCGTGAGGTGTGGTGAGGTCGACGGTTCTTGTGTCATTTTGTTGGTTGTTCTTTTGACCTGAGGATTTTCGAGACTTTGGACGGTGTCGGGGAGTTCGCTTCATTGCATGCCATGCAACTTCACCCACATCTGGTGGTCGCGGACTGTCTTGTTGTCGTGTATTTTGCGTGGTGGTATGTGTCGTACTTTGTCCACGTGTGACTAAGGTGACTGGTGCGAGTTCGTCAGGGTCTCGTGGTTGTTCGAACGCACGGGGAAGGAATATGGGGGGGTAGTACGTGAGCGATGGGTTTGGAGAAGCGACTTCCAGGATAAAAACCGAGGTTTTGAAGGTTTTCACCCCCTCAATAAGGTCGTTGTCTTCCATGACAACGGGAAGCGACAGAAGCGCGGGTGGTGACAGCGAAGGGAGAATGGGAGGGGGCAAAGGTGCGGGCACGAGGGAAGGAGACGGAGACGCAAAAAGGAGAGCGTCGGCGGCGTTGTCGATGTCATCCAGGGTTAAGTCGATAATAGCGGGGAGCGATGGGCGAGGAAGCTCGTCAGAGAGGGCAGCGATGTTGAGGAGAGTGACTTGTGATGGGGTACAGATGCCCGAGGGAGAGGCCGAACGGCTGACGGGGACGGACAGAAGCGACGGAGCGTAGGCAGGGAAGAGAGCAGGGGAATTAGAGGGAGGTGATGCGAAAGAAATGGCGTTGATCTGAAGACCGAGATCGGATCCCGTAAAGTCATCGTCGCCGACAAGACTGAGGCTGTTGAGGATGTGGAAGCGGTCTTGAGGACTGAGGCTGAGTGCGGCTTGTAAAACCGAAGCCACAGTAGGATCCATTATCAACGAGGAGACTTCGTTAATGTGTGCCACGGGAGTTCATTTCTTCGGGCACTCCTTTGACAGATGTCCCTGTTGCTGGCAACGGAAGCAACGTCCCTCCTTCTGACAGCAAGCAAGATCGGCGTCCGACAACGAGGAATTGTATGTGCATCGTAGCGTAGTGATGGTGTCGATATCCATGGGGACAACGCCGTCCAAGACTGAGACAAGAGCAGGTGGGGGTATCGAGGTGTTAGTAGGAAGGAGAACGGGGTCCGTTCTGCGTGATATTTTGATGCCACGTGCTTGGAGGCAGCTGGCGAGTGTACGAGCGCGCTGGGCTTCCACACGAGCTGCGGTCTGCCATTCTGTCATAGTGTCGGGGATGTCCATGCGTTGGAGGCAAGCGCGAAGGATTGCTTCAGAGAGTCCACAGCGGAAGAACTCTCTATCGTCCCGCTGGCATCGAGATGCCAGCCCACTGCATTGGCCAAATGTTTGAACTGCGCGGTATACGTATCTACGTCGTCTCCCTTCATCTGGAGCGTCGTGAGTTTTTGGTACGCATGTTGTTTGCTAAGCGTGTCAGTCCACGTGGCCTTGAAGGATGTCTCGAATGAGACCCACAATTGTTCGTCTGACTCCACGATGGGATTAATAGCGCGGGTCGTGTCAGTGTCTAATTTCTGCTCCATGATGTCAACCCAGTTGTTTACAGCGGGTCCCCGCATGAGGCCGAGCACGATAGTGACACGCGAGTACGGGTTCTGAATGAGCTCGTGATTCCAATTGATTTTGCGATATAAGCGAAATTCCCGTAGGAACTGATCGCTGTCGGCACGATTGCTGGTGAAGAGAGTCGGTGGTGTGCCTTTGAAAGCACTGGTGAGGAGCGTTGGAGTTGCCATTGGTGCGATTGGGACGATTGGTACGATTGGAGGGGGAGCGAGGGGTACAGAGGTGGACTTCGAAAGTACGGGGGCGGCGGTAGGCATGGAAGATTCTTCGATGAGTGTGAGATCGACGTGGATCGGGGTGAGACGGCAGAAGGCTTTTGTGAGGTCTTCGATAGGATTGATGGGGGATCAGGGAGGTCCGACACAACGGGATCAGAGAGAGGAAGGTCAGGTAAGACGATGTCTTCGTCGACGTACTCGAGCTGTTCCTCTACTTGTTGCTCGTTGTTTGAGACAGGGATGGGTGCAGTAGCACTGGGAAGTTGTTGGAGACCTTCATCTTCCGGGAGCCACCAGCCGAGACCGAGGTCGTTATCATGGGGGACTTGGAAATCTGCGCGGGTGCGATAGATGTGTTGTTGGAGGCCTGGATTGTAGTGTTGTTCGACGAGATACCAAGCGTCGTTAATAAATTCGAGGAGGTGAACTTTCTGTCCGACTACGCAACAATATCCGTCGTGTCGGTCTGAGAGGGATGAGTTCCAATAAGCAGTGCCAAGGACGTGCTGGGGGAGGTCATCGCTCCAACGCCGAAGTACTTCAATCCACTCATCGTTTTCTGGAAAAGATAGTCGTAGGCTTGCCACGGTCGAATGTCTGTCTGAGTCGTCTCAGGTATAACCGCGAGAAGGTGTCTGGGTTCAAGGTGTCGGTCGGGGTCTGTTCTCGGGTCGTCCGCCTGTACGTTTGCGGGGCCGGGAGTGGTCGTGAATAAAAGATCGGTAGAGAGGTTCTAGTCTTATTTTACGATCAGGGCTCGGACTGGTACCGAGTTGTCGTAACGAGGGGATCGTGCAGAGCTTGGGCTGGGACCGAGTTGTAAATTGACTCTTGAGACTGCCAAGAGGAGCGTCAACTTGCAAAAGACACTGTGAACGTCGATTTGGATCAAAATCATCCAATCTGGTAATGATTTTCAGATTTCAGCCTAGCGTAGATGACTTAGTGGATGATTTCATTTCATCCTAACTTGTGGTGCTGATAATCATCCAAATAAAATGATTCTATTACCTACTGAAAATCACGCAAAACAAAACAGTGTCAAATTGTCATCCTAAAGCACGTCTATGACCGGATGACTGAAAATCACAGATGAATATCATCCTATATCTGCAGTAACATTAGCACAACATGCACACATCAATATCGATATCTGTCTGAGTTGGCATCCCCCACACCGCCGTCCCAATCCCGCTGTCGCCATTCCCGTCGTCCCCGCCGCCGCTTCGTCACCGGCTGCTTCGTCGTGGTCGTGGTAGTCGTCATGGTAGCAGTCGTGGTCGCGCCGTCATTGCACGGCCGTCGGCGTAGTCTTTGCGCGGCCGACTCGCACCGTGGTCGTGTCGTGGTCGCGCCATCGTTCGCGCCATCGTCGCACCGTTGTCACACATCTTCGCGCCATCGGTGGTCATCGTGCGAGTCGTCGTCGGGCGGCTTGCACCACGCCGCGTGCGTCGTCGCGTGGGGCTCGCCTCGGAGTGGTGGTGGTGGCTTGCGGTCGGAGTCCGCGTGTGGGAGTGGCGTCGGTGGTGGACATCGGTGGGGCCGGTGGCGGTCACGGTCGTGGTAGTAGACGCACACTCGACTTAGAAAAAAAAAAGGTCTGGCGGAGGCTGAATCTGCGGCGTGGGAAAGTGAGCCTGACACGTCGACACCGGGCACCCTTCAACACTTCACGTTTCAACGTTCAACGTTCAACAACTGAACGTACTGAACAACTGAACTGGTGCGTTTGTTCTTTTTTTGTTTTTTTTTTCCTTCTAACTAATCTTCTAATGGTCCTCTTCCAGGTATTGCCTTTGCACACCGGCCACCCCCTCTACTCCAGGGACAACATTGCGGGCACGCAATCCTCCACACCACCACGCCCTGTCCCTTGGCCCCCACACCTCCCGCCGCTGCTGGGCTTCGGCCCCTTAAAGATACGTTTTCTTTTGTTTTTTTTTGTTTTTGTGCCACAGACCTAAGTCCCCGTGGCCGCCTCCACCTCCACTTTCCAGCACACAACCTGTGGCCGCCGCCTCCAACTTATCGCCACGCACAAGTTTGCCGCCACCACCACCCCTTACAGCGCGCAAGAGCCGCCGCAACGCCACCGCCACACCCCCCGCCGCTGCTGGGCTTCGGCCCCTTAAAGATACGTTTTCTTTTGTTTTTTGTTTTTGTGCTACGGACCTAAGTCCCCGTGGCCGCCTCCCCTTTCCAGTACACAGCCCGTGGCCGCCGCTTCCAACCCATCGCCACGCACGAGTTCGCCGCCACCGCCACCCCTCACAGTGCGCAAGAGCCGTCGCAACGCCACCGCCACACGGCGCGCAACCCCCACCGCTACGACACAAACAACGACGGTGACGCGGCGGCGGGAACAGCACAGAGGCAGGAACGATGGTGATGCGGCAGCGGGAACAGCACGGAGGCAGGAACGACGGTGACGCCGGCGAGGCCGACGATGATGGCGACGGCGTGTAGTCATTTAATGTGTATTAGTTTAGTGAAAATAGAATTTTCTTTTATCGGATCAACCTAAAAAGGAGTGCTGAAAATCATCCAATGAACAAGACTGATTTTCAGTCGAAATAAATACTGATTTTCATGCAATAATTGCTACTGATTTTCATCCTAAAATTGGCCTACAGTGTGTCATTTTTGGATTTTTTGGATTGGATGATTTTGTACAAATATAGAATGATCTTACTCCTAATTTCGTCATCCTACTTGATGCTGATAATCACGCGGGGCCTACTGATATTCATCCTATGAAAGATGTCGTTTAAGCCTTACATAGGATGACTTATAGGATGAATTTCATCCTAATTTGCGGTCACAGTGAGACGAGTGCAAGGGAAACTAGAATAGATTTCGAGACGAGAAACAAGACTAGAACAAGGACAACAGAGTAGACTACAGCCTCCTTAAGTATCATACAAAATACTGCTTTTTCTATCGATTTTTGGGGGACACGTAAGTGGAGAATTAATTATAGAATGAGCACGCAATTGTGCGCAGTCCTATGTGCTGGCAAAGAGACAAACCCGAGATATTACCATAACAAATCCGATTACCAAGAATCGATGGCACGATTGTTGGATCGTGACACTGTGAGTGCTGTGAGCTCCTTAGTTGGATAATAGTGTTGTTAATGAGGCTTGCTCAAAGTGGAGGGGTGTTGGCACACACTGGCCCGTGTGTGGTCAAACCTTTGAACGTTGAGCAACTATCGAGAGCACAGTGACGAATGTGAGTGCATTGATCGTTGATTGTTGAAATTCGAACTCCGTCTCAAATTGTGCTAGTGTGATTGGCTCACTTGGCTGGGTCTTTGTGTTTGTTTCGTGCCACTTCTCGTTTTTTCACCCAAGTCAGGCTTGGCTGCAATGTGAGCTAAGTGTTGCCACTATCCTGGGCCCATCGACGTCAACGCAAAATATATTCACTTCTTGCTGGCTACCTACGTCTCTTCTGTCTGCAAAAATAATCTTCACTTGTTTCAAAAACGGCAGCTTCAAGTTAGATGGTATGCTTCCTGATTGCCTCCTTCCACCCTTCTCTCAACTCAATGGTAACATGATCCACAATGTTCACCCCAAACCTGAGATCAATGGCCTGAGGCCCGATGAGTCAGCCGTGTGTGACCTGGGTCTTGACTACCTCAACCAGCGCACACCGCAACACATCCAAATGTAGCACTGCAACCACTGCGTGCAGGGCCGCCGACCACAGCGACAACTATGCGGCTGTATGTGGGTCTCACTTCGGTGACAACATAGCAGCTTGCGACCAGACAATGCGAGCCACAAGCAGGGCAGGCTCCAATTACAATAGCAAACGACCTGGCCGTGTGCAACTGCATGCAACCTTTAAGGTGTGACACGGGTACGGGTAACACCGTGGGTATTTGGTCACGGGTATGGACGGGTACGGGTACGGGTATGGGATTATCATACCCGTGCAATACCGTACCCGTATGACACGGGTATGGGTAACACCGTGGAATTATCATACCCGCACAATACCGTACCCGTGGCTGGGTTTTTTGTGTTTACTCAGTGATCATTTATCAAGAATGTGTTTATTTTATTACTTCTGTTGGATCAATCTCACGGCAAAGTCTAATTGAGGTTGCTTGCTATTGTATTCATCCCAACTCAGCCCGTGAGAATTTGTTCTTTCACCCAATCTATCCAACCATCCCACTTGGAGGTCCGAGCGCACGCATTTCCAGACTACAGCCCCCATGAGTCTATACAGTCTCGTTGAGGCGAACGGAAAAAAAAACATTCATCGAGATCTGGCTTGGTCATTTGAACGTGAGAACATACATATTCATATACTTTCTTCACCCAACCAATGCCTCCCCGTCCGACAAAGTCAGCAACATCAACATGTTCATCATTCAAATCTACATCACCCTCAGCAAAACATCGTGAAAAGGGCACCAAGCGCGTCAAGAAAGGCACCGGCGCAGTTGCTCGACGTCTCAAGCGGGCCAAACGCACACTCTCTAGTGTTTCGTCTCCGTTTGGTAGTGAAGAGGAGGACAACTCAACTACTGAAGATCAAGCCAGTGTCAAGACCAACCAGGAGGTTATCAGGGTTGGGTCAGACGACGACGAGCTGGACGACCTTGAAAAGGACCTTGGTAGGATCAGCTTTTTATTCTTCCGTCACAATCTCATTCCTTTCGTTCATAGCAGCAGCCAAGGAAACCTGGAGGTCCTCGGTATATTCCTTCTTCAAACCTGATGTGAAGGTTGAGATGCACAAGGGGCGCGTTTCTCACTTCTTTACCTGTTCGGCGAAGAAGTGCAAGACTGAAGCACGAGGTGTCCGGCGCTATCAAGACAAAGGTGACAAGTCCTCAACTGCCAACCTCCGGCACCATGCCGTTCGCTGCTTCAGTGCAGATGTTGTCAATGCCGCTGTAAAGGGGGACGATTCAGTGAGCCGGAGTGGGAGTATCTTTGGTGCTTTTGCCCATCAAGGACAACGCCCGGTTACATACTCCCATCGTGCGCACTCAAGCTCTGAGTTCCGGTATGTTCACAACTGTTTGATGTGCCTTCTTCAACTTATGTGCATCAGTGCCCACATCGCGAAGTGGGTAGCGGAGAGTAATCGTCCAGCAAACATCGCCTCTGACCCTGAGCTCATCAACCTCCTTACGACTGGGCACTCCCACCTCAAGGTCCCATCTCCGAACACCATTCGACGTGATGTCAAGGCCGCTTATCTCAAGTGCCGCGAACGTATCACCAAACTCCTTCGAGAATACCCTGGACGCGTCCATTTCGCAACAGACGCATGGACATCGACGAACCACCACGCGTTTGTTGCTTGGACCGTGCACCTCGAACACAGTGGTGCCATGTTGGCCTTTTTACTCGACATTATTGAAGTCCCTGAGTCTCACACTGGCGTGGCATTGGCAAAGGCGTTTCAGAAGATGCTTGAGACATTTGGGCTCCAACACCGGGTACGTTCACAACATCTAATGATACACTTTTGAGCTTATCACTTCTACAGATCCTTGCCATGAATGCTGACAACGCGACATCAAATGACACGCAAGTGGACGCTCTTGCACGCATGTCCAATTCCTTTGTGCCAGAGGACCGCGTCCGTTGCTTCAATCACACCTTGCAACTCTCCGCAAAAACTCTTCTTCGTCCTTTCAATGCCGGGTTAGGGAAGCAAGCCGAGGATGGTGACAACAATGACGTTGATGATATCTTGGTCTCGGATGGTGGTGACGACGAAGATGATGAAGATGACGAAGACGACGAGGACAACAGGGACGACGGCGACCTGCAAGTTCCAGATGCAGATGACATTGACGACGGTATCGATGAGTTGGATGCACTGGATGCAGATGAACGCGAAAACATTATGACCGATACAACTGCTATCCGTGAAATGGTAACTAAGATTCGCCGACTTTCTTTCGCAGTTGTATGATCGACCACCATCGCCCTCCCTGCATGGCGTCGCTATTGCAAAGAATCCAAGCTCAAACCATGTATCCTCCCTCACGATGTCGTCACTCGTTGGAACTCCACATATGATATGCTCGACTTTGCAATCCGATATCGCACCGTCGTTGACGCCATGACAGCTGACAAGACACTCAAGTTCCGGAAGTTTGAGCTGGAAACAGAGGAGTGGGCTATCGCAGAGGATCTCGTTGCGATCTTACTCCAGTACAAGAACGCGACACTATTTTTCTCCCAAGACTCTGCAAGTGTTGCCGCCGTCATTCCTGCTATGGACCGGATATCAAGTCACCTCAACTACCAAACCGGGAAGGCTTACCACCCTTCCCTTGTAGTGGCCATGAAGCTTGCACGCAGGAAAATGGACCGCTACTATTCACTTACTGACTCGTCTACAGTATACCGCATTGCGATGGTCCTACACCCCGGGATGAAGCTCGAGTATTTCCGCAATCAGAAGTGGGAGGAAGAATGGGTCGAAGAAGCAGAACGTCTCGTCTGAGAGGAGTATGTCGCAAAGTACGAGAAGGCAGTCGACGAATCCAACACCAAGTCCACAAAGTCAAACGCGAAGAAGGACAGCGGGTTTGCGTCCTTCGGTGACCTTTCTGTCACCACTGCCCCTCGTGCAAGCGAGATCCAGGAATACCTCAACCTCCCAGTTGAAAACGTCCAGGACCCGTTGAAGTGGTGGGCCGACAACCGACACATCTATCCAACACTTCATCGCATGGCCCTGGACTACCTGAGCATTCCCGGTAAGTGTACTGTATGGTTACATGACGACAATTGGACTGATACATTGACCAGCCACATCAACCTCTGTCGAACGCGTGTTCTCACAAGGCCATCACCTTCTTCCCTTCACTCGCAACAACCTTTCACCCTCCTCAATTCGGGCGTTTCTCTGCTTCGGTTCATGGGCGCGTCGTGGTCTTGTGGTCTTTGAGGATGTCGTAGCTGCTGTATCAGCAAAGAAAATACCTAAATAGGTCGTTTAGAACTGTTATCTAAAAGCTTTGAATCGAGAACAGGTTTTATGTGTGGTCTATGCCTGTGGTTTTATAACTATACCCACGGTTTTCTGACTTGACCCGCGGTTTTCTGACCTCACCCGCGGTTCAATGTATGTACCCGTAATCTGCTGCGGTGTTACCGTACCCTTAACCGTACGGGTACGGTGTTCAGGGGTACGGGTACGGGTACAACAAAAAAAACCCGGGGGTTACCCGTGTCACACCTTAGCAACCTTGAGTCCCCAACTATGGTAATCCTGTCTGGTCGCTCAGACCCGTTTCGCTAACCATGACGACCGCAACAACGCCACTGCCACAGGGTGCAGATGCGACCCTGACCACATTGAGGACGCTGGCGATGAGGCGATGGCAGCGGTGATGGTGACCGCGTCACTGCGATGACAATGACAGGACTCCTCCACATTCGACCCCAAGCCTGACGACGCCTATTTGACCAGGTGATAAAGCACACATTGAGTTGGCATGGGACATGATGTCTTCAGGAGCTTGGGACTCAGCTATGTTAGTCTTACTTTCTTAGTACTCTTATTAGTTTATGCTGTGCATTTGGGTGAAAACAAAGCTCTGAATGGTCTTAAATATGATTGATGTGATTAGTGGTCGCTTAGCCTCACTGATGGCTTAGAGCCCATCCAGTGCAAAGTCGCCCCTTGGAAATAGCTGCTCGTGACCTCAGTCTGATGACTCAGATAAATCAGTCTGCTCTGACATTAAAAATATTTAGTCAGACCGCTGAACGCACCTCTCAGTCGCAACAGGCAAATCTATTTTATTTTTATAACACATGAGTAAATCAACTGTAAATGTGACATTTGTGCTCGTAGAGGACTGGTGTCTGTCTGTCTTGATACTGTAGTTCCCTCGCGTTCCCCAGTCTGCCACACTCGCGCGTGGCATTAGCAAATCGAACACGACACATTCACAACCCTGGCGGCTACATATACAAAGTTTCGCGCCGTGCAGAAGCGTGCACAACCGTCTCCAACCACTCACAACCGACCAACCCTGTTTCCCTTTCCAACCTCACCGCACTCGTGCGTGGCTTTAACCCTTCAATTTAAATGTGTCTGCAATTGCTGCAGACACATATACCACAGCTCGCATCTCGTGGAGGCCTGCGCGACGCCTTGCAACGCTTCACACCCCCTAGACCCTGCACTGTTCCCTAGCATTCAGAGACAATTTAGGATATCATCTCCCTCATACGGCTCTCACACTAAGAAGGTTCCTAATTGTACTGTAGTATTGTGTAGTCAAAGCCTGGAAATTGATGCATTGATGTGCGGCTTCATTGATATTCACGGTCCCCCAGGCTTCGAGTGTTCAAGCAGGGCTACCTCACCCCCCCCCTAACATGTCACATGACATCACATGACCACAAACACTTATATGTCCTGCTAGTGTTATTGCAGTCAGTATCTTGGGAAATAAAATAGCTAAACATATGAAAATATTTGGGGAGATAGATCTTATCAGAAGGTTGGGGGTTTACTGCCAACTCTAAGTGAACTAGTCAACTGTTCTTGATTTATTTAACCAGCTCAGTGACACTTAAGCTGAGCTGATTTTAGAGTTGCTTAAATAACTCAAGAATAACTGATTATATTTCTTAAGGTTGGCAGAGGACCCCCCAGCTTCTAATGAGATATATCTCCCCAAATATTTTCATGTTTTTAGCTATTTTATTTCCCTCATATTTGATATGAATGGGGATGGGGTGAAAGGGGGGGGGAATGTTTGCTTTTGTTTGTACTTATTTACACCACACAAATAAAAAAATAGAAAACAGAAACAACACATAGGGTGAAATTGAATCCAGAGTGAACCAGGCATAGGAAGGATGATTATGTGTTTTTTTTATGCGATAAGTTACATGATTCTTGAGTGAGCACTAATTTTTTGTTTTGGTGTTTGTGTATGTTTGTGGTCATGTGATGTCATGTGACGTGTTAGGGGGTGAGGTGACCCAGAGTGGCCATTTTTCCGCATCCAGTCACATTCCCAAAAAGGAAGGTGCCAAGAAAGTCACGTTTTTCCTGTCCTTACAAAACGGGCGTCCCTGAACGGCATTTGAGCTCAGTGAACTTTACTCTTAGTAAGCGCGAATAAAACACTTTTATTTTTAAAAATGCTATTTCCTTAATCGTACACTTTGTCTTCAGTCATCAGACATAAATCTCATATGTTTTTTTAAGATGTTCACACAACTTAACAAAATAATAAATATATTTTTATTATCTAATTAGGCTACATTGATGTTTTGTCTAAGTCGTACTACGGCGTGCGAAAATGGGGTGCGGGCGCGGTGAGCGCGAGCGCACAGAGAGTGCACCGGCCCTGCTGTGCCTCGTGAGCCCCTTCTCGCGCGAACAGGGCGGCTTGCCCCCGCATGCCCCCTTTCCGCGCAAACGGGGTGGTGCGGACAAGAGGGAAGGCGGGGGTGGTGTGCCTGTCCTGTGCGTACGGGGCGGCATGCACTTGGTGCACCCCCTTCCACGCAAATGGGGAAGGGTGGGCCCACGTGTGGCATGCCCGCGCATACGGGGCGGCCGGGGGCGTCGTACCCTCGTGCACCCCCCTTCCGCACGATGGGTGGCGTGTGCGCTCGGGTGCCCCATTTCCGCGTGTATGGGTGGTGTGGCCAAGGGGGGAGGGGCCGGGAGCGATGGGGATAGAGGGCCGCGTGCCCTTGTGCACCTTCTGCATGAATGGAGAAGGGTGGGGCCAGGTGGCGTGCCTCCATCCTGCGTGTACGGGGTGGCGCGGTCCAAGGGAGAAGGGGAGGGCTGGCATGCCCTCGTGTACTCCCCCGTCCACGCAAATGGGGAAGGGTGGGGGGCCAGGGGTGGCGTGCCCTTGCGTACGGGGTGGCGCGGCCCAAAGGAGAAGGAGGGCCGGGGGCGGCATGCCCGTGCGTACGGGGCGGGAAGGGGAGGTGTCGGGGGCAACGAGGAGGGAGGGGCGGCATGCCCTCGCACACCCCCCTTCCGCGCGAATGGGGAAGGGTGGGCCGGGGATCGCGTGCCCTCGCGTGCCCCCTTGCCACGCATATGGGGCGGCGCAGCCAAGGGGGAAAGGGTACCAGCGGCGGTGTGCCCACGTGCACCCCTTCCGCGCAAATGGGGAAGGAAGGGGTGGTGGCCGGCCTTGCGTGCCCCCTTCCGCGCGTACAGGTGGCGTGGCCAAGTGGGAAGGGGAGGGACCAGGGGCATCATGCCCTCATGCGCCTCTTTCCGCACAAATAGGGTGCGGCGGACAGGGGAAAGGGCAGCGGCATGTCCTCGCGCGCCACCCTTCCGCGTAAATGTGGCGGTGCGGACGGGGGAGGTGAGAGGCGGGAGGCCGAGGGGCGGTGTGTAACGCTGTCACTGCGTTGAGTCCGACTTGGACTGTTGAAAGGGCGGTCACGACTTAGCGTAGGAGTTTTAGGTCAATGGCAGATACACAGTCTCTGACAGACACGTGATCACAAGGAGCTCTAGGGCTAAGTCCACTAGGCGTAGTCGATGGAGGACGACCTGCTCTACGAGAGACAGGCGTATCAAGAGGCTGAGGGAGAGGACACAAGTCACAACGAGAGGTGGGAGAATGGTGACAAAGGAAGAAGACCAAGATGGGGATCCTCGGTCTTTCCGTGATGTTATTTATACAGATAAGGAGGTCACTTTAAAGCGCCTCATGAAATGGTGCTACGAGTCGCGTAAGTAGCTCGAACCCTACTACGCTGGTCCTAGGAATGAGTCATGGTATCCTGCATGTGATACTCGATGACTGATACGATAAGTCCATGACCTATTACTGCTTACGAGGGAGTCACAGCCGACTCGTAAGTGTCCACAACCGCAAACGCGACATCACCCCCTTTTCAGCTGCGACGCCCACGGCGCCAAGTCAGCCCGATACCTCCCATCCACCCACTTTGCTTCTCGTCGATGCGATCCATCACGTCTGCCATCTCGAGGCGGAACTTGCTGCAAGCGACCTCGCCTTTCGTCTCGCCAAGCGCCTGCGCCAGGTGATGGAGGCGCTGTTCGAGACGCTCAGCCTCTTGCACATAGGATCGATAACGATGCAACTCAGCTTTTTCACGGATACATCGCGTAGTTCGTTGACGGCGCGGTCGACGCGGTGTCGGTCGGAGTGGCCCATGGCGAGGGCGAACATTTCTTCGGGCGCGTAGTGGGGTTTGCCGCGCTCACGGACCATCGGCTCCGCGTACAACGGCTTGGAGTATACCTTGTCGCTGTCGTCGACTAAGGCGATGACCCGGGGGTCCGCCGACATTACCACCTGTATGTAGGTGGCCTGGCGGGTGATCCCCACGGCGTCCGTGATGAGGTAATGGACGAAGTCGTCCCCGCGGTTATGCTTGTACCCCTGAGGGGCGACGCGGTTGCTGCCGAGGCGGCGCTGGAGACGGATGGTTGGGTGCAATGGGGGGTCCTCGACGCGTACATCGCCCCGATAAATGGGGCGACCCGCGGAGTCGCAGGCGTATGGAGTTTCACGAGGGTTGTCAGTGTTGGCAGTGGTCATGGTGAAGGCGTGCTCAATGGGGTACCACTCTCGCAGGGTGAGCTCGGGCTGCTCGTATACGGCCACCTCAGCATCGCGCGGAATAGCTCGCGTCGCTCCAGGATCCTCGTTCTCCTTATCTGAGCCCTCAGCAACTGCTCCTCCCTCCAGGTTCGGGCGGTGTACCTCCATTCCTCCCACCTCAGTGTCGCCGGCGATGGCATCCTCCTCGGTCCGATACTCGATTCGTACTGGGAGAGGTCGAGGTGAGGCGTCCGCACTGTCTGGGAGAGCTGCACGAAGCCGATGCACTTCGGCCTCTGTGAGCGGGACGGTGTTGAGCCGCTGTCCATCTTCGGACATGAGCCAGTAGGTGGCTGGGTTTGAGGTGCCGTCGGCGTAGGTGGCGGGGAGGATCGACTGAAGGGCCTCTGCAAGCTCTTGATGGGTGATGGGGCCCGTGTTGTTGGCAACGCGAAGGATGGCATTGGTGGCAGCGGGAGAAGACATTGTGAGTTCAGAGAGGAGTCCAGTGTGAGGAAAGAGGCGGGTGAATGAGGAGTACGGGGTCACTTGGGTTGCTCTTATATTTGACTCCGAGCGGAGTTGAGTGGTTCGGTACTCCGCTAGGGCGTCATCCGCAAACACGTCATCCTTATCGACCCACTGGTTCTCCGAGTCGGGGTACCCCTTCCATTTTACCAAATACTGTCGTCGACGTCTTCTGCCGAAGATCCGGGAGTCTAGAATCTTCTCGACTTCGTATTCCTCTTCTCCTTCTACCAAGTCCGGTGGCGGGCGTTGGAAATTTTCTCCATGCATGGGCGTCTCCCGATAAGGTGTGAGAAGATCGATGTGAAACACTGGGTGGATGCTCCACTGCGTGGGAAGTTCCAATCGATAGTTGACAGGGGACATCACCTGTGTGATTTGGAAGGGTCCGTGCCTTCGGGCGGCCAATTTCGCCGTGGGTTGATTGGTGCGCAGATGACGCCCTTCCAGCCACACGTAATCTCCGAGTCGGAATTTGGGCGTATCTTTGTGTTTCACCCACGAGGCCTGGGCCTTTTTGATCAGGTGTTGGGCCTCGATCCGTGCTTCTCGGAATTTCTCCAGGCGCTTGGTCACCTGTGGGATAGGGGATGGATTATCGGTCCAATCAGCGCGAGGGTTATAGCCCATGAGTAAGTGGAATGGGGACTTCCTCGTGGATTCGTGGGGCCAATTGTTGTGCGCGAATTCCGCTATAGGGAGGAAGGACGCCCAATTGTCTTGACGCTCGTTGGTCCAGAAACGAAGATACTGCTCTAGCCATTGATTCGTTCGTTCGGATTGTCTGTCTGTCCGTGGGTGGTAGGCGGTGGAGATGTTCTGTTGTATTCCCAGGATACAGCATAGTTCTCGTGTGAATTTTGATGCGAATCGGGGGTCCCGATCACTGATAATCTTTGACGGTAACCCAAATCTCGCGAACACGTGAATGACGTACAGTGCTGCGGTCCCTTCAGCCGTAATTTCTTCGTTGCATGGGATAAAGATCGACGCTTTTGTGCAGTCGTGATCCGTGACTGTTAGTATGGAGTCGTGTCCATGTGATATGGGGAGTTTGGTGATAAAATTGAGCGCTATGGTTTCGAATGGTAGGGCGTCGGTTTTCGGCGTGATGGGAACCAGCGGTGCTCGTGTTGGACGATTGTTAACCTTGTGCCGTTGGCAGTCCGCACACCCCCGGACATACTCCTTGATGTCATTCTTCATGTCCGGCCACCAGTATCTTCGTTCCACCAGTTGCATAGTTCTGGCAATGCCTGGGTGTCCGTGGACAGGGGTGTCGTGGTTACCTGTAATGATCGTTCTCTTTTCTGTCTGATCTCCCGTGATTACTCGGCGTCCGTGCTTGTACCAGATGCCTTGAATTCGTTTCAGTTGATGAGGGTCGACCCAGTATCGAAGCGTCAATTCGGTTTGTACAGGTTCGTTAGTGGATGTAATCGTCGCGGCTCGGGCGAAGACGTGTTCAGGGAGGACGGTTACGTCTTGGTTGTCGTTTCCTCCTTGGTTATAGTCAGGGCGACGGGACAACGCGTCGGCCCTTCCGTTGTTCTTTCCTGGGATATGGTGAATTTCGAAATCGTATTCCATGAGTTCGAGTACTTCCCGTGCGATGCGTCGACTTATTTTCTGCGGGGTTTTCCAATATTGCAGGTTCATGTGATCGGAGAAGATCTTGATTTTGTGCGGGGATCCTGCCAGGAGAGGGCACCAGTGGCGTAGGGCCTTGATGATCGCCAATAGTTCTAAGTCATAAATGTCGTAGTTCCGTTCGGCTTCGTTCAGTGTGGCTGAGTAGTAGCTGATCGGGTGTCGCTTGCCATCTGCCTTCTTCTGCAGTAGTACTGCTCCTACTGCGAATCCCGATGCGTCTACCTCCAATTCAAACTGGTCACTCAGGTTGGGATGTGCGAGGACTGGTTCTTCTGTTATGAGTGTTTTGAGCTTCTGGAACGCTCGTTCTTCGTCCGTATCCCAAGACCATTCGGTGTCTTTCCGTGTCAGTTTGTTGAGTGGCCTCGCGTGGGTGGCAAAACCACGGATGAAAAGACGGTAAAAATTGCAGAAGCCGAGGAATGAGCGGACGTCACGAACCGAAGTGGGGCGGGGCCAATTGCTGATCCCCGCGATTTTTACTGGGTCCATGCGTGTCACCCCCTTTTCAAGAATTACCCCCAGGTAATCCATCCGTGGTTGGTGGAAGAGGCATTTTTCGAGTTTGAAGTAGAGGTCGTGTTCCAAACAAACCGCCAGAACGTCGCGGACTGCGTCAATGTGGGCTTGCAAGTCAGCAGGGTCTCTGGTGGTGATGCCGATGTCGTCCATGTAGACGCGAATGATGGTGCCCCGTAGTTCGTGTTTCGCGATGGTGTCTCGTAGGATTGCGTTCATCATTGCTTGGAACGTTGCGGGGGAGTTTGTGAGGCCGAAGTACATGACTAGAGGTTCGTAGAGTCCGTATCGTGTTTTGAATGCTGCTTTGGGTTCGTCTCCTGGCTTTATGCGTACATTGTTATACCCCCATCGGACGTCAAGTTTCGTATATGTGTGGGCTCCGCTCAGATCTGTGATGAGGTCGGATATCAGCGGGAGAGGGTATTGGTTTCGGATAGTAACCGCGTTGATGCGTTGATAGTCCTGGACGGGGCGTAGTTTTCCGTCCTTCTTTTTAATGAAGAAGAAGGACGAGGCGTACGGAGATTTCGATGGGCGTATATACCCCTTCTTTAGTTGTTCGTCTAGGAACTCTTTGAGTTTGCCGTCTTCTTCCTGCGTCATCGGATATACTTTGCAGTCGATAGACGTGGGTGTACCAGGCTTGAATTCGATGGCGTGATCCCAAGGCCTTGCGGGCGGGAATCGGTAGGACGCCTCTTCATCAAATATCTTGGCGAATTCTTGATATTCCGGGGGTAGTACGGCGGCGGTGGTTTGCTGGTGGGCCGCGATGGCTAGCTCAGTTGCAGACGTACTGTTACGTTAGGCCCGTCCTAACGATGCTCGACTTGAGCGGTGACAGAGTGGCTTGATATACGAGGGACGACTTAGCGAATATGGATACACGTCCTAAGTAGGAACGTGATCAATGCGAGCACTGGGGCAAAGTCCACCAGGCGTATACGTCGTCGGGCAATCTGCTCTACAAGAGCCAGACGCACTAGCAGACAGAGAGAGAGGAGGAGACAGACAAGAAGGGACGAGGCGAGAATTAGACTGGTGATTCAAGAAGACCAAGCTGGAGAGCTCGGTCTTCGTACTACTAGTCTTTTATACAATTGACGAGGAGCTTTGAAGCTCCTCCTGAACGCAGGGTACCCAGTAGCGATAGTAGCTCGAACCCTACTACAACTATCCTAGGAACGAGTCACAAGTCCAATGAGACATACATGTGATAACAGCCCTAAGGCTGACTGAGACGACTGTCCCTGACTAATACTAGGGTAGTCAGAACCCCACGAGTCCGCAGTCCGTACCGATGAGTCCGATCGCAACACGTACGGACGTGACATTCTTCCTCTAGGTCTCTGAGCGCGTCCTCCTTCTCTTCGACGGTCATGGATCCGATGACGGTCTGATGCTGAGACGGATTAATAGATCTGATGATGATGGGCATCATATCTTCATGGATAACCGCATGTGTCCAGCTGATGGTGGGTTCGTAGGTGGAGAGCCAGGGGTATCCGAGTACGAGATCTTCGTTCCCGATGTCCGTGACTAGAAAGCGTAGGGTTTTACGGATTCCTTTAGTTTGTACATCTAGATCCACACAATGCGTGATAGACCCAGCTTTGTTTTCCGTATTGTCAATGTTCCAAATTTTCCGGGGTCGGTCTAGCTCGACTAGTCCAAGCCCCATTCTTTTTGCGAAGGCTGGTCGTATGAAGTTGTCGGTAGCTCCCAAATCAACTAGACCTTTTATGTCGGCCATGGAGTAACTGGTGCGAATCGAGACTGGAATTCGAAGCGAACGGTAGCGAGTCATGATTACAGAGTTACAATTAACTGCCCTCACCCAGGCCGATGGGTTTAGGCGTCCCGAAAACCCTCTTTCCCCCATATCTCCTGAAGGACTAGGTCTTTTACTTCATCGCTTTCTTGTTTGATGCCGCTGAGCCAATTGTCGGCACGCTGTTGGGGGTGAGCTGTGGTCACCGTTCGTGCTTCGATTTCCGGTTCTTGGGCATAGTAGTCTGTCTCCGCAGCTCTACTGGAGGAAGGTGGATTACGCCTTGGTTGCTGGGGCTGTTGGCAGTTTCGTGAGAAGTGGCCCAACTGTCCGCAGTTGTAACAGGTTACTGTCCTCATGTCTCGCGGTGGCCTACCGCCCCAGTTGGTTCCCATTCGAGGTTGGAATGGCGGTCGTGGACCTCTGTTCGGGTCGCCTACTTCTGCGACTCGGGCTCGGGTTCGGTCTGCTGAGGTGTCCATTGCGTTTGGGTCGTACCGCGGTGGTGGGTTACGAGGGGGAGCCCATCTACTCGTCATTGGTCTCCATGGGACTTGGGACGTTGGGGGCGGAGGAAGGGGTCTTCCTGTTTTGAGAACATTAAGGCGCGCCCTCATGTGGATATATTGTTTTTGTCTCCGCAGTACGCACGCCTTCCAGTCATTGAAGTTCCTTGGCTCGTCTAGTTCGTAGACCTTGGTGAATAGTGCTTGGGGTAGCCCCGCCGTAAAGCGGTCAATCGTTTGTTGGTCGTCCAGACGGTAATGAGCTTTCCGTGCGAGACGTTCAAATTTGATGACATACGCATCAATATCGTCTCCTGTCATCCTGAATCCTTTCTGCAACTCTGCTTGGGCTTGTTCAGCTTCGAGAGTGTTGGCAAATCGTCACGCAAATTCCACGGTTACGTGATTCCAGAGGGTGTCGGATTGATGGGGGACGCCTCGCCTGACTTCATTGTTTAACCATTCGAGTATGGTTAGCGTCCATTCGCTGACGTAGACTCCTTTAATGTAGCCGAGGAAGAGAAGACATCGTCGATAGACGTTGGTCATGATGGGTGCTTCGTAGTTTGTTCCCCAGTAGATGTGCCATTGCGTGAGGAAGGATTCGTATTTAGTTCTGTCTCCATCAAAGGTAGAGGGGGGCTCGCCTGACAATTTGTCGGATCCCCCATGCAGTCCGACGCTGGGGATTCCTCCTCCTCCAGGAAATCCTCCTCCTGGGAACCCTCCTGGGAATCCTCCTGGGAATCCTCCTCCAGGAGGTCCGCCTCTTCCGGGAAATCCTCCTTCTGGGGGTCCGCCCTCAGGGGGTCCGCCTTCGGGGGGTCCCTCCGATGGTGGGTCTGGTCGATCGGGTCCCACTGCTCAATACAGGGCGGCATCGTCCGCCGTCATGCGATGTCCTGTTTCTGGGTGGATGGGCAGGAGGATGGCTTCAGCTTCGGCTCTTATGCGGCGAACCTCGTCTTGGATCATGGTCTCTGTGGCCATCTCGGGTGGGTTTACACGGATGATTTCGGGTTCGTCTATGTGAAGAGACTCAGCTCGTTGAACCAGTTGGTTCGTCTCTTCTTCTTCGCTCTCTTGGTTTTCGGTAGTGTTTTCGCTTTCACTCCCTTCTGATGGAGCGGGGGTGCGGGGTTCAGAAGTACTTGGGTCTTCAACTGGGGCTCCGTCGATGGGTCCCCAGTTAGTTCCTATAGGTAAGTTGCGCGAGTCTATGTCGCAGTTGTAGTTTCGTCCTGCTGGTCGAACCGCGTCCCAGTGGTTGTCGATGGGATTCCAAGTGACTTCTACCCAGCACGAGTGTTCGAAGTTAAATTCAACGGGGCGATATCGAGTCGGCCCTGTAGCAAAGTCGACAAAGTATCCTTCGTCTCCCCTGTATTGCCTCCAACGGGCTGCTCCTAGGAATAGGGTTGGTACGTTACGATCTCCTTGTCGTTCAAGGTGATACGGTTGAAAGTTTCTCCACTGGTCTCGAGTAGTGAACGCCACGGTGGATGATCTCGGTCTTAATGTAACGCTGTCACTGCGTTGAGTCCAACTTGGACTGTTGAAAGGGCAGTCACGACTTAGCGTAGGAGTTTTAGGTCAACGGCAGATACACGGTCTCTGACAGACACGTGATCACAAGGAGCTCTAGGGCTAAGTCCACTAGGCGTAGTCGATGGAGGACGACCTGCTCTACGAGAGACAGGCGTATCAAGAGGCTGAGGGAGAGGACACAAGTCACAATGAGAGGCGGGAGAATGGTGACAAAGGAAGAAGACCGAGATGGGGATCCTCGGTCTTTCCGTGATGTTATTTATACAGATAAGGAGGTCACTTTAAAGCGCCTCATGAAACGGTGCTACGAGTCGCGTAAGTAGCTCGAACCCTACTACACTGGTCCTAGGAATGAGTCATGGTATCCTGCATGTGATACTCGATGACTGATACGATAAGTCCATGACCTATTACTGCTTACAAGGGAGTCACAGCCGACTCGTAAGTGTCCACAACCGCAAACACGACACGGTGGGCACTGTGTGCCCCGTATCTGCGTGCGAAGGGGGTGGCGGCAGTCAATGCGGGGGAAAGGGTGGGTGGGCGACTTACCCTCATGCGCCCCTCTCTGCGCGCGATGCAGGGGAAAGGGGGCATCGGCCTGCCATCCTCCTGCGTCCCCTTTTCGACGCAAATGGGGTCCACACAATTCATACACACAGGGAATGGAGGGGAGGGGAAAGGAGGGGGAAGGGTCATTCTAGACCCCGTGGCGGAAGCAACACGTGCCTGCCATGTCAGCGCCTTAGCGTACGTGGCAGGCACGTTTTACTTCCGCCACAGGGTCCCGTGTGCACACTCTGGCGCGCCACCCCAACTTTCCCCCCCCATTCCCTCATCCTCCCCTTGTGCGTGCCACCCGATTCGTACCTGTGGAAAGACCAACGTCTCATCCCCTCCCCTCTCCTCCACTCCCCTTCCCTCCCTCCTCCCATCCCCGTCGCCTGCCTCATTCGGGTCGAAGAGAGGATGCAAGGGGACAGGCCAACGCCCCACTCCTTCCCCTTCATTGCGCGCGGGGTAAGTCGCTCCCTCTTCTTCCCCTCCCCCGCACTGACCGCCGCCCCTTCGCATGTAGAAAGGGGGGGTGCACGAGGGCATGCCGCCCCCCCTCCCCTTCCCCTCCCTTACCCTCTGTCCGCGCCACTCCGTTCGCGCAGAAAGGCGGCGCACAAGGGCACACCGTGTCCCCTTCCCCCATGTCCGTGCCGCTTGGAAGGGACGTGCGTGGGCACGCCACCATCCCTTCTCACAGTCACCCCCGGTTCTCCCTGCCCCCTGTCTGTGCCGCCCACCTCTCCCTCTCTCCCCGGCGCCTCCCTTCCCATTCGCACGGAACGAGTGGGCACGAGGGCACGCCGCTGTCTCTTCCCTCAGCCCCTCCCACCCCTTCTCCCTTGGTCGCGCCGCCCATTCGCACAGAAGGGGTGTGTACAAGGACACGCCGCCACCGCCCTCTCCCTCTCCCCAGCCCTTCCCTTCCCATGAAGGGGTGCACGAGGACACGATGCCCCCGGCACCTCCCCTTCCCCTTTGGCCGCGCCGCCCCGTACGCGCAGGAAGGGGGCATGCGAAGGCACGCCATTGGCCACGCTGCCCCGGTACGTGCAGGAAGGGGGCACGCAAGGACACGCCACCCGGCCCCACCCTTCCCCATTCGCGCGGAAGGGGGTGCACTGAGTGCATGCCGCCCCGCCTTCCCTCTTGTCCGTGCCACCCGTTCGCGCGGAAAGGGGGCATGCAGGGGCAAGCCGCCCCATCCCATGGCACCCCGCTCACGCGAGAAGGGGCTCACGAGGCCAAGCCATGTCGCACAGCAGGGCCGGTGCACTCTCCATGCGCTCGCGCTCACCACGCCCGCACCCCATTTTCGCGCGCCGTAGTACAACTTAGACAAAACATCAATGTAGCCTAATTAGATAATAAAAATATATTTATTATTTTGTTAAGTTGTGTGAACATCTTAAAAAAACATATGAGATTTATATCTGATGACTAAAGACAAGGTGTACAATTAAGGAAATAGCATTTTTAAAAATAAAAGTGTTTTATTCACGCTTACTAAGAGTAAAGTTCACTGAGCTCGAATGCTGTTTGGGGACGCCCGTTTTGTAAGGACAGGAAAAACGTGACTTTCTTGGCACCTTCCTTTTTGGGAATGTGACTGGATGCGGAAAAATGGCCACTGTGACCCAGCTGAGTGTTCATCGGCAACATAGACATTATGTAATGTGTGACCGCGACACAGTCACGTCCCAACCAAGCTTGTCGAGCCCGACAACAAATAAAAATGGGTCTATACCCGTTTTTTTTTTTGGCAGGGCGGTCGGGAGCGACCTTGCCGCTGTCAGGTGTGACAAACTGCACCGGACGGTCATATTGCGGGGAGCAACAAATAAAAAACAAATTTTTTTTTTTTGGCTGATGCTGGGCCTGACAAACCACTGGCATGCGCCGGATGGGCTCTTAGTGATAGAATGACCGAATTTAAGCGATGAACTAAGACAGGTTAAACTCTTGTCGTTTTGCTGATGCGGAAGCTACAATCACTCATTACTGTCGCTCTTTGGTCCGCTCCCCTTTGACTTGTATTTGCCCTTGCACTCTCATGTTCGCACTCTCCATCTTTGACTCCCTCCTTGGTTGCGGTCAGGTATGGCTGGGTACAGGGGTAGACTGCTTCAACGAACCCATACCCGAACCATGGTTGCGTGTCTTTTTCCTCAGAAGACATCATCGAGTACTCTCCTTGCCTCCCTCTCCCTGCTGCTGTCTACTTTCCCTCACCATCACATGCGAGAGGTGCTCCCTACTTTCCCTCTTCCCTCTTCCCCTCGATTTTTGCTTCCTCATTCTCTTTGACTTCTTTTTCTCCAACACTGTTTCATCTTGAGTCTGGTTCCCTCTTCGCCTTTTCCCTATCTTGTCTGTGTCAGTTACTCCTAATATTAGCGATAGCTAACAGACTACTTAAGGACGGCCTATACGTATGCAGCATGAGGACCTTCCCCAAAAAACTGAAATACAAGCCCAAACAATGCATGAAGTGCAGAAAATGGGGACACTACGCAAACAACTGCCACGTGCTGCATGACACCTGCGGCACCTGCGGAGAGCAACACAAAACTAGGGACTGCAAAACAGAGGGGAAACGCTTCTGCGTCTCCTGCAAATCGGACGCGCACGCCAGCTGGGACCGTAACTGCCCGACCTTCCTCAGAAAATGCGATGATTACAACGGATATCATCCCAAAAACAACCTAGTATTCTTTCCAACAGACGAGGAATGGACGCTAACCCTGCAACCCGACAGAATCTCCCTCGAAGACAAGTTCCCGGAAAACTTCCGGGTGGGCTCACTCCCCACTCTCCACCGCGGTAACCGTCACCCTCCGACCCGTCAAATCGAGAAGAGCAAAAAATGTCTAACCAATGGCAAAGCGGACGATCAGGCATCATTAGAAGACTTCTTCGGGAGGTTGGTGGACTCCCACCCACAACTGCCACACTCCCGCCCTCCCAAACCCGACACGGACGAAGACGACTACGACATCCACTACGAAGGGGACATCAACAATTTGCCAGCGGACTTCCTCCAGATCCATAAACCATGAATTTACATGACCTAACCAAGGACCGCAAGAAACTGGCAATCTGGCAGCAAAACATCAACAAATCCCCGTCATGCCAACACGGACTTATCAGCAGCGGCAAACTGTCAAGCCTTGGCATAGACATCGTCGCACTACAAGAACCATCCATCAATTTTCTCAACAAGTCCATCGCATCTAAAGACTGGATACCCATCTACCCCACAACGCACGGAGAGCAACCAAATAAGACACATACAATTATTCTTATAAGAGGCGACGTACTCACAGAAACCTGGGAGCAGATCGATTTCCCGTCCGGAGACGTCACAGCTCTGCGCATAAGAGAACACTGGGGAACACTATCAATCTTCAACGTCTACAATGACTGCGAGCATGATGACACCCTCAAAGCGCTATCCACCTACCATAAGAAATACGAAAAGCTCATTCTGGGTAGCGACTCTTCCAGACAGGACCATCACTTAATCTGGCTAGGAGACTTCAACCGCCATCACCCGTACTGGGACAGCCCGGAAGACAGCAGATTATTCACACCAGATGCTATCCACGCAGCAGAACTCCTTCTCAAAAGCGTAGCCAACCTGGGAATGGACATGGCCCTCGCCAAGGGCACCCCAACCCACGTCCACCACGTCACAAAGAAGTGGACGAGACTAGATAATGTGTTCATGACGGAACACAGCCTAGACGCGGTCGTTACCTGCGACACCCTTCCCGAGGCTCTAGGAGTTAACACGGATCACGTTCCTATCGTCACAGTCATAGACATCGAGCTGACTAAAGCTCCCGCACAGATCACCAGAAACTTCAGAGACGTCGACTGGGACAACTTCCACAAAGCGCTAGAGGGAAAGATCGCAAACATGGGCGTCCCCAACATAATAACCTCTCAATCTCGACTAGACGTAGAATGCGATAGGCTAACGCTCGCTATACAGGACACCATCGCGGCTGAAGTCCCCATCACGGACATCAATGCAAGGTCAAAACGCTGGTGGACGAAGGAGCTCAAACTACTACGTAAAGAAACGGAGAAGCTTGGACGAGCAGCATACAATCACAGAGATCGCCCAGACCACCAGATCCATGCTTCGTACAAACAAGCCCGCAGAAAATACGACAAGGCTACGCAATACACGAAACAACACCACTGGAGGGACTGGCTGGAAAAAGCGACCGACCCAGATATCTGGACAGCTCACCGATACATCTCGGCGCCGGCAAGCGACGGGGGAAAGACTAGAATTCCAAGCTTAAAGATACAAGACGTCTCGGGCGAAAGATCTGTCAGCCAGAATACCGACAAAAGCGCGATTCTGGCCAAGACTTTCTTCCCCAGTAAACCACCTGAGCCGGCCGCCGATCCAAGCAGCCCCGAGTACCCCCCACCAATCGGCACGCTGAAGGCCATCACCAAAGAGCAAATCCGCAAACACGTAGCACGGCTAAGACCTTACAAGGCCCCAGGCCCTGATGGGATTCCCAACATCGTTTTGATCAAATGCGCTGACATACTTGTTAACAGACTATGGACAATATACAACACGATCGTCAACAAAGGATGGTACTACTGTCCATGGAAGACATTTACGACCGTAGTGCTCAGGAAACCGGGCAAACCGAGATACAACGTTCCCAAGGCCTATAGGCCTATCGCCCTCCTAAACACGCTCGCAAAAGTACTAACGTCCATTATGGCAGAGCAACTCTCGTACCACACCGAAAAGCATCAGCTTCTCCCCCAACACCACTACGGCGGACGCCCAGCCCGCACAACCACGGACGCGATGCATATGCTCACGCTCCGGATCAAAGACGCCTGGAGAAGAAAAGAGGTGGTCTCGGTACTCTTTTTAGACATAGAAGGCGCCTTCCCTAACGCCGTCAACAAGAGGCTGTTACACAACATGAAAAGACGACAAGTTCCAGACAAATTAGTGAAGTTCACCCATAACCTTCTTCGGAACCATTTCACTACGCTGAAATTCGATGACTTCGTCTCAGATAACATACCGATCAACAACGGGATAGGACAGGGAGATCCCATGTCCATGATACTATACCAGTATTATAACGCGGACATCCTAGACATCCCAAACAAAGACAACGAATCGGCAATAGCTTATGTAGACGACGCGATCTTAATCGCCACTGGAAAGAGCTTTGCAGATACACACGACACGCTTTCAGACATGATGACAAGGGAAGGGGGCGTGATCGAATGGTCCAATGCCCACAATTCTTGCTTTGAATACAGTAAACTCACGCTGATTGACTTCGCCCACCAGAATTGTAAAAAGCAAAGAAACCCCATGAAACTGCTTGACACTACTCTCACCCCGTCGAAGAGCGCAAAATACCTAGGAGTCTACTTTGACCAACACCTCACCTGGGGAGCACAGTATAACTACGCCCTGGAAAAAGGTATGAAGTGGGCCGGACAAATCAGAAGGGCAGCCGCCCCGAGCTGGGGCATCACGCCGAAATACGCGAGGAGGCTATACACAAGCGTCGCGATCCCCCGCATACTCTATGCGGTTGACGTCTGGGGAAGCGCAGAAGGTCGCAACAAAACAGATGAAAAGTCCGACAGAATACTGAGACGAGGGAATAAGTTCACGACCATCCAGAGGGCTGGAGCCCTGGCAATCACCGGAGGCCTGAGGACGTCGCCTACCGACGTCCTGGACGCGCATGCTTTTCTCCTACCGTTAAAACTAGAAGCTGAAAAACACCTACACAGGGCGGCAACTCGCATAGCCACGCTCCCAAAAGAGCACCCACTCCACGGCCCCGCAAAAAGATGTGCGAACGGCAGAGTGAAAAAGCACAAATCTCCACTGCACTTTCTCATGCAAATGTTCTCAATCAACCCGCAAACCTTCGAGAAAATCCCCACCGTGCTACTGGACCCGGCCCTTTCTCACAAACACCCTTTCGGATTAGATATTGCCAAAGACAAAAAAGCTTCAATCAAAGCCGACGAGGAAGGACCCGAGGTAATAAAAGTATACTCCGACGGCTCAGCACACGACGGAGCGGTGGGGGCAGCAGCGATACTTGTCAGAACGGGCAAAGCAACGAGAACACTCCACTTTCACCTAGGCTCAGCGGATCAACACACGGTCTTCGAGGCGGAGCTGGTAGGCCTCCTACTAGGACTCCACCTCATCAAGACCGAGAGGAACAACAAGACCAGCATTGCAATAGGGGTAGACAACCAGGCAGCAATCTCAGCGATAACCACGCCGGGCAGCAGCTCGGGACACTCCCTAGCGGACCTCTTCCGCACAACAGCGTCGAAAATACGCAAAGCGGGAGGGGCCAAGCTCTCGCTCACAATCCGTTGGACAGCAGGGCACGTAAATATACAAGGTAACGAAAAAGCAGACGAAGAGGCGAAAGCTGCCGCGGATGGTAAGATGTCGCCGCTCGCCGCCCTCCCGCCGCACCTCCGTCAACCCCTCAAAACCAACAAGTCCGCCTCAAGACAGCACTTCAAAGAAAGACTCAAAGTCTGGTGGAAGACCGACTGGCAAGCGTCCTCGCGGGCACATAAACTTAAGCAGATAGACTCGTCACTACCATCCCAAAAGTTCTTGAAACTGATGAGCGACCCCAATCTCTCTAGAAAAGGAGCTAGTTGGCTATTCCAACTGAGGTCGGGCCATTTCCCCCTCAACGCTTATCTATTCAGATTCAAAAGAGCGGAAAGCGACAACTGCCCAGCATGCGGCCACAGCCCAGAGACGCCGCAGCATTTCATCTTAGACTGCTGTTGCGATCGGACTCATCGGTACGGACTGCGGGCTCGTGGGGTTCTGACTACCCTAGTATTAGTCAGGGACAGTCGTATCAGTCAGCCTTAGGGCTGTATCACATGTATATCTCATCGGACTTGTGACTCGTTCCTAGGATAGTTGTAGTAGGGTTCGAGCTACTATCGCTACTGGGTACCCTACGTTCAGGAGGAGCTTCAAAGCTCCTCGTCAATTGTATAAAGGACTAGTAGTACGAAGACCGAGCTCTCTAGCTTCGTCTTCTTGAATCCTCAGTCCAATTCTCGCCTCATCTCTTCTTGTCTGCCTCCTTCTCTCTCTTTGCCTATTAGTGCGTCTGGCTCTTGTAAAGCAGATCGCCCGACGACGTATACACCTGGTGAACTTTGCCCCAGTGCTCGCGTTGATCACGTTCCTGCTCAGGACGTGTATCCATATTCGCTAAGTTGTCCCTCGCATACCAAAGGCCACTCTGTCATCGCTCAAGTCGAGCACCGTTAGGATAGGCCTAACGTAACATTAAGACCAAGCTACACCCTACAAGAATGACACAGTGGCGCCCACAACCGGCGATCGGTGGGGCTGGAACCAAGTCCAATCGTATATCATCCCCAGTAGAGGAGAACGGAACGTCCCCACACGCTATTTGAAAGCTGCCAGGTGGAGGACGCACAGAGGAGAGACCAGTTATTTCGTCGACTTCCCCAATCGGCCAAGTCGCTACTACCCAGTTGAGTTCAGCTTCGAGCACACTTGCTGGTGCATACTTGCCACAAACGACACAGGAGTACGAACAGTAGTTCGGCCAACAACGCACGAGTATCGGTGCGACATCCTAGAAAGCGAAGTAGTACCCCTAGCGAGGGTAGGACCCATCGACGGCGCGACCGTCACAAGCACCACAGAAGAAGGAGACTCTGAGTCAGAACAAAGCGACGAAGAGTCCGAGGAAGACCACCTCTCACAGGTAAACGCAGAGGAACAGGAAGAGCTCACCAACCTAGCAAACCGAGCTGCAGGGATTACGCTCAACGAAGAACCACAAGCTGAGCACATAGTGGTTCACCCACCAGACGAGATGACAACCACACATAGTGATTTGAGGTCCGGTCCGGTCCGGTTTTTTGCACCAGACGTTGTGCAACCGGACCAGGACCGGTTGCCACAAATGGGAATTTCGCAAGGACCGGACCGAGACCGCAGCCAACCGGTCTACATCGGTCCGGTTGCAGAACAAATCCCGGTCCCAACCAGTCTTTCCAGAGACCGGTCGACAACCAGTCTCAACTGGTTTTTTCGTGGTTGCAACCGGTTCTGAGTCTAACTATAGGGTGACCCAAGTGCTTCGGTGAGGCGACAACAAGCCACCATGGCTGATTCATCATCGGACGACAACTTCTGGGTCTGCCGCGCGGCCTCAACCCTTTCTGCGAGAATCCAGCTATGTTCTTTTTCCTCATCCTTTGACTGAATAACATGTTTTTTTTTTCTTCTCTAGATCATTTTTGATGCTGCCTCCACCTCGCCATGTGCAAGCCTGTTCGGCGTGCAAGTATGGCGCCACGACACTGACAGCAACACGGCGCTGTGATGCTACGACAGTGACACAGCGCCGCTACCCTACGACGGCGACACGGCACCATGGTGCTGCAACAACGACACGACGCCCTTGCGCTATGACGGCGACTCGGCACCGTTGTGCTGCGACAGCGACCATACAATCCACGCCATCGTCACCCCTGCCGATTCCCCTCTCCTTTCACCCAAGAGGAGATGGTATTCCTTCCCCCGAAGCATCCCCAGTTCCTTTGCTCACCACCACTCTTTGCTCCGAGACCCTCACGGACAGGTACGTCCCGACGAGACCACACACACCGGCACCCAGCGACGACGGTCTCGGAGTCGGGGACAGTCATCTCCCCGGAGACCCGTACGACCCGGCGGAACACCTCTCGCCGCATCAATATCTCCGTTATGCCACCCATCTCACCACGACACACTCGGAAACCCCCCCGTTATGCGGAACCACGGGGGAAGTACTCACCGCGCCGCCGATGGCTCGATCCCCGCTACGAGTCCATCCGGAACAGGAACAAGGCCCGGTTCCCCGACGCGGCATGGAAACGCCTCCACCCACGGGGTTCCACCCCAACAGGGGAGCATACTATATTCCCTTTCCTATCAGAGATGCTCACGAAAGACTTTGGCCGGCCCGTTTTACTCAACTCATCCTCACCACCGACCCCTTCGTCCTCGCCTATCGACAGGGGAGCGACCAACAATACGGGAAGCCCGTTCACGCCACTTCCCAGTGCCTATCAGACCCGCCAGTGTACACCGACGACGATCTAGTCTTCCTCGATGCGGAGAGCAGGCTGCGCCAGTCAGTGGACCGCGCCCTCCTCGAAGTCAAGGACCTCACCCTGCTCGCGGAAGTACATCGCTTCCGCAGCATGTGCGCCGGGTACGCGGCGAAGGAGAAAGAGGTATTGCAGAGGGTCCAGGAGTTGGAGCACATCGGGACAGACCGGAAGCTAAGTGTCATCCGCCTACAACGAGCCAACGCGATCGAGAGGATCGAGGACCAGCGCGACGGAGTGGGCCGTGGTCGCACGCTGGCACAGAAGACCACCGAACGCCTCTAGGAACGTCGAGCTGGGGCTCGAGTCTGAAAAGGGGGTGATGTAACGTTTCGTTTCGGATGTGGACTCTGACTCATCAGTGATGACTTACGAGTGTCAGAAGTACTTAGTCATGGACTGCGCAGTATCAGTCAGCCGTAGGGTTTGGCATGTGATTGTATGATATGACTCATTCCTAGTAGTAGTTGTATTAGGGTTCGCTCTACTTACGCTATTGGCTAGTTACGATTCGGGAGGAGCTTGAAAGCTACCTCATACATGTATATAAGGACTCGTACGAAGACCAGGATCCGCATCTTGGTCTTCTTCAATTACCACTTCTTGACTCGCCTTCTATACAAGGGATCTCCCCCCTTAGTGAGTTCCCTTTGTCCGGCATATCCTTCGGATCCCCGTGACCCCTACTGGCCTTTGGCTACCCACGTGTCTGACCAACCGTGTGGACAGTGGACTACCCTCTCGACGCTACTTGTCACCGAGTGTTCCTCTATCATAACGAGCGCGTCGCCAAGCCGTTCTATCAGATCTATGTCGTTGACCACGAGTCGTGGGACGAACTCAGGGTTATCCGCCACCCACCAATCTACCTTCCATTGGGAGAGGACCTCCATGGATATTTAGGACCAGAGGACCGTCTGTTCCCTCATCCCGTTGACATTCACACTACCTCCGCGAATAGGAACTACTACCTCCCCAGAGGATCAGCACATCATCTCGCCTAAGTCAGGCAAATGTCCGTGGTAGACGTTACATCTCCTCTGCACCTTACTCTTAAGGGGATTTGAACCAGACACGGGTCTCCCTGGAAGTTATAAGTGTTGTACCCTCCACCCTCAGTCATTCCCTCTATTCTCCTCTCTTTCTTACTCAAGGTCGTCATCCTGAGGAGTACAGTCACGTGACCGCGGGAGTATCATCGAACTCCGAAACCAGACGCGACTTGCGAAGTCGAAGAACGCCCTTACGTGTCCAAGTTGGACAAGCGTCAGTGGAGATGTTACATTAAGACCAAGTTGCTCATCGTGGCGTTCACAACCCGAGACCGTTGGACGACCTTTAGAACATACTCCCTCGAACGAAGAGGAGATCGCAACGTACCAACACAATTCCTTGGAGCCGCAAGGTGGAGAGAATACCGAGGAGACACCGGATACTTCGTAGACTTCGCATCGGGGCCTTCCCGATATCGACCAGTTGAGTTTAATTTTGAAAATGTGTGTTGGGTAGAAATTACGTGGAACCCAATCGACAGCCGGTGGGACGCGGTACGACCGGCAGGACGAAACTACAACTGTGATATCGACACACGAGGATTACCAACAAGAGAACAGTGGGGACGTATCGACAGGCGACCAGAGGAAGAGCCAAGCACCTCGGAACCAAGGACCCCAGCACCCTCAGAAACGAGTGGAGACAACAACGAAGACAGCGAGTCAGACCAAGAAGAACCGGAAACCAACAAAATAGTCCAAACAGCTGAGTCCCTTCACATCACGGAACCAGAAGTCATACATATTCGATCCCCAGCAATAGAAATGGCAACCGCGACAGAAACGCGCACCGAAATAGTAGACGAAGACGTCAGAAGGATACGAGAGGAAGCAGAGACCTACCTCCGACCTATTGACCCAACATCTGGACATCGAATGACTGCCAATGAAGCGGCCATATTCAGAGCCATCGGACCAGACCGACCCGACCCACCCCCGGGAGTAGGAGGAAGAGCACCACCACGACGATCAGGTGAACGATTCCCGGGAGACTTCGGAGGAGGACCCCCACGAAGAGGACCCCCAGGAGGAGGAGGATTCCCCGACCCAGGGGGACTACCGGGCGGAGGAGCAGGACCGGAAGTCGACAAGCTAAGTGGCGAAAAGCTCACAGTGTTTTCAGGCGATCGGACTAATTATGAGTCCTTTCTCACGCAATGGCACCTCTATTGGGGCCTTAACGCCGATGCCCCCATCTTCCACAATGTATATCGACGGTGCCTACTCTTTCTAGGATTTGTTAAAGGACCCCTGGTCAGCAATTGGACACTCGGATTCCTAGGATGGCTCAACGGAGAAATACGGGGAGGGACAGATCGATACGACGAGTTTCTGTGGGACACCCTCACCGCTGGATTCTCGGATCGATTCTCAAACGTCCTCGAACAAGAACACGCACAAGCCGCTCTAGCCAAAGGGTTTAAAATGATAGGAGATGATATCGACACATACGTCACCAGCTTCGAACAGCTAGCTAGACAAGCTGACTACCGACTTAACGACCAACAAACCATCAATCGATTCACGGCGGGCTGCCGAGCCGACTATTCACAAAAGTCTACGAAATGGATAACCCTGGGACGTTCGACGAGTGGAAAGAGGCCGTCCTACGAAGACAAAAACAATACATCCATCTACGCACCCGACTCAATCTGTCAACGCCCACCAGACTACCGCCTCCGAGAAGCACCCCACGAGGGTATGGACAGCCCTGGGTGCCACCTAGATACCCACCACCGAGGGTCGACCCAAACACGATGGATACGTCGGCCGATCGATCTTGAGCACAAGTTGCAGAAGTAGGCGACATCAACCGAAACCACCCCCCATTTCCACCAAGAGGGGGACCCGGAAGAGGCAGGGGAGGCGGTCAACGCCGAGACATGAGGGAAGTCATATGCTATAACTGTAACAACCCCGGTCACTTCTCACGTGACTGCACTCGACCTAGAAAACCGAGGCAGTGGAAGCCGCCCCAAAGTAGCAGTCGAAGCATGGAAACGGACTACTACAGTCAGGAACCACCGGCAGCCCGTGCAGCAAGCACGTCAATGCCACAGCAATCAGCAAAAGAATGGCTTGAAGGGGTCAGGGGAGCAAGCGATGAAGTAAAAGACATCATCTTCCAGGATCTGTGGAACCAGGAGGGTTTTCAGGACACCTAAACCCATCGGCCTGGGTGAGGGCAATTAATTGTAACTCTGTAATCATGACTCGCTTCCGTTCGCTTCGAATTCCAGTCTCGATTCGCACCAGTTACTCAATGGCCAACATCAAAGGGCTCGTCGATTCAGGAGCCACCGACAATTTTATACGACCCACATTCGCCAAACGCATGGGGTTAGGACTGCAACCCCTGGAACGCCCCAAGAAAATATGGAACATAGATAACACAGAAAATAAAGCTGGGTCAATCACTCACTTTATCGACCTAGAAGTACAGACCAAGGGAATGCATAGAGTCATGCGGTTTCTAGTCACCGACATCAGAAACGAGGACTTAGTTTTTGGATACCCCTGGTTGGCAGCATACGAACCCACGATCAGCTGGAAGCATGCCACCATTCACGAGGAGACCCTACCAATTGTAATAAGGTCTATCAATCCCAAGGCAACTCGGACCATCATTGCGGGAGCAATTACAACCGCGGAAGCTGAAGACATAATTGCGGAGTTAGAAGAGGACTGCCAGATACGTACCACAGCCACTGAATTAGCAATCACCGCTAATCAAGACAAAATCATAGAAGCACTCCCAGAACCTTACCGACGGTTCGCCAAAATCTTCAATGAACAAGAAGCGCACAGATTCCCACCATCAAGACCATGGGATCACGCCATCAACTTCAAACCAAACACGCCCGCAAGTATCGACTGTAAAGTATACCCCATGACACAAGAAGAAGATGGACAACTGAAGGAATGGCTGGACGAACAACTAAAGATGGGATATATCCGACCTTCGAAATCTCCATACGCCTCATCCTTCTTCTTCATCAAGAAAAAGGATGGGAAATTGCGACCCGTCCAAGACTATCGCAAAATAAATGCATGTACTGTTCGTAACCAATATCCCCTACCACTCATGTCCGAACTCATCAATGACCTCGGCGACGGGCATATATACACCAAACTCGACATACGGTGGGGGTACAACAACATACGCATCAAGGAGGGAGACGAACACAAAGCCGCGTTCAAAACCCGCTACGGACTCTACGAACTGCTGGTTATGTACTTCGGACTCACAAACTCGCCGGCCACTTTCCAGAACATGATGAACGACATCCTGTCTCCCATCATCATCCTCTTCGAACGACTGGGCACAATCATCCGGGTATATATGGACGACATCGGTATCGCATCTCATGAATCTGTCGGTCTCCAGGGACATATCGACGCAGTCAGCGCAGTCCTGCAGGTCGCGCTAGATCACGACCTCTACTTTAAACCGGCTAAGTGTAACGGTTCTCGTTGTGGACACTTACGAATACGGTTGTGGCTCCCTCGTAAGCAGTAATCGGTCACGGACTTCAGTATAAGTCAGCGGTCGTGGTATCACATGTTAGTGTACCATGACTCATTCCTAGTATCGCCGTAGTAGGGTTCGAGCTACTTACGCGACTCGTCTCGGGGTTCATAGGGGAGCTTTAAAGCTATCCCCTTCATGTATAAATAGGAGCTCGCAAAGACCAAGATACACCATCTTGGTCTTCTTGAATCGTCACCACGTTCCCGCTCCTCCTTCAGTTCCTCCTTCTCCTCGGGTTCATCGTTCGCTTGCCTCTAGTAGAGGAAGTCTGTAGCGGTATGACACCTCGCTACGCTAGACTCAAGTAGAAGAGTAGGTGAACTGTAAGGGAGCACACTCAAGCCTAGCACGGAGATAAATCACGCGCCGAACGTACAGTCACTGTGGAGGGACAGAAGCTTGGAGTCTTTTATGCAAGAACTCAGACTGTCAAGAATATCACACAGTGGTACGCTGAGTGGAGAACCAAGAGGACAAGTTAGATTTGGGAGGGTAAGGAAGTACAGGGAGATACGCACCTGAGTGGAGAACCAAGAGGACAAGTTGGTTCCACTCAGGACGCTACAGGAGGGTTTATATACACTACTGATGCTGACTTTGAATTGGGTCTAAACACTATTACTAAGTGTACAGTAAGACTCCGTGACTCAGAGGCTGACGCGTCGTGTCTAATAATAGCGCTATCTATTGTGCTGACTGATGCACTTGTCATAGCTGCTGACGCGTCTCCTTATCTGCTGAGTAAAACCTAATACAGCGAGTAAGCGTAAACTACTAAGCACATTCTAGAACGTTCTAGAGTCTTCCATCCTTATCTACCAATCATGAGAGTCCGTACGTGAAAGGGAATGTGACCGGGTTAGGTTGTCCTGTTAAGGATATAACAGTCCCAGGGTCACGTGCTTGAGGGTGCACATGGTGGCATCATGTGACTTACAAAGTCTCGTACTTTGGCCCTTTATATCTTCGCTCTATAAATCCGTAAAAATAGAAAAATAGGGAAAATAATACGCGTCCATGACAAAGTCGTCTTTCATCATTTACGCCTAGTGGATCGTGCCCTAGTGCCCTCTGTGACCACGTGTCTAACGAGACCGTGTGCTGTCATCACGTGACTCTACGAGTCGTGATATCCGCTAAGTCGTTCTACGCCCTTGCGAAGTCCAAGTCGGACTAACGCCAGTGACGGCGTTACACTAAGTGCTTATTTCACAAACCACGTATGGATTACCTGGGGGTAATTCTTGAAAAGGGGGTGACTCGCATGGACCCAGTCAAAATTTCGGGCATACGTGACTGGCCTCGCCCGACAAAGGTACGTGACGTACGCTCCTTTTTGGGCTTCTGCAATTTTTACCGCATCTTCATATGCGGCTTCGCCACACATGCCCGAGCTCTCAATCGACTGACGCGTAAAGACGCCGACTGGAAATGGACAGCAGAGGAGGAAAAAGCCTTTCAAACCCTGAAGGACCTTGTAACACAAGAGCCGGTACTGGCACACCCCACGCTAACTGATCAATTCGAGCTAGAAGTCGACGCATCGGGATTTGCCATTGGCGCGGTACTTAGGGATGCCGGGGTCCGGTCCAAAATGGGGTCCGGACCCGAACCGCACCGGACCGCACCCCGGGTCCGGTTCGGTCCGGGGTCCGGTTCACAGCCTAGCCTAAGGGTCCGGTTCGGGGTTCACCATTGTCCGAATTCTTGTGAACCCGGTCCGGACCGGACTGCACCTTGGACCTGGAGTACTAGCCCTCTACTTTCCACCGACTCGGACCACATTTTATTCAGAGGCATTTTATTCAGAGGCAAGAGAACAAAGTATATTAAGAGTATGTACATTGGGAAGTATGTCCTCACACGCCGGCGCCCGATTGTCATCACGTCGTCGCCATCCCCGCCGCCGCTGTGGTCGTCGTCATCTAACTCTCGTCTTTGTCGCTTTGTCACAGTCGCCATCGTGGTTGTGTCGTCGCCACTTCTTCGCAACTACTGCTGATGGAATGGTTGTCATCGCCATTGCGGCCGTGGTCATTGCGGTCGCCATTGACGTGGTCCGAGTTGCGGTCATGGTCGTTGCCACCACGGCCATTGTCGTTGACTCGTTGGGTCAGTAGAGCAGGACAGTGATGATGGTGTGACGACGATAGCCGGAAGTGGGGTTTTTTCGCCCATTTGCGAGAGCGAAACGTCTTCGAGCCAGCAATTTTTAGCAGACAGTCACAACCAGTGAGATTGAACACACACCGCCAGGAGCTAGTCAGGGCGATGTTTGAGGGAGCCGGCGGCGACGAGTACCCACCTGAAAGGGCAAATTCAGCGAGGCACACGAATAGTGGTCCCTCGAGAACGACATACCGTTGGAGGCCATGCATAAAACGTGCGAAGGAGAACACTTGATTGCAGTTGAAGGGTGAATTTTGAATGGTGAGGCCCGTAGATATCGAGAATCTTGAAGGGTTTGGTCGTTCTTGTTGACGACCCAGAGTCGAAGGAAGACAAAAAAAAAAGAGCGTGTGTAAACGAGTGCGGTATGAAAACGAGTTAAACGACGAATGTCGTGGTCGTTGCCGTTGCCGCCGCCGCCATTGTCATGCTTGCAATCGCTGTCTTGCTCGCCGCTACCGTTGCCATTGTGCTCGCCTTGTTGTGCTCACCGTCACGGACACCTTATTGTGCTCGCTGTCGCCGTCACCTCGTTGTGCTCACCATTGCTGTTGCAGCTGTGGTCGCCTTGTCGGTCGTTGCTGTCTCGTTGCCTTGTCGTGCTTACCGTTGCGGTCTCGTCACCTCGTCACCGCTCATGTCTTCCTCATCGTCGGAGTCTGTACATATTCCATCTTTTGTTGCGGGGCGCCCTAGTGGTGGTCGCATTGTAGTCGGGGTCTGAGTAGTATGTAGCTGTCGTCGTCGTGGTTGAGGTCAGACGCGGCATGTGTCGGTGGGGTCGCCAGCGGCATCGGGACCGAGCCATCGTTATGGTTAGGGGCCCACGCTGACGTCGTCCGCGTTTTACGTGGCTACGTCGTCGTCATCGAAATGGTAGAATCGACAGGCTACACAACAGGAGGAAGACGGCGAGCACGATGGCGCCAAAGAAGGCGCCTGGCGTAGCTAGTCGGCTTCGGCCTGCGTGTAGGGTGTAGGTGTGGTGCTCGTGAACACCGGCGCCGTACAGATTTAGACTTCTGTTGCAGTAGTAGTAGGGGAGCAGTAACTTACAAAGGGCGGTGCGGAAAAAATAAGTCGTATCATCTATACAATAATTAGGCATCGCTTTGTCACGGAGTTGTCGGGCTCCGAACCTTTTTTCCCGCTCGCTTGCTTCATCGATTCCCGCGTCGTAGGCTTTCTTTTTACACCCACTTTGTGCATTCCTATTGCTTCCTTCGTCTCCTTTTTTTTTGGAAACGCAATGTCTCATGCTGGGCAACAGCGAGCATCGGCGGGGATCAAATCAGCCACTTCGGAGTCTGCGTTCCAAGCGGTTTCCCAAATGATCACATGTCCTCACATGATTCTACTCCTCCCGGTTTGTGGTTTCTTGTGACACTCTCCATTGGTTCAGCTATTCATCGTTTCTGTCGTGATATGTTTCATCATAAATGCAATTGGTGTTCCCTCCCGTCGTCACAATGCTCGAGTGAGAACATTGGTTCTACGCCCCACGTTGCGTTCACCGTCACGTTTGTTGTGGTTCGATCGTGGGAAGCATTTTCCCGCCCTCCAGTCTCGCATCTCGCCATGGGCCACCTTTCGAACCCCAAAGGGTGAGATTTTCATCCGATTCCCCCCCACTTCTCCCTATCGGGTTTTTCCTTCTTTCTCGACCTGACTCTTTTCGCAGCGGCGGATGCTAGTCTGTTTTGCTCGTCATCATGATCACCACCGCACAATCACCTTCTCATCCACTACTCTTCGAATCAGGTTTAGGACGAGATGGCTGCTGCCTCTCTCGACATCAATTTAAAAGAAGAACTCAGTTTCGTCGAGCGAGCCATGTAAGTTCGATACCCCTTCCTTTCATCTGATGATCTCACCCGGCCGCTTTTGCGGGGTTTAAGGTTCTCTCCGAAGCAGAGCGCACAGCTGCTATTTACAGTCTTTTACAACATTCTACTCGAGTACAGACCCGCTTCTTCATCACAGTCCTGCTAGACCCGACCCCATGACTGCTCTTCTGTCTACCATGCCCGGTTTCCCACCTGCCCACACTTTTAACACCAGCGCTACGAACCGCCAGTCGATTGCCTTCGACTCCTGTCTTCGGATACCGCCAATACCGTCGGCAACCCAAGCGACACTGTCGCCACGCTCGTCCGACAACGCACCAAACTCAAGGCCGCCAGCAACACCGCGCATCGTATTTCTGCATTGTAGCGCCATGACGTACTGACCTCGATGGCACTTTCGCCGACACATAGCCACCATAGCAACACGCTCCATGACCGCAGCTGACCACCGACTTCATGTCTTTTGACATTACCGCTCAGTCAAAAAAATGTGAGTTTTATCCCTTGTAGCGCTACGACGTACTAGCCTCGATGACAGGCCCTTTCACCGCCACACCGCCACAACGGTAATATGCTCCACGACGGCAGCTGTCCGCCGAATCCATACCTTTTGATGCTACCGCCCAGTCGACAACCACCTCCGCCGACCGTCCTGAGCTGAGTCGTAACGCAAAGGCACAAGTGAGACGAAAGGCCTACATCGAACAAGTAAGCCACCCTGGACTCCCAAACTTGATCTCCAACTCACCCCTCTTTGTGTAGCTTGAGCGTACCGTGATCATGCCCCAAACCGTGTTCGCGCTCTCTCCAGAACAGGTCTTTGCGCTGCCACCACAACTCTGCACATCCGCGAGCTCAATCAAGAATTTCCAAGCTGCTCCGCGAGGACAACGAACTGCGGCAGCGATGGTAGGTGAGCGTCCCCCTCTCACCTCGTACTCGCACACGCGTGCACACATTCTCTGATTATGGGTTTCACGCGGGTGCGGGTAGATAGCTGTAGACATTCTGTAACTTCTGTAATTTGTTTTAGAATTTTAGAAATTTTTTTAGAACTTTTGTGAGGGTTCGGGGTTCGGGTTCAGGTTCAGCCACGTCTGAGCCCCGAACCGGACCTGAACCGGACCGGACCTCTCGAGGTTCGAGGTTCGGCATGAGAGCCCGAACCGGACCCGGGTCCGGTTCGGGGTTCGGAAAAAAGGGCCTCCGAACCGGACCGCACCGGACCGCGGCAACCCTAGCGGTACTACTTCAAAAGAAGCAAGATGGAAATTGACACCCTATCACATACTTCTCCGCAACGTTAAACGAAGCAGAACGGAACTACAATATATATGATCTCGAACTGCTGGCCATCGTGAAAGCACTTAGACACTGGCGACCATTCCTCGCAGGATCGCCCCACAAGGTCAAAATCTTTTCAGACCACCTCAACCTAAGTGACTGAGCAGCAGTCTGAGGCTGAGGCTCAGTGCCAAAACTTTTAATTTGTTTTGCTGATGTTCGTCCTTATCACCGATCTCTTTGAAATTATCAACACACTTCAGACCTATCGATCACTTTGGCCACACCTCCCCTTTCTGTCTGGCAAGGCAGGTGCATGCACGTTCCTGTGCTCGTGCTCCCTTTGTTACTTGTCTGGGCCCTGGGGTAGTTAGCTATTCGCCTTTCATGTAATTAACTCTTGTTTCTGGCTGAATCAAGGAGTTCTCGAGTTGCCACTGCTACCTCCTCGTTTGTGTGATCCCGGTTTCGAGTCTGGCCCAATTGAGGGCACGCACAACTGACCAGTTGTCTCGCCCTACCCACCATCAACCTGCCAACCCGCTGTCAACCACCCACGAAAACCTGCACCCACAGCCACGGGTACGGGTATGGGTTGCCTCTGAATGACCCGAGGGTTTACCTGTGGTAATCCCTAGTGGGGCACTTGCGACGCTAACTGGGGACGCTCGGCGACGCTAAGATCCAGAGCCGTCCTCGGGATACTCCGACTTCCTCGCATCATGCGGATTTGTGCCACACTGAAGTACGTATTCAGTGAGAGTAATATTCCAGGCATAACACGAGACATGACGTAGACTTGCAGATCAGGTATCGGAACAGCGGAAATCAGGTTTCATTGGCCGGGTAATTTGGCCCGGTTCTCGGGAATGTCGATGACGTATTCGAGTAACAGCGATTATGATTACCGGCCTACCAAGACGTATACATGCTCACCGAAATGCGGGTGACAAAACGCGAAACGCCTTGACTCGCACTACTTAGCTAAACAAACTCACAGAACCCTTCGCTACCTGTGCCTACGGAAGAATTGGGCGGTGGTTGATTTCGTCCTGGCGGGGCCCTTTGTGCGATGCTCATAAGACAATTACGGGCCCGCCGCCAGCTCCGACAGCGGAGGTGTCCGGTGGCGGATAGGGAGTGACGAGAGCCGGGTTCGGATTCAGCGGGCCTGGCTCTGTGCCGCTCTTGCTGAGGATCGGAATTGGGTTCACGACCTGGTTGGTGTAACCCACGGCAGAAGCGACGGGAGAATACACGTTTGCGAGCGTCCTATATGTTTTTTGGTTAGGCAAGAATATGGTAGGTGGGTGACGACCAGTGTGGCGCATGACTGAGACTCACTTGTTCGTATCGAACCGGCCGAGAGAGCCGAGTGCCCAGTTGGCCTGCACCGTGCTGAGTGAGGAGTAGTGCGTATAGAAGGTCGAGTCGGTCGTCCCGCTGAAGAGCCGTGGGGACTGCGCCGCCAAGGAGAACCGACCAGATCTGGTTATTCACGCCGCTGTTCGAGTTCTCATCGAATGTGAGCAAGATGAGCGTCCGATCGTTGTTGAAGTTCGGATTTGAGAGGAGCGGAACAAGCCAGTAATTAAGCCACGCGGAAGAGTAGGTTACGTCCGTGTCGTGCGCGTCGTTGACCATGTTCGGCGTCACGAAGGCCCATTGCGGGATCGCGTTCGCGTTGACGTCGGCCGCGAAGTCGTTGAAGTTGCGGATCCTCGTAGCCCGGCTGGGGTTCGTCGCGACCGAGTCATAGATGACCAGAGGGTTGTGCTTGCGTACGTAGTACGTGTAAGTGCCTGTACCGGAAACGTAATTCGTAGATGCGAAGCTTTACTCTTGTCAGATGAGTAAGAAAAGTTGGCGAGCATTATAATTACTTAAATCCTCCAAAATTGTCCGTGGGCATGTTCTCTGAGTAGCTCGCCCAGGAGATAGACTTTGTGTCGAGAACATCCACGATCGTAGCAATACTGTGTGTCGTGATTAGGAAGAAAATTTGGGGATGGTGAATCCATTCTGCACATACTTGCTTGGGATGTTGAACATGTTGTCATTTGCCATGCCCCAATAATCTCCGCCGACCGACGCAACGTAATTGGGCTCAGAAGGGTGAGTAAGGGCAAAGTATTTGTTCAACAATATCCCTTGACTGGCGAGCGACTGGAACACAGGCTGGTGGGATACAAATCAACCAAGGTCTACGAAATAGTGAGGCGAAAGAACCTACAGCAGCGGAGGCGGTTGCGAAGTCAGTATTTTCAAGCCAGATCTGTGGGTTGAGGTCAGTGAGTGGCGAAGAGAACGCGCGAAATCATTTTAGTATTGACCTGAATAAAACGGTCGAAGGATCGTCCTGGTACGATGGGGGAGATTGGAAGAGTTCCGTTGTTCGCCCCAACATAATTGGCCGAGGGCGCCGTCGGTGATGTTGACGGAGGCTTAAAAGTAAGTGCCTGTCTAGGAGTGAGCAGAACGGTGCAGTGGATCAGTAAATGGCTCTTGCCTGAGCCACAAAGGCTGTTGAGAAGAACGGGAGTAGAGCGGTGAGTATCATTAGCGAGTCTGTGGCGTTGCCCCACGATTTGCCTCCTTATTTATAATGAGTGCATGACGTGAATTTCTCACTAAACGAAGATCCACAGCAATTGCGTTGGTGTCTAGTGTCTGTCGGTCTACGGGCCCATGTATGTCCATGGATCAGGGCGTGGGTCACCCAACGTTCGTGTGTTTGAACTCGGCGTGTCAGCGGATGTGTTGCGAATGAAAACTGCTTGCTCAAGAGGCAAAGTCTGGTGAGGTCACGCTACTGTAGAAAGATTCACTTCGGAATAGGATGTGGCCTGGGACGCAGGAAGTATGACAGGCCTGTCCCATGTGGGCCCAGGTTTGAAGGACCAAACCGCAGTCAAGGCCGACATGTAGTGACAACGTGCGTCGGGCAACTGTACGTTGTCAGTTTCCAATGGCCGTTGGTCTCCGAAGGATTCTACACCCGATAAAAAGCACGTGTCATCTTTCGCCATTCATCGACCACATAAACTACTAGAGAGAATCCACCGGTCAGGAGGTACAGTAGACTAACGTGCGGAGTTGCCACCCACCACAAGAACTACATCGGCCTCGTTGCGAAGACCTCCGCCAAGGCCTCACTATCCAACACCTTGAATATTTTGTACGCCTTTCGTAGCTTCTCGATGAAGCGACCAACTTTATCTTCCACGACGAGGGAGACCGTGAACCCTCCCCAGCCGACGTCTAAATAAAACAGCCCTCGAGCACGATGGGCACATGCTAGTTAACCGGCTATCATATGCACCAATATCACGGGAGATCTGCGTGAGCAAGTCCAGCTCTAGACAGAAGTACTGTAGCCGACAGCTCGCCTGAGACATACTGTATTTATGAGCTTCCCATCTCATCCGACGTGCCACCGCCATCGGCAAAGGCGGATTCCACAGAGTTGGAACACGTGTAATGCTTCCATCAGAACGTGCGTGGTTTGCGCGCTTGTACGCTTAGAAATAGGTTGCCTCGAGTGATCTGAGTGAAAGTGACGAGATTCCATTGTATAGCACGAACTTACCCAGCTGAGGCCAGCTCAAGTTAACATCCCCACTTTTTTTTTCGCCGAACGACACTTGACACGGTTTCCAGGGAAACCCCTTCAGGGCCATCTGACTCGGGAATCCGCGGGTCATCCTGTCGATCGTTTCTCAACGACTACACGTAATTGGTGTAGTCCTCTGGCCACCCTTCAGCACTCCACCGAAACGACCTTACGACCTGACGCAGAGTTACGAGTTCACAAGGACCTACGTCAACGTCAAGGTGACGAGCGAGAATGCGTGCGGCTGCCAGAGTTACGACGCGTAAGTTGGAGCACATACGCGCGTGCACGAATTTCTCGGATGTAACACCCAAACTGGCAAGCACCAGGTCGCGGTAGAAGATGACATAAAATGTAGAAGCTGGTAACGAGATGACAGAAACAGCCTGGTCCAGTCTGCCATTCCGTCAGTGTTCCCAAAAGCCGCACCGTGGTGGCATTGACACGTAACTTACCTCCGCAGTTTACTCCGACACGTTTCCCGTTTCCCCATCTCCACCGCCGCGCGATTTCTGACATTCCCGAGCCTATTGTTTGCGGCAAGAAAAGCCAGGGTGAGGGTAACAACCACTGTGTAAGATGAGAGCCCACAGCCTGCGGGCACTGTCCCCACGACAAGTAGATCCACTGGCACCGGGTAATTATGGGCAGCAACGCTGAGAGGCGACAAAGAGACATTTCTATTCAGAACACCCTCAAGATCGTTCAGACGCCGAACGTATCGGGGATATGACAAAAGCACTCACGTAATATGCAGTCTTGAGAAAACCGAGCGCAACTCGTTTTTATTGATGTGGAGACGCCATTCTCCGACGTCCACTTGCGAGTGGGCTAGATACCTGGGATGAGGATTCACGGAACCATGTAAATGTCCGAGTCTGGTATACGAGATGCGCGCGCAATGAGAACTCCATGCTCAACAGCTGCAGGGAAGACACCAAAGAGAGTATAATCAACATGCTCCCCAACGTGACTGGAAAATCAGGCGTCAGAATCTGTTGGAGGGCGCTTACGGTCCAAAGGCGCTTGAGACGCAATCACACTGCCTGGGGTGAGGATGATGTGGGATAGCTTCCTCTGAATCATCAGGCGGTTGACTCCACCTCAGTGTCAGCCGTTGGCAGTTGTAACGCACCAATGACAAGAGGGGCTTGTGACGACTTGGGACGGGGACACAGAGCTGTACGGTCATGGGTAAAACGTTGACCCGATCGCCGAAACCTCGGAAGAGCCGGAGTGCAAAAGTTAATAATCAACGACTCGGATCGCACAGTCTTTGCAGTGCATGAATGGCTGGGGCCAACAAGGGCGTATCGCTGTAGTTCATGTTGTATGCAATTATACCTAAGTCATCTGGGCGTTATCTTTGTGACCAATAATCCAATTTGACTGAATCGAGCAGTGTGGGGACAATATCAACCATCTGGGGATGCCTTGTGGATGCAGCGACCTTGGCAGTGACAATCGCGGGAAAATCCTTTACGGTCGCGCGGAGAAAGAGAGCTTTCTCGCGGTCACTCCCACACCTCGAGTCTTCACATTCTCAGAGTCTTACACCAGGTACTTCACATTTCCACTAGCCAATCTTGTCCAGTTCTGGCTGCCACTGCGCCAGCGATCACGTCCACGTCTAGATGAGGTCAACAAGGCCGCTGAAATGGAGAAGATCCGGTTTTCGAGAAAGCAGCACCGGATGGCCGAGCGTTCGATCGAGCGAGGGTTCTGGAATCCGAAGTCACAGTGGCAGATATTGGGTGACATTGAAGAGGAAAAAAAAACTTATGCCTGTCGGACGAGTTGATCAAGCCGTGGACAGACCCGAACTTTTGGTAACCCATGACCGAAAATATCCACAAGTACACGTTGCACGAAAATCTTTTACCGTAGGCACACTGACCTCCGTTGACGCATCGCGTATTTGTCTGTCCAGTAACTTAGTATCGCGATTCAGGCCTCAAGACACATCGATACCTCCTTTTATCCAGGGCGTTCAATTAGATGGCCAACTTCTCTATAACGAAGCACATCGTTTACACATCCAAAATCCAGGCGCTGCCTTGAGGCGGCCGCCCCTGCTCGGTGACATGGAACCGCATGGATACCAAGTTAACGGTAGCACGAAGAACTCAAAATGTACGGTATCAATATATTCGACTTCTAGGTTAATTGGCACCTGAATGGGTCTGCTTTACCCACGCTCACCCGATTCAATTGCATCTGGCCCACTGGCATCACCCTTATCATTCGTCTGTAGTACTCGTACTTCCCTCGCAGCATAACTTCTCAACAATTGCTCTTCCCAGTACGTCGGCGCTTCACTCACAAAAGTAACGATTTAATAAAGTTCACGGATGATACAGGAATGAATTTCCACGTGTTCAAAGACTCCACACCCCTAGGCATGGTGTGCCGCGGCGTCCACCCTTCTCCTTGGTTTACCCGCCGGGTTACGATGCGATCTGGTATTAGGCGGCCGATAAAATTAAGTTCCTGTCAACACACGTGCCCTGGGTTGCGGAGGTGAGGTCACTGGAGCTGGAGACCTGAGAACGACCATGACGATCGACATTTGAATCTGAATGAAGCGGGATATAAACATCAACTACCGATTTCCCCGAGACGCTGGTCCCTTTTACGCCCCCCATTTGACTATAATGCTGGCTCTTCCTCAGTTCTACCTTCCCGACCCACTCGCTCAGTGGCCCTGGAAGAGAGAGTTGAACCCGCACTACGAACGAGTCAAACCGGCGACCGAGGCATGGGTGCGCAGCTTCCAGTTTCTTAATGCCAGATCGCAGAGGTCTTTCGAGCGGTGCAATTTTGGCAAGCACTTTATTTTCATGCGCTCTTGCTATGGTTGATAACCTGAAGCTCCTCAGCACTTCTTGGTGGTCTCGCATATCCGTCCATCGATAGAGGTCAGTCTCACTATGCACAATTGACGTCGGTCCGTCTGACTGGGTTTCCAGATCGTCTTCGGGTCGCCTGTGACCTTATGGCGCTCTTCTATGTATTCGACTATTTTACCGACAAGGTAGATGGCAAGGGCGCACGTGTCTACGCAGAGGTAGTCGTGGATGCGTTGAGGAACCCGCGCGCGAAACGTCCTCATGGCGAGCCGAAGCTCGGAGAGATTACTCGGCAGTGAGCTCCCGAGTACCGTGCTTCGTATGACACGAATGACGCCCATTGTAGATTCTGGCTGCATGCAATGCGGAATTCATGCCGATCGGCACAGAAGAGATTCATCACGACTTTCACGAAATATGCGTATGCGGTTATTGACGAGGCTTCGGATCGCGCCAAGGGAAACATTAGGAGAATTACAGACTATCTTCGGCTCACGCGACTCACTGCTGGACCATACCCCTGTTTCTTTCCTCTGGAGATGGACCTGAACATCCCGGATAAGGTCATGGTTCATCCCTCTATCGAACGACTCCAGAGCTTGGCCGCAGAGTCCCTCGTTCTTGGAAATGTGAGCGTCCCTTTGGTCATCCTTCAACCGTGATCAGATGTCTGATTAGACCGTTTAGGACCTATATTCGTACAACATCGAGCAAGCAGCCGGACACGGCGGCCATAACATAATCACAGTTGTCATGAACGAGAAGAAAGTTGACTTGCACCGTGCGCTTGACTGGGTCGCCGAATATCACGGGCAAGTTCTGTCCGACTTCCAGGCGCAGCGCCGAGTGCTACCTTCTTGGGGTCCGATTACCGATCGGAAGGTCAAGAAGTACGTGGAGCGGCTAGCCCAATTCATCCGAGGCATCGACTGTTGGGCGTTCGAGACCGAGCGATACTTTGGAACTAAGGGCCGGGAGGTCCAGAAGCAGAGAATTGTCACCTTACTGCCCCCAACGGGGGCATTGACGCCTATGTTAGTCCCGGACAAAGGGTTGGACATTTGAACTTGCCGGTGTAATGAGTGGATGTTATCATGTCTTCTTTCCTTTCCCACATGGGTGTATGTACCGGATTAGTGGCTTGTTCATCATGATACCATGGTATACTAATGTTAGTTATTGATTGTTCGCAGTTACCCATAATTACATGATATCGGCCCCCCATCGCGGAGATGTGGCCTCAGACGGAAGAGCGAATATTGGTCGTCGAGGCTCCAACTTTCGCCGCGGTGGTGACGGGAGCAGACCATAACCGGCAACAACAAAAAAGGAGACTTGGTCATGTTGTTCGGCCCGAGCGTAAGCGGTGCTTTCGCGTGCCCCTGTGTGCCTCAGAATTGATATCACTCACGCTCTTGTCATCGGTCTGACACGTGACTTCCACTTACAGCTAGCGCGCCTTACATCTCACTAAGTAACCTAATGCTGGTAGCCGTGTCTGTTCAGACGGGTGAATTCGGATGTGTGAGATGCAGCCCGGGACAGGAATGAAGAATGCAGATCCATCGATTGTGCAACCTCCCTCGGTTAGCTTGTAGCACATGGCGCGCAGACGTTATGCGCGCCACAATAATACAAGGATCATATCTCTTTTGGGCATCCAAGAATGCGTTCTACCGACCACAGAAAAGTGACACGCAAATGGCAATTTTCCTAAGTTGATTGTGCCGTCACTCGCGGCAGCGTTCATAGGTAAGTTTCTCGGGATCGTATGAAGGCCCGGCTTCTTTACATACCCGGAGTGTGGGTGGCGTATCTCGGAGATCGTGAAAATTTGAGATCGCCATCAGGGTGCGCCTCTGGTCCTGTCCCATTCCCACTGCACTTCTCTCGCCAGGGACCTGGTTTCGCCCCCGAGGCCATCATTGCATCGTTCCACGAGCGTGGAATTTGCTACTAGTTTGATAGCCTCGTGAAACCAGGCACTTCGACAAGCGACTTTCGGGTAGCGGAGATTTCAATGTGTCGGGGTTTGAAGGGTGCTGCTACCCGAGTCACTTGTCTAGAGCCTGGGCACACTGGTATAGGGAAGCGGGAGGGTAGGCCGTGAGAAATTCGACTTAGGGAATTTTTGTTCGCTCTTTGACAATGGTGAAAACGAAATTCTCTCGCAAGTGGTATTGGTGTCACCCCATTGTGAAACAAATGGTTTGGACATGTTAACTAAAAGGTGTATCTCACAGACTATACCAAAAATTAAGAGAAAAAGTCGTCATTGTCGTCGTCATCGTCCGAGTTGTCCGTCCCACCCCCTTCGTTAGGGGCTTCCACACTCTCTTGCAAATCCGCGTCCATCTCGAGGTCGACGTCGTCGGCTGTCTGTAAGCTCAGGGTTAGCTGAGTGTCGTCAAGCGACTGTTCAGGTTCTTCATCGAGTCCGAGTTCTTCGTTGTTGTCCAAGTTGCTGTCAGCCTGAGGGACATCAGGGTCATTCAGTGCCGGGCCATCATCCTCACTTAGAGGGCATTCGGAAACTATACACGATGTCAGCGAGTCAACAGTATGAGAGGGGGATAACCTACGGGTCTCCTGGGGTTGTGCGGGCAGCGTTGTACCAGCCAGTGGTTGTATGCCGCAGCGTCGTTGGAGAGTGCTGACCAAGCGGTTGAACTGCCGGAGAGGGGACTTTGCACCCCAAGTCAACGCGGTGTAGCCCTCGCCGATGACATCCGGTGCAGGGCTTTCGTCGTCTCCGAGGGTGCGGCCGAGGACTTCTTCGTAAATGTCGTTCTGCTTGAGGCTGTCCATGAGAATTTTGATGTCCTTGGTGAGATCGGCGCTGGCATGTCGGTTTCCTTGCTTCGAACCCAAGGTGGATTTTCGCTCAATTTCCGTCACCACACCCTATGCCACGTGAAGAGCGGCACAATTTTCTTGATTTCTCACTTCATTAACCTCAAACAAAGTTCACATGTATTCTACTTAATGTTAATGGGTAATACATCGCAGTTTTTGTTGATTTTGAGGTAGTAGCTTCCAAAATAGAGGGCGCGTGGAGGAATCGAGGATGGAGAGGATTTTACGAGTGCGAAAATATGACTGAGGCAAATTTCTCACGGCCTTACCTCCCATTCCCTATACATTTGAGCCCAGCCCGTTGAGAACGAGAGACGACGCGAAATGAGCGGAGCATCTGAGTTCGAAAATCGGGCTGGTCCGAGCCTACTAGTTTGATAAGCGCCGCTCGGACAAGAGCCGGATCCGCCATGATAACCCGACGTACAATATTTAGTACTACGGTACTTGGCCAGAGCAGGTTAGCGGGCTACCCAATGCGCGACGCAGTGACGGAGACGCACCTTTGGGAATTCGAGGAATGAACCAAAAGTCAACGTGCAAACCGCACCGTGAGCACGAACACGAACAAGCTCGGATATGGAACGTGAGCAATCCGTTGTAACTTAGTACTCGGATGATTTCTGTCGGCTTTCCCGCGGAAGCAATCAACCTCGTAGTATCGGATCTTGCATTCACATCTCCTCGCATTTTCTACACCCCCTTTTTTTCTTATGTAATGGATGGTGTGTCTTGGGGCACGGTACAGATGCCAATCCAAAAAGAGAGATCTTTCTCCAACAAGTTCAGCCGTCGGGCGTCCAACTCGAAATAGCGGTTTCTGATTATAGAACGAAGGTTGCGATGTGTCGACGGTTGAGCACCTCGGGGTGCATTATGCACCGGGGATGGGCCGTGAGGGTCGTGGAGTGCGGAACTGCAGAAGGCATGCACAGCCCGTGGTGTCTGGTGTCAGGTCGGAGTCTTGGTAGTCGTAGGAGGCATTTCCCATTTCAGGAAGGCGCGACTAAGTACACAGTAAGTTAAGAGTAACATAAAGCACAATAGAGTAAACTACTTACCTCGGCCTGTTTGGGAGCCTGAGAAAAGGTTGAGGCATCGCCACTGGGAACACGAAGTATGCTAGAATAAAAAATTCTGAGAGGTAAAATCGAGAACCGCGGTCAAGCAACCGAGCTCGGCTCCATATGGTCGTCGCCAGTCCAGTTAGCTCAGTGCTCACTGGTACACGTCTGCACCTACAACAGGACGCAGCCCGGATAATCATGGGAGATGGAGCGTCTTTTGCGATGGGGCGGGAGGAAAAGGTGTACTAAATGTGGATGTGGATACGGCCAGAACGCCGCAGTGGGAAGAGCCAACCCGCGGATGTACTTTCAGGTGTTATTTTCTGTTCTGCTCTTGTGCGTCAGCAACAGAAAAGCTCCAACAATCGCCTAACGAAGAACCCACACCTCTTGTTATTTTGACATTTACCATTGGCTGCCGCACACGGAAAACCGAAGCCCATCGATGAGAATGACAGTCGTATGCCTCAGGTGGGTACCCTTGGGTCGCGTGATTTAGTTTCGACTTGGAGTAACACGTAAAAGTGTGAGAGGCACTGGGGTCCACTATTTACTTTTTGTTTTTTGAATCAGGCTCACTATTTACCGGATACCCGGAGGATAATCAAGAACAAAGACCTTGGTAGCCCTGTTTCCGTAGCCTGTCAACGAGCTGAGTAAGGGAGAAGATCGCGGTTGGAAAATATGATTAGATTCTTCTAGAAATGGGCCGTCAGCTGGCACAAGTGATACGTCGATACTAGCGCAGTATTGCCGTGATGCCCTATTTTTTGGTCGGTCCCCAAGCTGAGGATTATAAATAGCTGTCGTACGTTGAACTCCTAAAACTCCGCTCAGGTCTTTGAGGGTCACTGCCTTGCTCTCCGTTCTGGGTTCAGTGTGGCGCGGGGAGGGAAGGGGGCCGGCGCATTGCATTGTCGAAGCTATTGTCCAAACCAATAGGTAGTAATGACAAAACAGCTAAGTTGGCGGACTGCACAGATACAGATACTGGGCGGAAGCACGGACTGCCTCTCGATCGGGAATGAGGAGGAGACGCGGCGAGGGAGCCCCGGCACCCCAGATTAGGAATAATGACGCAGTGCTTACAGTACCCTGCGGGACAAAAATAGTGCTGATCCTTGGGCAAGTGCGACTTCTGGGGCGAGTTGCTTGCTCTTGTCGTCTGAGCACCGGGCTGTCAAAGACCGCAGGCTTGCGACAGGGTTTCCTCCTTCCTGTTGTATACAGGTCTTACGTCGGGGACACACACCTCCGGTGGTGATGCAGCTGATGACAGTCACTACAATCGCTCCGGCGTTCCCATGGGTCGACTTGGATGTTCGTGCACTTGTCGGGGCCTTGGTTTCTCTTGGGGTCGGCGCTGCTTGCACCTGAGTTACTCCTCGAGAAGAGTAGGCCGGAGCCGCTTGCGCCAGGCTGAGTGACTCGGAAATGGTAGCACACACTCTTCGCGTAGCCAGGCAGGAAAGTCTGCTCGTTGCTGGCATGCGGCCTGCTGATCATCTGTAGCACGCTTGTCAGGCTGAGCTTGTGGTAGAGCTAGCCAAGGAAAGGTTTGGCGACGTCCCGGGAGGTTGAAGTACGTCGTTGGCGTAGCCGTCCCACGTGCCCGTGTAACACCACTGCGGGGAACGCGTAGAGGCAGTTGTGTATGCGAATCGGCTGTGAGCGCCGAGCGGACTTGGCTTTTGAGGGGGTAGTTGCTAGCGTCGCAAGTACCAAATGGCAGATCACCAAATAGCGTACTATAAGGCGGGAAAGCGGCCGATGGCGGGACGTCCGAGGCAAAAGGTTGAAGAGGTAGCAACAGGCCTGAGGCCCATGGCAGGACATACGCAGCAAAGGGAAAATGGCATTCGACGAATAGCAATTGGCATGGAGGTGGAATGTGCAAGATAACATAGTAAGTAGAGATTTAGCGGGACGAGGTTAGTACTTGCTTGTAGTGCGGGTTCGCGTGGTATCACAATTAGACTACTCCCCCTTTTTCGAACCCTGCCGACCTTCCCTTCATTCAAGTTCGCCTGCTGCTTTCTTGGGCTCCATTCAGGTGGATGATTCGGAGGAAGGCCAGCAAGTGTCGGTTCAAGTTATCGACTGTGATCCCCTTTGGCACTCTCGAAGTTTTATCGGTGTTGTTCAATAGACTGTAGTAAGGGTATTCTATTTCTTGAAAGTGTTCTGGTTCGTTGTTGAGAACGCTGAGAGCTTGGGTGGACGGATGGCAGCGTGCCGCGTTCACTCAAAGAACGCTCTACAGTATGCCGGCGCTCCTTCGTCGCTCCGTGTAGACCGGCAAAGTCATGATGGTGGTGCACGAACTCTAGGCTACACCACTACAGCACTGTAGTGGAAAATAACCGATAATTCTGGTCCCAACAAAACAGGGCACTGTTGGGCCGGGGTGTACGGACTTGAGAAGACGGTCACGTCTCGCCTGAGGGCTTGTTTTATAGATACAAGTACAATAATATGGAACGCTTTTTCAAAAACTGATCGGAGCGTGAGTGAGAAACTGTACAGTAAGCCAGGTAACAAAACGAATCATGAGACCGTCGCGCTTGCTCCGATTCGAGGCTGCAAGTCGTCCTTCAGAGAAATGGGTACGCGCGGGCATGTTCGGGAGAATGGGGTCACAGTAATCATACACATACATCATGGTTGCCGTAGCAAGGAACCCGAATCTGTAAAGAAATGCGTAGAACATGGGAGTCGAACGAAGCCGGAAATGAACAGTACATTGCCCCTGAGCGGCGGTCCAAAAATTGGTGCGGGCGAGTACGAGACAAGCCCGAGGCCGAGCGTGGTACACGCGGACGCAACCGCCGCTCGGACCTCCAGTGGAACGAATCCGCCACAGTGATTGACAGCTGTGCGCCCTACTCTCCGACATGACAGGAATGCTTCTTGGAGTTCTCTTGTTCTCTTCGCTTTCCTAGGAGTTATTGACCCGTCGACATCTACACTCGCAACTTGAAAGTAGCACTGGCAGGCATCAGCTCGTGCACGCAGCACGATCCCCAGAAGTTCGGTGAGTTCAGGTGACTACGAGAAGCGTCCAGACCAGTGCCTGCATCAATGTTGATAGGCCTCCAGGATGAATGTTCTTTTTTGAAATTCTATACAATACTATACGTTATGGATCAATACTATGTATGGCGTCGAGAAGTTTACCTGGTATCGCACCGTGACTGAGCTAGGGAGCCCACGCGTGCGCCACATCTGCGGTCGCACCTGAGTCCCTCGGAAACGGCGTCGCCTTCCTCTTCGTCTGCACCCCCTGTCCTTTCAACTGAAAAGACCACACTCCCTGAAGTGTCGGCGTATCATGGCGTCTACGAGGTGAGGTATGTGGATTCACGGATGCCGATCGGACGGACTTTCTGATGCTGCACTGAATGTAGGGATTCCGAGTCGCACGTGCCTTGTCTCCTTAAGCTGTGTCATGTCATGATCATTAATTTCAACATGCACTTCTTGCGCCGCCGGCCTTCAGGCTTCAAGTTCCGAGTGCTTTGAATTCGTTGGAGATAAAGCATGGCTGTGCAGCTCAAGCGCTCAAGTCCCAGCTATCTCGTTTTCCTCGTGACCGGCATTCGGCATATCGCGCTTCAGATGGTCAACACGCTCGGCGCTGAGGCGGCTCGGGCTTCGGGTTTCCGTCCCTGCAACATCTCTACGCCTCTACATTGCCTTTACCGCCTTCGTACTTCATTTCCGCCAAAGACGGACACCCTTGTCTCGGGCTATCTGCGCAGATCAGGCTATGATGCCCAGCCACATATGACTACAGGAAGAATTGGTTGTCCGGAGGCCAGGATTATTCGGTTGTTTCACAGCTCCGGCAGAGGCAAAGATGTATGTTATCGTATCTGGGCTACTTGCAGAGCGATATAAAGATCCCTACGGATGGCCTTGAACTCTACAATCGCAGGGTCTTCTCACCCAATAATCCTTCTGTCTCTCACCACAACGTAATGTCGAACACTCCTCAGTTTTCTCTCCCCGACCCGCTCGCCCAGTGGCCCTGGCCCAGAAAGTTGAATCAACACTATGCTGAGGTCAAGCCGGAATCCGACCAGTGGGTACACGGCTTCGGGGCCCTTGATCCCAAGTCACAGAGGTCGTTCGATCTATGCAATTTCTGTAAATACATTATTTTTGCTGTCTTCGGTCACTGACAAGACGCCTAGCCCTCCTCGGTTCGCTCGTGTACCCGTTACTTGACAAGGGTCTGTTTATTTTCGCCTAATCACTACCTAGCTACTCTGACACATCCTTAGATGGTGTTCAGGTTGGATGTGACCTTATGGTCCTCTTTTTCATATACGACGAATTCACCGACAAGGTCGACGGTGATGGCGCGCGTGTGTACGCAGAGATGGTTATGGACGCCATCCGTGACCCTTACAAGGAGCGTCCACAAGGCGAACCAAAGCTGGGCGAGATTGCACGGCAGTACGTCCCTGTCCCCAACCCATCTTGCCTCCATTATTAATTTCGGTCGTAACAGATTCTGGCTGCGCGCGATGAAGGTTTCAAGCCCCGAAGCTCAGAGGCGCTTCATCACAACATTCGCAGAATATGTGTATGCAGTGATCGACGAGGCTTCTGACCGCGCCAATGGACGTGTCCGAGGCGTCGAGGATTATTTGAAGCTCACGCGGCTCACTGCAGGCGGATACCCGTCTTTCTTGGCTGCCGAAGCAGGCTTAAACATCCCAGACGAGGTCATGGCGCATCCTGCGTTGCAGACGATCCTCAGTTTGGCCGCAGAGTCTCTCGTCCTCACAAACGTGGGTATTTCTCAGTATTGATGGCTCGCAGCCCCGTATAACCGTGATGGTTAGGACATGTACTCGTACAACATCGAGCAAGCGTCCGGACACGGCGGTCATAACATCGTCACCGTCATCATGAACGAAAAGGGGGTGGACTTGGACGGCGCGCTCAATTGGCTCGCAGAATATCACGGACAAGTTCTATCCAATTTCCAGGCGCAACGTCGCCTGCTTCCTTCTTGGAGTCCTGGAGTCGATGCGGATGTCAGCACCTTTGTGGAAAGATTGGCCTACTGGATTCGCGGGATAGATTGCTGGTCCCTTGAGACAGAGAGATACTTCGGGACGAAGGGACCGGAGATCAAGGAGCACAGGCGGGTGACGTTGCTCCCGAAAGTGAAGAAACCAGACGTGACACCAATGATGGCTCAGCTCAACGCTTAGATGAGCTAAAACTAGACCAGATCCACTCTGTAGCGCTTCCTTTGTAGAGATATCTTATATCAGTAGTTCCTTAGTTCCTTTTGAACCCTCGAGCAATGTACCCGACGCTCTGATCACTTGCATCAGAATTTCAGGAAGTCCATCTGATCGGCATCCACGTACCTCACCTCATAGGCGCCGCCATAGAGATACAGTTGCCCACACTTCATGGAAGGGTTGTATGGGTATGACTGTACGACCCATAGAGACTATTTTGAGGACGACGACCCCGTTTCTGAAGGATGCGACCGCGGACATGCCGATAGTAAGTTAGGCTACCTAGCTTAGTGAGATACCAGGTAAAAAGCGACATTCTTGACATATGTTATGCAGAGCTTGATGCAGAGAATGATGCCGGCAACTATTGGATAGAACATCTGAATCATAGAACATCATTCTGGAGGCTTATCGGCATCTATGCAGGCACTGGTTTGCGCTCTTTCTTTTTCACATGTAGTTGCCTAAATCCACCGAACTTACAGCAAACGAAAAATCACCTTCAAGGCTTGGTGACCTTGTATAATAAATAATATGATCTGATGTCTATAGAACCTACTTAACACACTATTTTTTATTTGGGAAAAAAGGGCTCCCCGGAAAGTACTGATATCGTGAGATCTTTTCAATTTTGCCATTTGCAACTTGAACAAGGCACTGCAATGGGTGTTTTGCTCGCGAAACAAGAAGGATTGAGATAGACGACGTGGGCCATCAGCAAAAAATCAGAATTTTTTTAAGTGATTATAATATATTATATTGGCCACAAGTGGTATAAGTCTCACCGGAATTATAAGATCTTATCGAGTCATGTCGTTTTGGCAATTTGGCGTAATGCGGCACAATTATTCTCAAGGTTTGTAATGGTTTACAATCGGTTGTTGAGATTATGGTCACTTTTGTGGGTTCTAAGCACTCTAAGCACCGATAATCAGTTCTCTGTCTGGGAAATACTTTCAAGAATTATAATATATTTCACACCAGACTAGGTACAGTGAATGTAATCATCATATATCCGAAATCCCTCACCCCCGGCCCACCATCCTACCACTGTTGGCTACCATCCTCGTCATCATCGTCATGTCGTCATCGCCACCACCACCGTGACCGTCACTATTGCTGTTGTAACTGTCATGTGGCTGTCATCGCATGAATATTGTGGCTGTCTGTCACTGGCATGGGTGTTGGGGTTCGGTGGTCCCCTCATAGTGGTGGCAACGGACATAAATTGTGGACTGAGTATCAACACAAAGAAAAGATGGAGTGCTCACCACATACTGGGTTGAATTGATGCGTGCGATTTTAGCACATATATTCGTCGTCAATTCCTGGTACGGTGGCGGAAATATCAAGTAGAAACTTACCTTGCTCCCAGCTCCCGAGTGGACGGTAGGTTTCCCTGTCATTGCTGTAGAAGTGTCGGTCATGGGGTACATCATAGTGCCAATAGGCTACGAAACCCAAGGGGGAACTGAGGTAATACATCATGGAGTCAGTACTGTCACATGGGAACAGTGAGAACCGCCGTGCCCTACCTAGCACCTGTATTCCTGCCGTGTCATGGAACCGATACGGACACCACATCAGGAAAACCCAAAAGTACTTAATTGTCTTAATTCACTCATTAAGGCACATAAGAGGATTAAGACAATTCACAACTTAAATTGTACTTAGAAAAATAGTGCTAAGGCAATATTAAGAACTACTAAGTGATACTTGAGCAACACAGACAAAAATAAGGCCCTAAGTTAACAATAAGCAACAGAGTATGTAGCTAAGCCTCTCCAGTCGTCACCGGCCTACCTGCACCCCATGCACATTCTTCCTGACGTACGTGCTGACGACCATCCAGCCCTCCGCGTCCATAGCATACATCTTGGCGACGCTAACCGTGAACTCCTTGAACACGCCACCGAACAACTCAAAAGTTGGAGAGCTGCACCGTGTCGATGCGGATATCCTCGCACAGCTCGATGACGACTCGGACGAACTGCGGCGCCGCCGCGCATGGCGACAGCATGTATTGGTCCCACTTTGACGACAGGATGCTCGACACCAACTTGGCCCCGCGGTGCGCCAAGTGCACCCGCGTGGAGCAGTCCAGCGACGCGTAGTTGAATCGGTCCGTGAGTGGCACGCGAAAATGCAGCGGCAGCGCTGGCATCAGGGTGTCGAGGCCTTGCACGGTCAGCGCAAAGTCTGAAGTGTCTAGGGTGTGTGCGGTGCCCATGATGGCAAAAATGTGGTGTTCCGAGGTGCTCTCGTCTGGCAAGCGGCTTGGCGTGCTGTTGTTGGGAGGCGCGCTGCCCTTTTGGCTGTTGTTGCTCTCGCTGAACCACTTTACCTTCCAGTCTTCAAAGGAAAGGAGGAGGTCATTGTCTACAGTGGTGTGAAAGGTTTGAGGCAGCAGATGGGCACCTCCGGTTGTTTGGGTGCAAGAGTGTCAATGGGGGCGTGCAGGGTCAGGACAGGTCTGAGTCGGTCCAGTCACAAGTTGAACGGGGTGGGGCTGTGGATCCAGGTTAAGTGCAAACACGAGACTTGAAACTTACCGTGTGGGGGAGATGGTGCACGCATTCAGTTTAAGCTCCCGAGACTGGCTGGCATCTGTGTCTGGTGTAACATCCAAGACGATGGCAATGGCATGCCAAGCCATTGGGGATGTTGGGGGGCACTCCAGCAAATTGTTGATGCCTTCCCAGTCAATGTCACCATCATCTTCCTCAGTCTCACAATGCGAAGCCTCACAAGAGGTGGACACAGGGATGGTGCCCCAACAACCGTATGTATGATGTGTCCGGCATGGGGGCGAGGACGCAGCTTGGGATGCAGGCTCAGCTAGGTCGTGCCATAACTGTACAAAAAATTGTGTTGGGCGGAGACTTAATATGTGGTGTGGGAAGATGTGCCACGTTCAATACTTGCGTTGCCTCTGCCTCACTCGACTGACTTGAACACTTCGCCGCCACCCAGACTTCTGCCAGACTAGTTTCTTTCGGTGAGTTTTTTCCCCCTCATTCTTTGACTCTTCGAAACTGACACAAACCTCATGCAGCCCGCGCTGTGATCATGAAAGAGGTGCGTATCGTCACCCGGATATTCACCAACTAGGCGGTACTCACCAATGTTGTCATCATTCTCACCAACATCCCCACACTATTCTCCACAAGATAAGTTTTTTTCTTTTTCTCTTTGTTCCATATCATTTCTCACTCTCACAGAGCGACGTCGCCGCCGCCTCGCCACACATCAGCCTGTGGCTCCCGCCTCCATCCTCCGCCACACGCAAGTTCTCGACCACTACCACCCTGCCGCGCGAAAGCCCCGCCCACCGTCCCGACACCATGCCATCGCGGCATGCAAGACTCCGTCACTACCCCCGTCGTGACACCATCCAACCAGTTCCCACTCCAGACGACAACCAGGTGATATTGACACTGCGACGAGGACAATGGTAGCAAAGATGATCACGACGACATCGACAACGACGATACGAGGCATGGGACCACGACGGTCACCCGTGGCTGACGACTCGTGCATCAAGATACATTTTTTTTATTGTTTTTTTTTCATATAATTTCTCACTCGTCTCTGCCTCCGCTACTTTCACACGTCGACCCCACCTAAATGGCGCGCCACTTGGTCACTGCAACTTGTTCGAATTCGAACATGAACCACCCACTTTTCCCCTCCTTTGCCCCCTCCTTTCCACTGCACGCAAATACGAAGACATGAATATGGGCTACATTTTTTTTTTTCATCCCTTTATCTCTAACCGATGCAAGCCGTAGGACAGTGATGGCTTGTGCCATGTCATCGCCGACGCAACCCGCCCCCACCACCCACTGTTCCCACCTCTACCCACCGCTCACCCGTGTGCACGTGGGCTATCCCACTGCTGCCATCTCGCGGCACTTGGCTCTTGGCTCCCACTAAGATGAGTTCCGGTTTTTTTTTTTCTTTCTCATCTCTCAACCGGTATAGGACATCCTCACCACCTCCCACTCCCGCAAACGCGATGAGTTCGCCACCACGTCAATACCACATCGCACCCGCACCCATACCATGCCGCCAGCGCATGACCCATTGCCTGCACGCCTGCTCCGATCCCGCTGCACCCGCCACCTCAACCCTCAAGACATCAACGCTGCCAACTCAGCCACCTCGACACGACCGTGACACCACAGCCCCGCCACGACCCCTCTGGCTGGACACGGTTGCCATCCCCCGCCAACCTCGGACCCGCCACCTGCCGTACAGCTGTCACCACCACCTTGACCCTGCCGCTACCGCCCTGACACTGACGCCACCCCCACCTACCTCAATTCCTGCTGCCACCACAGCTACTTTGACACCGCCACCTTGGCGCCACACCTATCCCACCTGTATTAATAGCTACATGTAATCCCATTATACCATAATATACATTGCATAAATCGAATTCTGTTCTGTCCAACCTTGTGTGAAAGCAAAGTCTTAATGTTGTTTTATCAGGTCTTAGTTGACTTAAATTGCGAAATTCAACCTGATCATAGACTTAAAATAAACCTCTTAAGACCATTAAACACTGATTCAGAACCACCCTAAGTCTTTAAGGGTATCAAGTCACTGCCATTAAGGCAGGTTAAGAAGGCAACCTTGCTTAAAATGCCTTAGGAAAAAATGACCTTAAAATGGCCTTAGGAGCATGTTAAGGCCTGATTAAGAGCTTTTAAGTACTTTTAGGTTTTCCTGATGCAATGGAGTGGCCAAGGGTCCGCGTGGGGTGGTGGTCTTGGTAGTGTCGGCTGTGTGACCCTGTAATAAGTGAGTACGATGTAATAATTAAATGGACCGGCACTCGACTTTTTTTGTGAACATGTGCGACAGGTGCAGGCTGGTCTGTATAAGTATAAGTGAAGGGACTTTAGTCATATAAACAGACGGGTGTGTTCAAGAGAAACTTACGAGTGGTAGTAAACAGATGACATGTTGATAGTGGCTTCGTCTTTCTGGCTTCGGTATCGTGGATGGCTGAGGTGGTGAGAAGTGGGGCCAAGACAGTTGTGTCGTAGTGGGAGGCCTACAATCAGTGAGAACATTGAGAGGTCACATTGACTAAAATTCTTATCTTTTTCCCCCTCGGTGGGACTTAGAATCGGGGACGGTGACATGCTGGCTGCCTTGAGTCGTTGTGAGGAAGGACAGCTGGCGGTGGGTTAATAGGATGTCACCCATCATGCGGCAATAGCAGATGGCAAGCCACTGTGGGCCTGTGGCAGATGAAGGTAAGTTGGAGATGGAGGGAAGAGACATGCGATGGACTTACGACGGTGGCCAGGGAACGAAAATGAACTTCCCACTCAGACCAATCAACAATGTCCATCGCACATCATGGGACCTGTTTGGTCTGTCCCAAACAGTACCAAACAATCGGATTGTCTTGTTTGTCCTGAGTCAACCCTGCCAGTGCTTCCCTTCAAAACACGATGAAATAATCTGTCTATGTCACGCTCATTGCCACCATTGAAGCCTGCCTTCCTAGGAAAGCTCATCGACAGTGTACGCGAGGTGGTGTGCTATGACCTGTGAGTACTCATCCAGCTCTGCTGCGCTCTTTGCCCCACGATGCTGACGAGATGTGCTTCCTCCACTCACTTCTTGCTCTAGGAATAGCCTCCCAAGGACGGGCTTCCAAGACCTGCGATGCCTTCCATCTCAGGAAAACTGGGAACAGGGCAATACTGACGGAATGGCTGAAGTTCTGTGCTGATTGATGGGGGTGGGGCAGGTGAGTTTCCCCCAAGTTATTTTTTTCATATTACCGCGTCTGTAGTCCAGATCTGCATAGCACTGGCATTCACCATCACCACACTGGCAACAGCTGAAGCCGACGAGCTATGTCAGGCGCCTTCTTTGGCGCTGTCGTGCTTACCATCTTCTTGCCGCTGTGGAGCGTGCGGTGATGGCGGACAACCCCACTGCAAGAGACGATGACACAGCTACGTCAATGCTAGCCACAAGCGGCCTAGGTCCCTGACCATCACAATGCCTCGGCCCCGCGCAACTAGGGTTGCGTACCGTACCCGTGACTCCCGGGCCGGACGGGTCTGTACTACGATCACGGTACCGTGCCGTTTCGAGTACAACTCAACTATCTAGACGGACGGTGGACATGACGGACTACACCCGTCTAAGACCGTTGCAGTACAGCCGTCAATGGCGTGAGACAGTTCAAACGGGCACCCTCAAATAGGTCTGGATCTGTTCACTTGCCACAACCCCAAGTCGCACCAGGCCTGTGAACGCCACTTGGAACACCGCGTCGCCGCCAATCAAGCCACCAATATTCAAGCGATCAAGTTCAGGATGGTTGCCATTTGGTTGCCATTTGGAGGGCCGGCACCACCAAGTTGGGGATGGTGGTAGCTCAATCGCAAGTCGACAGCGGTAAGGTATGGAGTCCAACTATTTTTCTGGTGATAGCCCTGGTACTAGTACCAGGGCTATCACCAGAAAATAGTACCGTACTACCGTACTAATCACTGGCATGCCCCTGGTTTCCGAATTGACAGCATGCAAACGACTCAGTCGGACTCACAATGAACACCTTAGGCCCGGGTGAAACAATTAGCTGGAGAGAAGACACAATAAGTATGCCTCTGGTTGGAGCACTTCGATCTGAGCCCCCAAGCCCACCTCGCTCGTACTACTATGACTGACCAGCCCGCTCTAGGACCAGATGGTCAATTGCTTGACGCATCTAAGATCGTGTGGCACCATGACCCAGATGATCCCCATCCCATTGGATCAACCCCCAGCGCCGCCAGTGTACCAGAAGGTGCCGTTGCTGCTGTGTCTAATTAAGCCTACCGCATTTGGTGACTGATTATATTTTGTCTTTCCAGTTCTACGTCGTCCTGTCCGTGCTACAACTGGTAGTACACGACTGGCAGAAGCTATTGCCGCAGAGAAATTGGACGAATTTGGGAACCCCGTTCAATCGCCTTATCGACGCGTCACTGGCATCCGACCTCCCAATTACAAAGTTCCTGCTAAACGCAAGCGAAAAACCACAGATAATGTTGATACTGATGTGGAAGACAAAACTTTCACAGGCCCTGTTACCTCAGATGGATCAGACGATGGCTCAGACAGTGATGACGTGAATATTGGTAATGAAGAGGTATGATGCTCTCGCTCTTTGCTTTGGTACAACCTAAGCAGCAATATGAAGATCGCTGATATGCTGCCCTCGATGACCGTACCTGAAGTCAACAATCGAAAAGGTCATGCATTGAAGCCCAGGTGCAAGGTAAATACAACAGCAGCGCCTGCGAAGAAGGCGAGAACTCGTTCTGTTGAGGCCGAGGAGGTCAGAGATGAGGATAGCCCATGCAATACCGCCGTGAGAAATGCCGCCATCTCTCCAATTAGCTCATTCCCGAATTCCACAATGGTACGTCACCTCTTCTAAATACCCAGTTTTGTTTTGACCAGGAGTGTAGAAAGCGAAAAGTACGAAGAAGAGCCCGATTTATCTATTCTACGAAATTGTTACCAATGGGACGGATGGTACTCTGGGCGACGACGGCGATGTACACTATCGCTGTCTTCACGGTACTCACAAGATCTGTACTATTAAAAAGTTGATGAGGAGCAACCTCAGCGGTATGTTTTCTGTTTTCTGTTGCTTGATTTCCCTTACGGAACGGGACACTTCTCAGCACTCGTAAACAACCTCCGCGTTCACGTCAAGTCTATGTATCTACTTTATTGTATCCTCAAGGATTGAGATGGCCCCCCGATGCCTGACGAGATCGACATTGCATCCACAAAGCGGCAGCTAGATGGGAATGCCAAAGTGGAATACCTGCGTAAGCTTGAAAAGTCATCCGAGAACATCAAAAAAGTGTTCCAAGATCAGCAAGCCCGGGCTGCTGTAAGTGGGGATTCCTTTCATTTTCTTGCGTCTCACAAAGTTACTACAGGGGCCATGGGACCAGGAGAAGTTTGAGCAACTTCTTACAGAATGGATCGTCGCGTGCGACCAGCCATTTGACAAAGTGGAAAAACCAGAGTTTATTGCCATGATGAACGCTACACATCGTGCTGGTGGTCCGTTGAAAATTCCCAAACGTGACGCCATCAAGCGGCACGTGATGAAGATGGGTGAGGAAACAATTGAGGGGGTTCACGATATGTTCTCGGTATGATCGTGGCTCTACTTCACCGTCAAATATACTAATTATATGGTAGAAACTCGAGGGAAAGGTTTGTCTATCCCTCGATGCGTGGACATCAAGCAATCAACACGCCTTCTTGGCCATTGTTGCGCATTATGTCACTAACGATGGGCAACTCGGTTCGTGTTTCGTTTGATCTATCAACTGGGTATTGTGTTGACGTCCTTTTGGGCCACAGAGGAATTACTGATTGATTTTCGAGAACTTATTGGGGAGCATTCGGGAGAGAATATGGCCGAGGCTGTTTGGGCAACGCTGGAGCTATATGGCCTCGTCGGGAGGGTAAACTATTAGTCTATACTGCAGTTGTGCCAGTTCGTCCGCTAACACTAATGCTGTTTGCAGATCATTGCTGTCGTCATGGACAATGCAAGTAACAATAACACATTGATGACATCGCTCGAGCGGCGATGCCAACAACGGGGCGTATCATTTTCAGCGCAAGATGCTCGCATGCGATGCATGCCTCATACAATCCATTTGGCAGCAGTTAAGGTACGGGTTCTTCCTGTTCTTGACTGGTGCCAGTCACGTCTAACTGTTAGTTGTACAGCTCCTAGAAGGGATCGGAGCAATGTCGAAGGAGGACGGCAAGAAAGCTGCCTCACACAGCGGCAACTATCAAGACAATGTTACTGCTCCTCTTGCGCGTGATCACGATAACAACATGACAGCCAATGGTGATCCCGAAGAGGATCTGGACCAGGATACTGATCCTAATACAGCTGGTGACAGGCTCCCCGCAATTGGAAGGGTAAGTACGACTCATCCTTTCACAAATTGAGCTAAGTATGTTTCTTATAAGCTCCGGAAGATCATCCGGGCTGTCCATTCAAGTCCCCAACGCCGTCAGACCTGGGCTCGCGAAATACAATTTGTGCGGCTTGAAGAGAACAAGGTCTCAGACGACTGCAGTGCCGAGATCATGCTGATACTCGATGTGAGAACCCGATGGTCCTCCACCCACCAAATGCTTCGTGCGTTGTTATCATTATTCATTGGTCCTGCCATTGGCTCACCGTGACAAATGACAGGACGAGCACTTGACTACTGTGATACAATTGACTCCTTCGTTTCGAGAAACAAGGACCTCCACACCCTCGAACTCAGCAACGCGGACTGGGAGTCAGTTCAGCTAGTGGCATCATGGCTCAAATCCTTTCGGTCTGCGACTGTAGAAATGTCTACAACGGAAATTCCGATGCTGTCAACAACTTACGCAATTTTTCAAGGCTTACAGGACGACATCAAAGACATCCTTCGCCATCTTCCCAATTCAGCATCACCTGCTATTAAACTCGGTCTCATGGACGCGCACCGCAAGCTCAGTGACTACTACTACCAGTTTGATGCATCTCCCTTTTACACATGGGCCGCGCATACGTGAATTTGATGCTGTCAAATATGTCTCTTCCTGATCACACGATTCACACCATTACCAGTACTTGATCCGCGAATCTCATATGAGGGCTTAAAGGAAGACTACATGGATGATCTCATGCTTTCGGACCACCTCGAACGGTCAAAAGCAAACCTTTACGACTATTTTGACAGACATTACACCATTGCCAATATGCCGCCTGCGTCATCATCAGCACCTTCCGCCCGTGCATCGCTCACCGCACCACCCATAGAGGGCTCGCCTCAGAAATCGTTCACAGCTCGATACCGTAGAAAAGAGAAGGGCTCTACCAACGAACTCGAAGAATATTTCAAACTCCCTGCTGAAGACTTCGACGCTTGCAATCCGATTCACTGGTGGGTAAGCCGACGAAGTCAGTTTCCACGCCTCTTTCAGCTGGCTCGTGACGTTCTATGTATTCCTGGTGAGTTGTTTGACGTTGTTAATTCGCGCAATCTCTGAAGTGTTGGCATCGTCTCTAGGTTCAGCTGTCGCCGTTGAGAGGATCTTCTCAGGTGGCCGGGACATGATCTCTCTCCGGCGTGCTAGGCTTCGTCCCGATAGCATTCGTATTCTCATGCTTGTCAAGAAACGATTGCACCTTGCCCGCGCTAAGGCCAAAGCCGCCGCCGCCGCCGCCCTCTAGTTAATACATAGATATATAATGGCGGCGTTAATAGTACCAGCGTTACAGATTTGATTCGTTGATTCCATCTCCTAGCGGCGACACCAACATAGGTTCCGATACAACACGAAATGGTAGCGTTCAGAAAGGAGACAACGCAGATGTCAAGCACAAGGGAGCCGAACACGACGCTAGTACCCATCTACCGTATGACACTGACATAGGTTCCGATACAACACGAAATGATAGCGTTCAGAAAGGAGACAATGCAGATCTCAAGGGAGACGAACTGGCGCGACGCTAGTACCCGTCTACCATATGATGGCCGTACCCGTACCCCGTCCGTAGCCGTTGGAGCTGCGCTCAGCCGACTTGACGGACGGCAGACCGACGAACCAACCCATCGCCTGACCGTCGATTGGACGGCCGTACCCGTCAGACGGTACGGCGCGCAACCCTACGCGCAACCCCGATCATGGCGACCCTGACGACACCGTGGCGACGGCAGTAATGCGAACAATAACCCGACGACGACAATGCGGGGGATGGGGGCGGGGCTCACTCAGCCAATGCGAGCCACAACCCTGGTGTGCACTGGGTGTCCGACAATGACAACAATGACACGGCGGCGAACGGCACAGTGTCGACATGGTCCCCAACCCCCGTATGCCACTGACCACGATGAAGACACAGCAGGGGCAAAGTGGGCCTACCAATGATGACGATGCGGTGGCAGGGTAGCCCCTCCACCAAGGTGGGACACACACAACACCTGGGTTCTACGAACGTGACATGAGGGCGACGACACGGCGGTGGGGGTAACGTGAGTCGCAACTCCGTGCACTCCCAACCATGGCAACAGCACATGGGTGGGCTCACCAACGCGAGTTGCAATTCCCATGTACCCCAGTGACAACAATGTGGTGCGGCACAGAGGGGGCGACGTGAGCCACAACCCCTGTTTGCACCCAACAACAACGGCGTGAGGGCAGGGACTCAGAGACGCGCCACAGAGGACGACAAAGACACACCCGCGCGCGATCCCAGTCATGGTGACATGACTTACATCACAGTTACTTTGTTACTGTACTGTAGCGGACCTGTCATCATGTAGCCTGAGGCCCTATTTAGCTGGGTTTTGAATACATTTCTTGTTGTCTTTATTAATTCACTTAATCTAATCTAACAACACTTTCTTTCACATAATTTGAGCTGCTTACCAGTATTCCCCACAAGTATAATCAAAAGTTGGTAAGTGCTTACAAATTGGCCATGAAATTGTAAGCGCTTGCAACATGAGCACACAATTATCTAGAAGTCGTGATTACTTATAAATGGACATGAGAATTGCAGTAGAATTGCAAACACTTATATTAAGGTTATAACTCATGCAAATAATTTGGTATCCCGGCAAGCACCGAAATTTTTTCTTTTTTTTTGCTGATGGGCCGCCCCATGAAAGCGTCTTTGGCGGTCCGGACCCCTACCGGTGCGGGATTCCGGTTCCGCTCCCAAGAGTTGGCCATGTGACCGTGTCCCGAATCTCGTGATTAGTCATCGCGAAATATGCCAGTGCCACGCTCTTGGCCGCACCTCCCACTGTCGCCGCACCTCTGACCATATTGACCTTCGGACACTTTCCTGGACCCGAACGCCAAGCGCTTTAAGACTTGGAATCGCAAGATTATTGCCAAATCCCATTTTTCCGGGCTTGCTTCCAGGGCGTAAAGGTCGCGATCTCTGCCCTCCTCTCTTCTATCAATTGAGGAGTACCTTCTACCATACCACTAGGACATTTTACGACGTACTCCAATTCCAGAACATCGCGGAAACTTGATTGTTCCGATTCGCTTATTTCATAAGCGAATTGGATTGTAAAAGGTTTCAGTACCTAGATTAAGTTTGGCAGCACGAGTTGGAATCACAACCTGGGTCGTATCTCTGGTTAGGCGCCAGTTCTATGCATACACCGCCGAATCTGTGTCATGCAACCCCTGAACGGCGCTACGCTTGTGGAAACGGAACTGAAAGCTTATCTCTGCGACCCGTGTGCACTTATGGGATACCCATGTCGCACTATCGAGGACCTCTTTGCTCATCGTCTGTGGCTCTTAGCTTGTTCTGATGCGGCTCTGAGAGAATTTCCACTGTCCTGTGGTATCAGTCATCATACGTTCCAGGAGCTGGAATGTTTAGGGAGACAAGTGAAGACGGCCTGGTTCGGTAGTTCCTCAAGGTGAACAAAGCGACCTCATTCTGGCCCACTGTTCTTCTAGCCTGATATGGTTAGTTTTTGCGCTTCCTTCTTCCAATTAGCATTGTACGGGCTTATCGCCCACCTACAAGTAAGTTATGATTGGCGCGCAGAGTGTTCCCGCGTCAATCACGTTGGAGATTCAGCTGACCCATTTGTGAGGGTACTGTATGGCCCCTCTAGATCATCACTGTACGCCACACCTCACAAAGGCTCACATGCCTTACACCTGGCCCCAAAATAACCGTGCCTCCTTCCGTGATTGTATATTGATCATCGTACCTTTTTTGGTTTGGAATTCATTACAGTATTGTGCACCATGGGACGTCAGGCTGAAAGTTTCTGCTTCCAGCTAATCCTCTCCGGTACATGAGTCTGACTGTGGCTTCGGACCTCCCCTCTCCTATTGGGAGTGGCACCGTGGCTTGTCAAGTGTTGAGTAAGTTGGGGTACATTGTGCTCCATAGCAACACGTTGACGTCTTACGAGCTGCAGATGCGGGCAAACGTCATCGGCCTTGCGTTATCGTCCACCTCCTTGTAACGTACTGTCCTCTTTCTTAACTCTCTGTGGGTGTGTTTTATTTCATTATTTGCGAGTTCCCGCCGAGTGTGATTGGTCTGCAGCTCGGTCCGCAGCTTCGGTTGTGGCTGCGTTGGTTGTACCGCTCTTGTTCTTATATCTGACTGTGGAGGGGTGATGAAATCGCTACTCCTTAGGATCGCGAAAAGTTGAGTGGGTGTTTTGACAGCCGCGTAGCTTCGGAATTACGTCAGTTCCTTCCTCGCTGACCCGATTCCTATCATAGGGCGCTCCCCTCCTGCAACGATCTACTGGCGCAGCAGCCCACTTCCATAAGGCTGTATTAGCACCATGTGATGCTACGTTCGGTTTCATGTCCCATGTAAAAACTTACGTGTGGTTTTGCTGAATCACCCCTGTTGACAGTAAGAAGCCCCTCTCATGCGAACGACACCGGAACACGCACACTGCGTGACATGTCCGGTCCTCGGCAGCCGATAACGATTTCAGCTTGGGGTACAAAAGTTGCGCCCCCCTTGTACGGCTGCCGACCGATCGCGAAATCGCTTACTAGTAGCAACTTAATTTCTATTCAAATAAGAAATATCAAAGGAGGGTGAAGATGCAAACGCCCTGTAAACGGGGGGTTTTTTTTTGAACCATTTTTATCCCGGGATGCGATGGGTACAGGCCCTGTAAACGGTTCCAAATAGAAGAGAAATAGCGACAAGGCAGATCTGGAAGGGGCCAAGGGGGTCCGAAACGAACGTGATAGCGCGATGATTTCGCTCACGTGGTGACGTATGACAATGGGTGAGCTGCCTTAGAATGACGTGGTAGCATTGAAGATTTTCCGAGAGGACCTAGAAAACACCTCAACCCTTCCTTGGATATTTAAAGGAATTTTTGTAACATCTGCACGCACACCTCGAGATGGAGAAATCCAATAGTACGCCACCTGGATGTTCCCTTTATCTCAGGCCCCACCCTCATGGCCTGTCTATATTGTCCAACTGATGCTAATAAATGTTCTCGTTGTGAGTCCCGGTAGTCGCGGCAATTCTTGGATGTTTATCACCTTATGAACGCTGATGAGCGCCTGAGGGCTATTATATATATATATATAAATACCACTCATATTCCGCCACAGCGCCTAAACACCCAAATGAACATTCGAGCACCACACCATTTCGTACTTAGGCGATGCAGGGAACGATCTATCGGAACCGAGTATTCTCCGAACAGTGCTCAAGTAGAAGAAGACAAGAGTTTACTAGTGAGTTGACTTCATCAAGATCATGATAGCGTCCATCTCTGTTGCCGCCGCCAAGTCAGAGGGAGCCCATCAGATAGTCTTGTAACATGGTTAGCATTGGGGCCGACCTGAATTCGGCGAAGGTCAGTGTCATACTTGTTTCTCAACGATAGTACGAGTCAACAATTTCCGGCTGACCAGTCCGCCAGACACGTCGACATGCTCGACAAGTTCGAACCAGTGTTCGACCCGAGTAGCTGTAATAATACCAGGACTAGGGTGGTACCACAATGGCGGCAAAAGGGTGACCTACATATAGGCTAGTAGATCATTACTCCACAGTTCAGAGGAGCTGGCCCGGTTACCACTCTGCACAGCTTCTGCACTGTGCAGAGTGGTAACCAGGCTAGCTCCTCAGTCGGGGCTTCGAATGGCGGAGCTACAGCTGGATCTCAGTTCCACGACACATCCACGATTGCTCTAGACGATCTGTACAGATTTGACTGACAGAGGGTTTTCGTTGTCCGGCCCATGACTTCGTCCGTATATGGTACCTGCTATCGCTAATCTCATACCTCGATTGCATATTGATGCCGGGAGGATCTTTGCGAGGATTAGATTGGGGAGACCAAAAAATATACTGGTCTCAGTTTCGCATTATAGGTTGGTTTGCACACGCCGCCACAATCTACTAACTCATATTTGACAGGAGCGTTAATCTATCTTCTAACCGCCCGAGCAATGTGACCACACAGTTGAATCCGCATACCAATTGCGCGATGCTGTGGTCGCCTACCTCTGGCCGCCCATGACGGTCTTGACCTGGGGTATATAAACCCCCCAAGAAGTCCCCCCACTCCTCACCTACACAAGGCCTCACCTACACAAGGCCTCACCTACACAAGGCCTCACCAGACCTTCAAACGTTCACGTCCTCATTTTTACCGACTAAACGATGTCCGAACTTCCTCAATTCTATCTCCCTGACCTATTCGCTCAGTGGCCTTGGCCCAGACTCTTGAACCAGCACTATGACGAGACAGAGTCAGCGTTCAACGAGTGGGTCCGTAGTTTTGAGGCCCTCGACGCCAAGTCACAGAGTGCGTTCGACCGATGCAAGTTCGGTGAGTGTGTACTTGTTTTTGGTTTAATTTGTAATTGAACAGGCGTATAGCGCTTCTCGGTTCCATTGGTCATCCTTTACTCGATAAAGGTTTGCCGCTTATATTCTGCGGGTCAGAGTGCTTGACAAATTCCTCCCAGATTGTCTCCGCGTTACCTGTGACCTAATGGCACTTTATTTCATGTACGACGAGTACACCGACAAGCTCGACGAAGACGGTGTTCGTACCTGCGCAGATGTGGTCATGGATGCTCTCAGAAATCCTCACAAGGAACGACCACAAGGCGAGTCGAAACTTGGAGAGATCGCACGACAGTATGTCTACTTCTTCTGCGCGCGTACTGCCTTGTCATCTAGATCCTGTGACTGAGTACATTAATAGATTCTGGCTACGTGCGATCAAAGTTGCGAGTGAGGCGGCTCAGAGGCGGTTCCTCAAATCATTCGCTACATATGCCTACTCAATCATTGAAGAGACTTCCGATCGAAACGCAGGGCGCGTCCGTAGCATCGCAGACTGTCTTGAGCTCAGGAGGCGAACCTCTGCCGTATACTCTACACTCTTTTCCGTGGAGCTGGGCCTAGACATCCCAGACGAGATCATGACACACCCTGCGATGGTCTCTCTCCTTGGCCTGGCCATAGATCCCCTTATGCTCACAAACGTGCGTATCTACCGCTGTTGGCCGTATGTGAACCGGGCTGACCTTCCGGGACTTGAACTAGGATCTGTATTCTTATAACATCGAGCAAGCTGCGGGACACGGTGGCCACAACATCCTCACTGCCATCATGAACGAAAAGGGTGTGGACTTAGCCGAGGCGCTGGACTGGTTCGCGGAATACAACGGAGCGATTCTATCCAAGTTCCAGGCCCAATATCGGATGCTACCTTCGTGGGGTCCCGATATGGATCCCATTGTCACCGCATACGTTGAGAGACTGTGTTACTGGATTCGCGGACATGACTGTTGGTCATTCGAGTCGGAGAGATACTTTGGGACGAAGGGACCAGAAATACAGAAGCACCGAGTGGTGACTTTGCTTCCGAGGTCGACAAGACCGGACGTGACGCCAATGATGGCTCAACCCGTGCTTTGACGTACCAGTATTAGAATATGGAGGGGCCAATGTGCTACGTCGTTGTTTGTTTTGTATACTAGTCTCGATGCTATTGAATTGAACACGCTTGGGAACACCTGCCAGTGAACTTTGGGGATACCCTTCAGTCTCATAGCATTCCCACCGGGCCATGGCATCAGTCCGTTGTCACTCAGGCTCCGAGTCCGAGTCCGGGTTGAAGGCTGCAAAAATTGACGGGCAGACACACTGGCTCATAGCTTAGCAACAGTACTGAAGTGTACTACGCATGGACGAGACCTCTGTCGATAACTTGAAGGTGAGCGTAGTCACTGGCAGCTCAAAGACTCTCTTATCGGCTCAGTGTTCTATCGTGTCCGGAAACTGCAACGATGAGGAAGGAATTCCCAGCTTAACCATGCAGACTCGGACAGGATCATAGAGAAGAGCGGATATTTGATGAGGTAATATCTAAGCAGTGCCACATAAGTTACACATGATCATAAGACGGCGAAAATTGATACCCCATCGGCGGCCAGCCAGATATTATTTTCCCCTTATCTCGAGGGGGCTCCACCCCCATTATGGTCTACCTTTTTTTTTGAATCCATTATAGTGCGCCTGGGATATGGCCCTATGTGGCACTTTAACATCCCGTTTAGTCCTTCCACTTCCCAACTTGCTAAACCACTTTACATTAGAACACATCCCGCTCTCGTAAAGGAGCGGCTTTGCGATACGTCAAGTGTCGGGGCACGTGTAGCGCCAGCCTGAGGGCGAAGGGGCGTCAGGTTTTTCGATGCGCGTGGGTGTGCAGCGCGTTTCATCTTGCGCCTTGTTGTGACCGACCCTCTGATATGGGTGTGCTTCGTTGGCCGTTCACTAACGTTCACTCTTCATACCTTGAGGCGGCCTTTTGGGGCCTGGTGGATCGTGGGGTGATGCGGGTTTTTGGAAAGCGCTTGCCCGCCTTACTTGGGGGCAGGGGCGGTTCTGGCTCTTTAGGGATTCGGGTCTTGAGGTTTTTTTTTTGGGGGGGGGTTCGGGTCTTCTTGTGTGAATCTTCCAGTGGCCTGGATGTACTTCGCTAATGCTAGAAGTCCGTCCTCTTTTGAGAGTATTTTTTGCGTACTCCTTTCGGCTTGAGTTTGTCCTTCTCGTATGTTCTACCTTGTCCCACTGACGCCAATGTTACAGTAATGTTCTAGCCATGATTCCCGGTAATCGCGGCGAATCGTGCATATGAAACGCCCCAGCGCCTCGTTTCTTGAACTTTCTTCAAACAGGATCAAAAACATAACTTACTCCGCCGCAACAGCGCCTACTACTGAACACTCAAGTGGACACCACTCGAGCACCACAGCATTTCGTAATTAGGCGATCCAAGGAACGTTCTACACGGGACCAAGTATTCTCCGAACAATGCTTAAAGTAGAAGAACTCGGAGTGACGAAGGCAAGGTTATGATCTCACTTCTGAATCGTCGATAATCGCGATATCATGATAGCGTGCATTTCGGGTCTGTTGTTGCCGCCAACTCGTAACTTACTGTGATATTCTACATCACGAAGGTGTTGCGGCCAGTGAATATAACAAGCCTGAAGTAGTCACCCTGGAACCCGCCTTGAACTGGTGTATACAGGATCGGGTATGCCCAGAATAGTTGTCCGTTCGTAGGGTAATCCTGAGGCCCGAAAGAGGGCCCTCCATCAGATAACCTTGAAACATCATCAGCACACGCGCTAATCTGCATTCAGGAGGAAGTCAATGTCATGGCTGTTTTTCGGCACAAGTTCGACCCGGGTAAGGGCGCCAAAGGAAGCCGAGTATCCAGCAAAAATTACGAAGGCCGTGTCAAGGGCCGTGTAGTGTAGTTGTAGTGCTCAGCGATCTTTTTTTTTTTTTTTGGCTCAGCGATCATTGATCATCGATCACCGCTGAGCGCTGAGCACTTGTTTCCCAGTGTCGCGGTGATGGGGGATTTTCACTATTCATCCGCTCTGACTTTTCCCGTAGCCTAATTGCCCCTCGATTGCACCCTATCTTCGCGTCTATTGAACCAGTTTACAAGGTTAGCAGGTTACCTTCGACGCGCTGTTCGTGGATAACATTATCTGGATGAGACTGTCGACCCAGGCAGCAGTGTAAACCTTTGCGAGGATTGGAGGTGAGACAGATTAGTTCTCTGCTCTTGGTTTGGCACCTTGTTTGGCACTACATGTTCTGTTCCATAGTAGGAAGGTTTACCGCCATTTATATCCCGCGAACAGTGGAACCCCTATCTTCTGACCGCCGGTGCGATGCGATCACACCGGAATCGGAATTCGCACAATGCTCGATGCGTTTGACCCCCGCCACTGGGACCGAGAATCGGTCTTTTCGTGATAACACTGGGAAAAATACCTAAAAAGAACACAAAGACTTCCAAAATGGCAAGAATATACAGCTGATTCAAACTTGAAGTCCTCATTGTCCTCCATTAAAGACTCAAAATCCGAATCAGTTGTGCAAAAGATTATGTCTAAGCTGACTTTTCTCTCAGTTTTTTCACTGAAAGACCGATTCCCGGCCAGTGGCTGGCCACCAATGACTGTCTTAGCCTAGGGTATATAAGGCCCCGCTTCTCACTGAACAGTAGCCTCACCAGACCTTCAAACACTCACCTCGTCTAAACGATGTCCGGACTTCCTCAATTCTATCTCCCTGACCTCGTCGCTCAGTGGCCTTGGCCCAGAATCTTGAACCAACACTACGAAGAGGCAAAGCCAGAGTCCGACGAGTGGCTCCGTGGCTTTGAGGCCCTCGATGTCAAATCACAGAGGTCGTTCGACCGATGCAATCTCGGTGAATGGGTACCTGTTCCCATTTTAATTCGTAACTGAACAAGATTTTAGCTCTTCTCAGTTCCCTTGGATATCCTTCACTCGGCAAAGGTTCACCGCCTATGTTCTATGGGAATAGTCGGGCATATCCTGACAAATTCCTTCAGATGGTCTCCGCGTCGCCTGTGATTTGATGGTACTCTTTTTCATTTACGACGAGTACACCGACAAGCTCGACGGAGACGGCGCTCGTGACTGCGCAGATATTGTCATGCGTGCTCTCAGAAATCCGCACAAGGAACGTCCACAAGGCGAATCGAAGCTCGGAGAGATCACACGACAGTACGTCTACCTTCTCTGCGCGTGCTACCTAACCTTCTATACCCCGTGACTGAGTATTTTGATAGATTCTGGCTACGTGCGATCAAAGTTGCGAACGAGTCGGCTCAGAGACGATTCCTCAAATCATTTGCTGCATTTCTCTACGCAGTAATTGACGAGGCTTCCGACCGAAACGCCGGGCGCATCCGCAGCATCACAGACTATCTTGAGCTCAGGAGGCTCACCGCCGGCGCCTTTGCTTCATTATTTCCCCTGGAGCTGGGCCTGGATATCCCGGACGAAGTCATGACACACCCCGCGATGGAGTCGCTCCTTGGTCTGGTCGCAGATTCTATTGTGCTCACAAATGTGCGTATTTACCGCTCTTGACTGTGTTTGCCAGTGGACCAGTCTGACCTCCCAGGGCGTGAACCAGGATCTGTATTCTTATAACATCGAGCAAGCTGCGGGTCACGATGGCCACAACATCCTCACTGTCGTCATGAATGAAAAAGGTGTGGACTTGGACGGGGCGCTGGACTGGCTCGCGGAATACAATGGGGCGGTTCTATCCAAGTTCCAGGCCCAATATCGGATGCTACCTTCGTGGGGTCCCGATATGGATCCCATTGTCACCGCATACGTTGAGAGACTGTGTTACTGGATTCGCGGACATGACTGTTGGTCATTCGAGTCGGAGAGATACTTTGGGACGAAGGGACCAGAAATACAGAAGCACCGAGTGGTGACTTTACTTCCGAGGTCGACAAAACCGGACGTGACGCCAATGATGGCTCAACCCGTTTTTTGACGTATTAGTCAAGGTATTAGTATTAGAATCTAGACTAATATGTTAAATCGTTGTTCGTTTTTTAGACTAACTTGCTATTCAATAGCATATTGAACGGAACACCTTTGGGAACACTGCCAGTGATCGTAGTGAATTTGAAGTTGGTTCGTCGTAGTTTCTTGGAGACGAATGTGTACAGTGAATCATTTTATATCATGACACTGATTTTCAAGTTGCTTATACAGAGGCCAAAGGGGGGCAAAAAGAAATAAGGGAGAACGGAACTGACAACGTCGATCCACAGAACACAGATGGACAAGACTCTATTTTCTCAATACCTACAATTGTTTGTATTATAATACCGTACCTCAGGCTGTTTATCGAAATGCACAGAACTTCGACCTGATTTCGATCTGCCATACGACCTTGCCAAGCAAGGTGACTACTATTCAATGGCGTATTGCATGGCCACCCTCAGGAATACCTGCCAGCTTGCCTGCCAGTGAACTCTGAGGATCCTTCCCGAAAGTGTTCGGACCGGTCTCACAGCTCTTCCGGCCCAGTGTCAGTCCAGTGTCACTCATGTCTAAGGCCCCGGGTCCAATTCTAGGTCGAAGGCCGCAAAACATGATACGGGAAGACGCGCTGGCCTTGTCGCTCGTGGACACTTGACGACAGTACTACGGCCCGGGGGTAGCGTATGAACTGAGACTTAATATACTCAGTGGTCAGTGGTCAGTGGCCGACGAAGGCTCCGATCGCACACTGGCAGGCGGCGGCGCTACAGCCAGTGGCCCAGACTCGAACGCCCCATTCCTCTCCTCAGAGTACGGCCTGGATCCACACTATGAATGGCGTGCGGTAGCGGTCGCGGCACAGCTTGGCCACAGATTTCGACCATGACTCAGGGACTTATGCCGTGCTGGACTTTTGTTTGCCAGTGGGGGGAGCAGCGTTCTGTAATTTTGCCGCAGTTGCGTCGCATCCAACTAGGCTAAAACATACATTCCGGAACAAGGCGACAGAAAAACAAGCGCCACCCCCCACATAGAAACATCGCCAGGACAGTCTGGATCCGTTGAGGGTCCAACTCGGCGTTTCAGAAGTTGACGCGACCTTTGATGATGTCGGCACCTTGCAATCGTTCAGCCAATTCGTCAGCTCCTCGCCGTACAAGCCTACATCTTAGACTGTGGACACTTACCCAGTTCCCCGATTGCATAGACGGTCGCTAATTGGGCGAAAAGTGATAAACGCCGTGGGTGGGGAAAATGTTAAACACTGCTCACCCTGCGTATGGGCTCCAATGTGAAGCGGGATGATCGAAAGGTCTATGACGTGGACATTCGTCGTGCCGTATACCTACGCGCCAACTTGTCAGCAAAATCGCGGTGGCCACAACCACGTGAGACCAGAAAGTCACCTTCAACTTGTTGTCCACGACTCCGCCGTCCTCTCGGGGAAGCATGGAGCACGATCCGACGGTATCTAAAAACTAATTGTAGTCGGGAAAAAATCGATTAATCGGGAAGCGCACGGAAGGTCGTAACGAGGTTGTTTTTCAGGTTTTCTACGTGGCCACATATAAGAAATCGATGCCCGTGACGTCAGACCATTGTTCTTGCTCACCGATTATCTGCTCATCCGTTTGTACAGACGGTCCAGGAAAGAGCTCTCCTTCTAAAGAAAGAAACGGTTGGAGATCGGCCACAAGTATCATGAAACGAGGACTTTCCTACAAGAATGCTCTTTAGGGGTTCCTGTTGTACGAGACGTCGACAAAGCTTGAACGTCTCCGCAAGGGAGCGGATATCTGGGTAGTCAAAAATAAACAGATTGTTCGTGTCAAGGTCACGTGAGTGGTGACATTACCGTACTCCTCTTCAAAATAGTGTGGGTCTATCGCTGGTCGCTCGAGGGGATCGTTGGACTTGATGTGCTTCAAAATAGGGACGAGAGTAAGTATTCTGCGCTTGAAGAGGGGAAGAGACGCGTACAATGGAGCCACGGGACATAGGGTGATTCAACAGACACCCGATGGCTATATATTTCCCCGAGGCATCCTGGACGGCTGTTACGGCGCTGGAGTGAGAAAACTGGGCAAGCTAGGTCGTCTCGTTTACGCTTACGTCGCAGGACACTACGAGCCTGTACCAACATGAACTCGCAGCTCGGGATCTGCGCTTTGATGTGGTCGAGCTGCACTTCGTACTGCTTTCGCAATCCAGGTGGGTAGTCCCCAGAATCGATACGAGCTCGAATGGATGCTAGGTATTTGTCTTGCAAAGCCCGGGCCTCGGGGGTGACTGTAGAAAGAGGTACAAATGACATGAGGTTGACCGCCATGTCGAACGCCGTCGTTTCCCCCGCGCGGCTTGGGACCCTCTTCACCAAAATGAGAGATATGGGATGGTTGGGGCACTCACTAGAGCTCCGTTTGCTTCTGAAGCCCGTCTGGATTCATCAGGCAATCGAATGTCACGTAGCTCTCTTCAAACTCTTCCTTGATCTCTGCACAAGTCCTCAGCGTTGAGGTAGAACGATTCTAGATGCGATGGCGTACTGTAGGATACGGCTGAGTTCACGTGTTCCTGAATGTTATTCCCGACGCCTGGAAGATCCACTACCACCCCAACGTCGGCCTTTCGCAACACATCAGGGTCGCCAATGCCTGAAAGCTCTAAAACCTAGAACTTCGCTAAGCACAATGACCTAATAGGAAGGCTTGCGGTGCTACCTGCGGGGAAAGGATCGTTCTGAAGATAGCCGGATAGTAAGTCGGCTGGCGCCCGCCGCTGCACAGCGCAAATTACTCACCCGGCAGACAGGACGACCGTCTTGTTAACGAGCGCCTGATACTCCTTGCCGTCGTGAATGAACATCACGCCCTCAGCTGTCGCTCCGTCAGAGCCTTTGGATAGCGAGATTCTCGCCACATGAGCAGAGGTCAGTACAGATAAGTTGCTCCGTGAGGCATTCGGTTCATAGTACATCTTCGGTGGAAGGGGTGAGCCCATCTCGGAAACACACAATGCCCGTTAACTGACGTTGGCAGCATACGATCGAGTCCGCGACGCAGGGCGAATCGTGACAGGTGTCGTCCAAATCCCCGAAGTCTAAGGATAAGGAAATACGAGATCAGGCACCAACATTCGTGACGATGCTCGGCTTACGTTTCCGGCAAGCTGATGTCAAGTCAGTTGTGTAATGTTAGCGATAGAGAAAAACACATGCAGGTTCTGGCACAGAATTGATTCCAAGTGCCTTTGCTGCCTCAACAAAGGGCTTCTCGAGGCCAGAAGGTAAGACGGGATATGACACCTCCAGCGGACCTAAGTCAGGATCGATAAATGTGTAAGCAAAAACACCAAGCGTAACACACCCTCCAGTCCATGTTCCTGCACGTCAAAGCTTGTCACATCGTCCTTTACTACGTCGGGAGGAAGAAAACGCTCCGCCTTCTTGAAGTACGGGTTCAACGTCTCCCAATTCCACCCTTTGTTTCCCAGCTTTTCAAATGCTGTGTATGTCGGGTCAGCGTTATTCGCTCAACGCCGGACTGATTGCACACCATCTATATCTGCTCGGGAGGGGAGATGGTATTGGAAAAAGTTGATCCCCGAACTTCCTCCCAGGCCCTTCCCTCTACGCAGGAGTGAACAACTGCGTCACATGACTTAGACCGAACACACCGAGGCCAGAACGCGATCTTTCCATTAGCGTTTGTTTGAGGCACCTACGCGGCATTAGAGCGCAGACTCGCCGCAGAGGGACTGGGAACAATCCGCCCACCGTGGTAAACCCCCAATCATACTGTGGATCACCAAAGTGGATCCCATACCTTGCCGTCGTGACTATGCACGTAGCATAGCTTAATGCGGTTCGGCAGAAACATAACATCGCACTTACGAATGGCGGGGTCGTTCAGATTGGGAGACCCTGCTTCTAATACCAGAACAGACACGGAGGGGTCCTCGGATAGGCGCGCTGCAACGACGAGGCCAGCTGTCTACAACAAAACATGAGCTTAAGGACAGTCCGGGCTGTGAGACGACCGTACTCCTCCACCTAAATCATCATGGGGAACTCGTGAGAATATCGGGTAGACAACTCGGGGGAAATAACTTACCAATGACGATGTAGTCAAAAGAGTGGTTAGAGACTTGGTCGATTGTAACGAGCATGAGGACGGCGCTGTGAAGTCGGTCATCCCCCCCCCGCGTGGGCTATTTATTGTTCAACAGTCAAGCCGCGGTGCCGACCAGAATTGCATCACCACCTCACCTCACCTGGAAGTGTGGTGTGATAGATGGCCGCAAGGTTACCTACTTGAGTGTGCTCTGTCGTTCGTGCCGAGAGTAGTACGTCTTCTCGACGATACTGCGGCGCGCCATCATATCATATGGCATTTTCTATATTGTGAGGCGGATATCATTACGAGAAGGAACGCTAGTACAGGACTAGACGAGCTGACAGTGCCAAGTGATTCGATCATATGCCAGTAATCATTCTTATCGCAGTTAGCACCGTGTCTATCCGGCTGATCCCGCATGCATTAGTTAATCAAACCCTAACCCTGCTTGATGCATCCCCCCTACCATCGACACGAAACAGCGATATTTATTGAAAAATGCCTCCAAAAAAGCAACAACAACCTCAGAGTTCGTCTTCAAAGGCTAAAGTTGACAAGGCGAGCGATATCCGATTCTTTCTTCATCGCCGATACTGACTGTCACGCAGACCTTCGGCTTGAAGAATGTGCGTTCTACCCTCTCTCCAACACGTGCACTGATGTACGCTTTAAATAACAAAGAAAAACAAATCGGCCAAGGTGCAGAAGCAGGTTGCCCAGATCCAAGCGCAGGCAGCAGTTGCGGGCAAGTCGCGGGAGGCGGTTGCCAAAGAAAAGGAAAAGGAGCTGCGCGCCAAGGAAAAGCTCGAAGAGGAGAAGCGGCGCAAGGAGGAAGCGGCCTTGCTCAAGCCCGTGCAGGCGCAGAAAGTACCATTCGGGGTCGATCCAAAGACGCTGTTGTGCGCGTTCTTCAAGGCGGGCCATTGCGACAAAGGGAACAAATGCAAGTTCAGTCATGATCCGGATGTGGGACGGAAGGTGGACAAGCGGAATCTTTACGACGATGGCCGGGAGGACAAGCTTACTGGTACGTCGCAGTCTCTCGCACCTTCGTCCTTCCCGGGAAAAAGGAAACGTGTGGTATACCAACAGATACAATGGACAAATGGGACGAGGAGAAGCTACGCAGTGTTATCTTATCCAAACACGGAAACCCACGGACAACGACCGACGTAGGCTCGCTCTGGTCCTCTGATCTATCCGAGATTTCACTTTTGATTTTTGCAGATAGTATGCAAGTTTTTCATCGAGGCCGTCGAGATACAAAAGTAAGTCCAAACGGCGTTTCACGCTACACAGAGTTCGACGACCCGTCCTATCTAGGTTCGGATGGTTCTGGCAATGTCCAAGCGGGGAGTCGTGTCAATACCGACACGCGCTCCCGCCAGGGTTCGTGCTCAAGTCCCAGAAGAAGGCGCTGGAGGAGGCCGAGCGTGCGAACACGATCAGCCTGGAAGAGTTCTTAGAAGTCGAGGTGCGTCTGTGTGTGTGTGTGCCATACTTTCATATCGACGACGACGTCATGTGCGCAGCGACACAAACTTGGACCCAATCTGACGCCAGTCACGCGTGAGACGTTTGCCAAGTGGAAACTGACGCGCATGAACAAGAAGGAAGCCGAGGCGGACGCGATGCGCAAGGCGAAGAACGCGCAGGCAGCGGCGGGGAAGAACATCGGCATGAGCGGGCGCGATCTGTTCCAATACAACCCAGAGTGGTTCCAGGACTCGGACGAGGAGGAGGAAGAGTGGGACCTGACGAAGTACCGTCAGCAGAAGGAGGACGAGGACACAGCGGCGGAGAACGAGCGTATTCGCTTGCTCGCGATTCAAGAGGGCGATGCATAGACACGATCTTACTCCAGCATGGTCAATTACATGTTGTCACGTTTCACACACACATAAAGCATATAGAGTTACTGGAAGGGACAAAGCCGTACCGTAGTCGTCGGATGCGCTCAAAAGTAAAATTAACAAAAGCCGCATAAATACAAAACGCCTAATCCTCTTCGTCGCTTCCGTAGTCACCAAGTCCCAATCCCGCAGCTAGTGGCTGGACCCTGACCGCGGCTGCGGGCGCAGGAGTAGAAGCAGGTACAGCGCCGTTCCGCCGACGTAGCTCGGAGAAATAACGGAGGCTCTCCAGCGTGTCCGAGCTGAGCAAACCCTGCGGGCCGCGTGCCTTGGGCTCTTGGGCTTCAGGCGGTTCCTCTACTACCTCTGACTCATCTGTCTCTGGCCCTTCGATCCGTCTCCGTTTCCCTTCAGGAGCGCCCATATCCGCATCCTGGTCCACATCCCCAAATCCGTCGTCCGGGTGATATTCCCGGCCCTCCTCGAGCGCACGCACCGCCTGCATGGCATCGACCACCTGTGGGTCCATCCTGGCACGGATGGCGGCCTGTCCGATGTCCTCCAAGCGCCGTTTTTCTGCGACCTTGGAGGTGGGATTCGGGTCCTCCGTTGCCCAGCGGACGTTAAGAATCTCGTCGTTGTCCAGAGACTGACAGGCCATCGCTTCTTTGGCGAACTGTGCGTGGTGCTCCGAGGAGTACGTCACGAAAGCGACCGAACGATACTGCAGCACGCGTACTGCAAGTATAATGAGTGATAGTCCAAAAGAGGGAATGAGTGAAACGCACTGTGTTCGATTTCCCCCCACTCCTTGAAATGCCGTCGCACAACTTCTTCGGTCTCTGTACCCACACCAGTCTCTTTAATACGTCCGACGTAAAGCGTGCGGTTTTGTCGCGTAAAAGTGCCGACACCACCCATGTCGTCGCGATAGTCCGCAAATTTATCGCGCGCGAAGCAGTCCTTGCTCGAATCGGGCAACGCCTTTTCTGGGTCGGGCAGTGTGTGCAAATATTCACACTCCCAACCGTATGGACAGCACCCGCGAGCAAAGAAAACACAACAATAGCGCATGCCAGTTGTGTTCGCGCGCGTCAAGCCAGCATCTTTCTTTATACTGCAACGCGTCTGAGATTTCGTCTTGCTACAGGCGAGGGACGATTGAGTGAGATGAAGCAAGACATTAATGAGCACGTACTTGGAGTAATTGTCTTCTCTATCACCGCCAGCCCACTTGTTGTACCATATGTCTGTCACGAAGTAAGTCGCTGGCAGTAGGACCAAGCTCGACACGCACTGTATTCTTTCCCAGTCTGCGGAGCAGTTTGCTTGTCGACATCGCCTGGCTTTACTTGTTTCCGCGCCGGCTTGAGCTTCTTTTGTTTTGGCACGACTGCCTTTGCAGCCGGAGCCTCGATCTGGGTTTCGGTGTTGCTGCTGCTCATCGTTCAAGTTCAAGTCATCAATGAAGCGGACTTGGAAATCCATATAGTCTCTAACCCTAACCCCAATTTCAGGTCGCGACTCACGCCCACGGTCTCATACATTCAACCGACCGACAACGATGTCTCTTCTCGCCGCCGCGACGCGCTTCCGCACTCCTCGACACACTCTGCGTCTCGTCGGGCTCTCTGCCCAGAATCTGAGTCGTGACAGTCCTCGCCATACACGCCACATCAAGACAGAGCCAGCGTATCCAGGGCATATCCCCTTGAACTGGTTCGAGAATGCGTTTCTCGCTGCAGGCTCGGCGTTCATGTCGCTCGCAGACCCTCGTAGAGCGGGTGAGAATAGTCCTAGTCATCCACGTCTGTGTTCAACATCCCATAGACATGGTCGCCGCTCTCGGAGAGACGACCGCAGGACCTGTGCTCCCATATCTACTCGACAACATGCTCGCAAGCGAGGAAGGGCGCCGCATCCTGAAGGAACGCCCGCGAATCAACACAAGCACCGTGGACATGGCTGCGCTCGCTCGTCTCCCCGAAAACACTTTCGGGCACGCCTACGTCACCTGGCTTGAACGCTGCGGCGTCACGCCCGATACGCGCGATCCCGTGCGTCCCTCGAGATAACGACTGTACACGCCTTCTCCCTCTCACTCATGTCGCTCGCTCGCAGGTGCACTACATCGACGACCCCGAACTCGCATATGTCATGCAGCGGTACCGCGAGTGCCACGACTTTTACCATGCCCTCTGCGGCCTGCCCGTCTCGGTCGAGTACGAGCTCGCTCTCAAGGTCTTTGAGTTTGCGAACCTCGGCCTGCCGTCCGCAGCGCTGTCTACCGCGGCCGTCGTCCGCCTGAACGCCGCCAAGCGCGCACGTTTCTTCTCGGAGTATATGCCGTGGGCCCTGCGCTGCGGCAGTGCCGCACGGAGCGTGATCACGGTCTACTGGGAGGAGCGGTGGTCGCAAGACCTTGAGGAGCTGAAGAAGGAGCTTGGTGTGTGGGACCCTCCTCCGGCAAAGTGGCGAAAGCCGCTCTCGGAGGCCAAGGAAGCAGCCGCACGGAGGGCGACGGCGGAGTCGAGCAGTCAAGCAGGCTGAGTCACTACGTACGTGTATCATTGCTACTGTGTCACGCCACTGCCTTTTTCGCATTGGCTGTACACCTGTAAACCCCGTTTCAGGTGAGCTTGGCCGTTGACTGCCGCACCAAACCATTCACATTGACCACCGAAGACAGAGGACAGACAGGGGCAATCAGGACGTGTGCCGGCGCTATGCACATTTTTCAAACCCTGTGACCGTTGCTCGATAAGCACAGCCTACGTCTCCAGGTGCTACGATCATGGGGTCAGCCTCACTCCCAAACGTGCCAGAATTCGGGTGAGCTTGTGCAAAGAAGATGTCATGCCGTCGGACAGGGAGAGTACATACAACCCCGCTGGAATCGTCACCCACGGGAGTGTGTCGCTACATAATCTCGTTCTCAGAGACTTATTCTGGTGCATTGATCTTGGTTGCTTTCCCCGGACAACAAAACACTCCCATGGGAACGTGGCTGAACAGTCACAGTCATTTATCAACGGCGCTCGAGTCAATTGTATAATCACTTCCTAGACCTACTGTTCTAGGGTGCTTCCTTGTCTCGCCCATCTGTGTATCACATAGAGGACTCCCAATATTGCAACAAACCAACATGATGGTGGCTATTTACCTACAAGGCGCAAACGTAAGCCCTCTTCTACTCACAAGAATCCACAGCAGCCCCACCCAAGGCCATCAGATTTTTGCCAAATCTATATTGGGTGTCCTGCATATGCATCGGTGGCACCTTTTATCCCAACAGGATCATGAAACTTGTACGGTCCATGGGTGCCGTTAGCGCGAACTCCGCTAACATTGATCACCCTAACACCGTCCCCCCCAGGGCTGAGCTCGACTGAACGGTGAGACGTCACTTATTCCAATTGTTGTTTTTTTCGATCCGATGAACCCTCCACTCGCCACAACCACAAGTATCGTCCGTCCCCTTTTGGCGCGCGCACTTGGCCAGGCAAAGTTGCACGTGACCCAACACGCCCCAATCGCGTGGCCGGCTTTCGGAGTGTTTAGGACGACGCTTGCACCTACCCACGCCATGAGGAATTGCTCCTTAAATGACCTGCATCTGTCGAGTTTATCACCGGCGCAGGCTTGCATGGTTCTCGCCCAATACCAGATCGGGGCGTTGACAACACGGTGCGTGTCTCTTGTGTCCAAACCACATTGGTGTGGTCTCCGTCCACACTCTTCACCCCATAAAGCTCCCCACGCACCTGGCTGGTTGGTCCCCCTTCTTCCCAAGGCTCATCCCGCCCTTTCCGTGCTTTCCCTCCATTCCTCCATCATTCCTCCATCCCTCCATCATCCCTCCCTCCCCTCCCCCACTATCAGCCCTGCCTACCCCCTAGCGATCCACGAAAACACACACACATAGCATGAGCATCGATCGTCGCAAACCGTTCGCCCTCCTCCAGCCCAACGACTCCAAGCCGGCGGATCCGGCGCCGACGACCGCGACCGCGCGATTGACGATCAGCCGTCCCACGCCGCCAGATTCCCGCATACCACTACCAGCACCACCAGCACCCGCAGCACCCACAGAAGCGCTACGCGACGATGATCCCGGGCAGCAGCCGCAGCAGCGCGACCTCCTCCGCCGAGTCGCTCTACAGCAACGCAGGCTCGGTGCCCCGCCGGCGCAAGCTCAGCGCCGCGGAGGACGTCGCCGCCCGCGTGCGCGCGCGCTGGGCCGCACTCGAGGCGCTCGAGCGTGCCGGCGCCTCTTCCGCCACTTCATCCGCGCAACGCCGGCGCCCGCCGTCGAGGGACGGATCGGAGAAGGAGAACGCCGCGGTGCCGATGCAGGTCGACTCGTACGAGAAACCGCTGCCCCCGCGCCCCCCCGCGCTCGCGCTGCACATCGGCGCCGCGGCCGCCCCGGCGGAAGCTGCGCCGACGACGGCGGGCACGACGCTCGTCGCCGTGATGATGGACACGCGCGAGGACGACGCTCCGCCGTCCGCGCCCGCGGCGCTGACGGCAACGACGGCGACGGCGACAGCGGCGGGCCCGCCGATGACGGGCGAGTCGACGGTGCGCACGACGCCGACGAGCCTGACGTTCGTAGAGACGGACAGCGTGAGCCCCGTGCTGCAGCGGCGGCCGACGCGGGCCGTGACGCCTCCGCAGGTGCGACGGCGGGCGTCGATCACGGACGAGCTCGAGGAGGCCGTGAGTTTCCCTCCTCTCTCCTACATTTTTTAATTCTGATTTTTTTTTTGCTGCGGCAGAGGGAAGAGGCGACACTGACGATGCTGCGCAGCCCGCGCACGGACGGCCTGCTGCGCTGTCCGCGCCGGGGGTGCGGAGAGCTGCTCGGCGGTGTGCGCGCGCTCACGTTCCACCTGCACATACATGCGGTCGGCGCGGGCTCGTATGCGTGCGTGCGGTGCGGAGGTGCATTTGAGAGCGCGCGGGACCTCGCGCGGCACGCCTGTGCGCGGCGGCGGGCGAGAGGTGCGTGAACTCGCCTTGTTCTTTCGTCCCCGCTGACCTTGTCTGTAGAGCGTCTACGCCGCGTCGTGCGCGCTTGGACGTGCCTCTCGCCCACAAACCACGCCTCCCTTGAAAAGCAGCCACAGCAGCAACAACGCCAGCGACACTACAAGCGCAACGACGATAACCATTATTACTAAACCAGCAACCTTCTCTTCCAAAACGCCGACAAGCCCTCTCTCTCCACTGCATGCGTTTAACGTAACCGGGTTTTCTCTCATGACGAGGAATGATTCTGATCTGATCTGCAAGGTCTATCTCTGTATCTCTTTCACATCCGTTCGTATAGCACTATTTATAATCGCCCTCAATATCTCCCCCTCTAGTAGTTGTTACCCACACACCCACACGCCACATTGCGGACTGTCCTATCGTCTTATTACATAAACACCCCCGTTTGTATCTGTCCCACGGAGATGCACCTGGCCGATCCTCGAGGCAAGTCAAAAGAGCGGGTGTTGCACACACACACAACACCCGCCACAATCACATCGGAAAACATATCGATCCGGAAACTTTTCTGATTTTCTCTCGGAAGAGGGGCGGAAATCATTAACTCATGCGGATGTGCTTATCACGAAGCAGGACATCATGTTTTCAGCGTGGCAGCCTAACGACGGACATGGCTTGCCACTTGTATTTATATGTACGCATACGGTGTTGGAGCGCCAATTATTACGGCTGTTATCAAACCGCGAAATCAGGGAGCGAAAAGTGTGGACAAGAAATCCTTCGCTGCGGCACGGGTCGCCTGCTTCTTGGGCCGTTTTTTGTCCTTGTTCTTCTTTGCGCGCTCCTGACGGACTGCAAAAAAAGTACTCCATCAGCGCGAAGCGAAATGATAAGGAAGACAGGCCACGCACGGAGCTCCTGCCGGCGGAGAGACTTGGCATAAGGGTTCAGGCGGAACAGGACCGCCTTGTTCCGAAGAGGGTTCTTGTGCTGGGTCCACGGGCGTTTATGTACCTTTGGATTCGCGGGACGAACTACAGACTGGATCTCAGAGCTGTTGATCAGACGGGTGACATCTGGGTTGGAGATTTTTGCAGTTGGCAGGCTGCACGGCAAATATTAGTGAAGATGATCCGATAGGGGGCGTTGGAACACAAACAAGTAGTCCTTCTTGTGTACAGCGGCCTTGTCAAAGGTACCAAATACGTCGTCGAGTTGAGCGAAAGCTCCCTCAGTCCAGATGACAAATCGGCCGATATGGCCACCAGGCGCGAGCTGGAGAAGGTTGAGACGACGGACATTGACGAGCTCAACGCCAGGCAGGTTGCGGAATGCCTTTACGATGCCACAGTCTTCGTTGTAGACTACGAGCGGACCGCGGCGTTGGCGATGACGACGGTTGCGCAACTTTCCTTTACCGGCGCGAAGCTTGCGCGAGTTGGAGACCTTTACGACGTCGCGGTACGCACGAAGGGACTTGAGAAGCGCAACGGCCTCCTTTGTCTTGTGGAAGGACTCGACTGCATCGCCGACGACGAGGGGAACCTCCTCGATCTCCTCGATGCGGTGGCCGCGAGCGAGGACGAGAGAAGGAAGGGCAGACGCGGCAAGGGCAGAAACGGTGGCGAAGCGGCGCTGGTTCTGGTTCACCTTGACGTGCCATCTGCGCCAGGTCTTCGTCGGCGCGAACATGCGACCACCACGACACATGTTGCCGAAGGCGGCCTTCACAGAAATATGTTTTCAACAAGACCGCCTGCACGTACGCGGTAACGCACCTGGCCAGAGCGATGAGTGCCCCCACCACCGACACGGGGAATACGCGCGACGGCACGACCGGTACCCCAAGACTCGGCAGAAGTCTGATGGCCAGCCTTTTCACTGACAGCATATGCCTGACGCCTGTTCTTCGCAATGCTCTCTGAAGACCACATTCAGTTGCGCTACTGGATGAGATCGGGGCTGCTACGTACTGTGGACCTGCTGAACAACATCAAGACGAATCGGAGCGGTCAAAACCGCGGGAAGTGGGAGGGACGAGGAAGCCTCTGCAAAGGGTGGTGAGTGATGCGCATATATGCCGCCAATAGTGGATCAAATTACCGCCTGTCGTTGAGCGAACGTTTACTGTCGGACGAGAGGCCATCGGAGAGTGTCTTGTTGAGTCGTCGTCGTCGAGTTTGGTTGTGAGATTGAAATCAAAGTTTGCCAGTTACAAGCCTCAAAACAAACATGAACAAACAGCACATTCATTCTGACGTAAAAATATATTGTAAAACAAAACAAAAACATAACGATACAAACAAACGACAATATTGACCAGCAATCTTTTGTCCTGGATCCCTCTTCTAAGCGCTCAATCCTGACAATAGCCACGCCTCCGTGCGGAGCATCCTTACTACGTCCATCCCAAAGCCACCGTCTGTGGGCTGTGCAAATTTCTCCAGCAGTGACGCGAGTACACCGAACCCTGCAGAACATCCTGCGTGTGCCGAGGGGCAAGACAGGAAAGCCTCGCGGTGTGCGAAGATAAGTTGTGAGAGCTCGCAGTCGCTGACGTGTCCCGCTACCGCGTCGCTGAGGCCGTGGCGGCATGCGAAGCTCTGCATGAGTGAGCACGGATGGGATGCGGTGTGCATGGGGGGCGTGGAACGCGTGGAAACATCCGAGGAGTCTGACTGCAACCGGAGGGAGATCAGGCAAGAGGCATGGGTGGGTATTGGGCAGGACGTACGTGGTACCCCCTGTCGTCGTCGTTCATCATCGTCATCATCTGCACGTCCACAGTTGACGTGGTTGGGACGTTTAGCGGCGTGGCGCCACCCTGCATCCAGATGGAAAAAAATGGAGATCAGGGCCTGTAGGCGCAGTCAGGAACGGACGCTTACGGTAAAAGATGGCTCGAAGCTCAGTGAGTTGAGCAATGCTGCGAGTTCGATATCGATCTAGAACGTGTCGGTTCAGAACCGCGCGGCGCGTGTGGACGTCACTCATACGTACCTGGGACATTGCGTGTTGCTGTTATCTGGAAGAAGAGTGGGAGATACGCGGATGTGGTGAGGCGGAGGCGGTGAGACAATAGAGGGGATTAGTAACGACGGTGTCTTTTTGTATGTGGGGCTCCGTAGGGTTCGGGCGGCGCTGAGGCACCACAGAATCACGCACCCAGCGCGCAGCGATCCTCGAGGCTGCCATGAGTCCAAAAAAATGATCCGATTGGCCTGCTTCTCGCTTCGCACCCTGGGCAAGTCCCCTTTATGCGATGGGCTCCGGGTGTTCTGGACCATCGCTGTCATCGTCAGGCCTCGTGCTGGGGGATCTTAGACTGGCGCAACGGCTCTCAACAAGCCTTATGCGACCACATGATATTCTCTTGAGGCAAATTTGCTGCGCTAGGGGTGCTGCTCGTAGATTTTCTGAGATTTGGGAGTCAAGCATCTGTGTTCCCCATACGCCCTGGGGCATCGGGTTGCATCCATGATTGGTAAATGCACAGAGAAAGGGGCTGGATGCTAGGGTATCTATACCCCTAACCTGTTATCTAGATCGAGTCCCTCGGGACTGCATGTGCCGGTGCCGACAAAAATGTAGGAACAATGGAATTCTCCAGAACGTAAAATTGCATGCAAAAAAAATAAATTGCATGATCACGCTATCATAAAATGGGTGACTATCCCTGCAAGAATGCCAGAGAGTCCAGTGAGGAACGCAACAACGACATGTTCCTGATCGTAAATTACACGTGCGGAACATTCAAGCTGCCAAAGCACTCGTAACTGTATTGTACGTGTACAGTAATACAGTGTTCCTTGTCGCCCTCCATCGAATATGTTTGAGCAAAATAGCACAAGCAGCGAGTATGGAAGGAAGATTTCCGAAGGGGGAAGTTCAATCCTATGGCACCACAGTATTCGTTCGGACCAACCAGTGGCAGTGTCAGCTCGACCATAGCGGACTACGCACGCACGCACCTCCCTCCCCCTGCCCACCTCAGCTCTTGGCCGCTACCTAAGAGTAAGTTACGTGCCATGCCATTTCGTTCTAAAGAAGAAACATATTTATGAAGCCCGGTTCCGGATTTGGGGTGGTTGTTGCGTTCACATTTTGTAATTGGTGGCGTCTACTTTGCTCAGGCTCGGGATGCTTCGCTGGCTATGGCGCGCGACAGCATTGCGCGTATGGTCATTGTTCGGGTTCCGTAGTTGGCTCCCCACTACTTAATTCCATTCCTTCGCCCCGCTGTCGTCCACCGCCCCACGTTGTCTTATCCATACCTTTCTCTTAGAAAAACAAAAACGAATGGACACCACACCACCGTCCCCGTCGAGTCCGCACCTCGAATGGTCGAACGTCGGCTTTGGCTTCGCGTTCATCGCCTTGGACATGGTGCTTTCGCAGGTGCTGCAGCTGCAGATCGGCACCTCGCTTGTGATCAGTGCGCTACGGTGCATCGTGCAGCTCACCCTTGTCGCGACGGTCCTGCAGAGTGTGTTCGCCTCGCAGAACATGTGGATGGTCGCAGCGATAGCCTGTACGTCTTACCATTCTATTCCCACTCTCATGGCTCATCATTTATTCGGCGAAACCCGTGACTGGCACGTCAGTGCTATTGAATATGCTTGGCACATTCGAAGCTGGTGCGTTGTTTATCTCATCAACACTGTCAACCGATTACTTACAGTACCGATATGCAGTCGTGGTCAAGGCTGAGAGAAGATGTCGGCATATGGTGCGTCGTGGACCTCGCGTCCTCCAATGGACACCTTTTCACCAGATCCAGATTCCCATCGTGTTCCTCGCCATGGTAGTCTCGACCGTCCCGACGTCCATCCTAGGCGGACGCTTTGCAATGGGTGTCAGTCCGTTTTGGACGCCAGATCAATACAGTGAGCCATCTGTCCTCTATCGAATTGGCGCACGAACTGACGTAGTGCTTCTACCCGTCAAGTTCCCGTCTTGGGCATGCTGTGCGGGAGCGCCATCGCTGGCGTCTCGGTGGCGCTGAGCTATGTGCTCAAGGAACTCGAGTACGTCCGTTCCTCTCTCGCGCGGCCCAAGCTGACGTTGCTGCAGCGAGAACCGGGACAAGACGGAGACCTACCTCGCGTTTGGTGCGTCGCGCTTCGAGGCGTGCCGTCCGCTCGTAGTAGAAGCACTGCGCCTCTCGCTCACGCCGGTGATCAACCAAATGAGGTGCGCCGCGCGAAACCCCTACCATTCGTGCCCGTCGCTCACACGGCCGCACCCGGCAGCGTGACGGGCATCATCGCGATACCGGGGATGATGTCGGGGGCGATCCTCGGCGGCGCGAACGTGCAGCAGGCAGCGCGCCTGCAGATGATCATCATGTTCATGATCGCAGCGTCGAGCGCACTCGCGTGCATCGTCGCGACGCTCCTCGCGCTCAGCGTCTGCGTTGACGGCGAGCATCGCATACGCAGCGAGCGTATCCACAAGCGCAGCGGCCATGCGCTGCGCCGCACGAAAAGCGGCGACGTTGGCGACATCGCTGGCGCTGCGTGGCGCGCTTGGATACGCCTCGCGTGCTGGAAGCACCATCGCGCGGACGTTGGGAACGGCAACGCTGGGGAGCGCGCACCGTTACTTGGTTAAGAGCGCGGAATCGAGCGACGAGTAGAGAGCAACGCCTACGCCGTTGCGTAGTGCTGATGGTGGCGCGCTTGGCTCCACGTACAGTACAGTATTTGGGTTGCTCAGCGTCTTGAGCTTCCTAATGGGGCGTCGAGCGATGGATATCACGAGCTTTGGATGGGAGTGGAAATCACGGGTCTTGTACAGTAATAATAGATTGACGGCGCCAATCAAGTGGAGGTTCTCCCGCTTATAAGAGCTACAGTAAGGTATGACTGGACGGTCGACCACTTGCATCACCCCAAAGGTTAAACGAGATCCCGTAAGATTGTAGTGTTATGCCAGCACCCCAACCCCGGCGCTGATGGTGTATAGGACCCCAGATGTGTAACATGTTGGAAGAGACACCTGTCAATCATTGCTACGCTGTGAAGTGCGACAAATGCGGCAAGACTACTTGGAAGGTGCGACATTGGTACATTCGATGTGGTGTTGATCACGAATCGATCGGTTGCAGGGATGCGGTGCCCACGTTGAATCCGTGAGTCTGGTAAGCTGTACCCTAGAAAAATATATTGTTTACACCTCGGGCAGGTTATGGCAGGGGTCGAAGCGGGGGACCGCTGCGAGTGTCCTCGGTGATGGTAGAATATTAGATAGAATAAATTATGCCGTAACTCGAGGACAGACTTTGTTAGCCTGAGTGTTGCCCTCCTCGTTCCCCCTCAACAGCCCTGGCTCAACTCGACATCCTTTGCTCTCCTCCAATCCACCCTCGTTCATGCTTCCACCTCGATGGACCCGGCCGGTCTCCAGGTCATGAACTCCCGTCTTCCCTTTGATCCCACCGCAGACGTGCGCATAACCCACACCGTGCACCAGGGCAGAGCCAGCGACCACCAGACCAGGGGTCTCATTCTCAACCATTATCTGCGCGGTGCCTCTGTGGGTCAGGGACAGCACGGCACCGTCTACAAATGCAATGATCTCACTCGTAACAACATCGAAGTCGTGCGTTCTCTCACACCTACACCTCAACTCTGCGCCTCCAGCTCATTTTTCTTCCTTTTTACCCTCCACCCCTTTCTTAGGCCATCAAGGTCGTGTCGCGACATAACCCTCGCGACCGCCTCAACCAGCTTAGGAGGAATAAGATCCCGCGCTCGGGGCCTCATCTGCCTGTCACCGACAATCTCGGTAGCCAGGAGTACAAAATAAAAAAGGAGATCGCCATCATGAAACTCTGCCGCCACCCTCACGTAGTCCGTTTGCTAGAAGTCATAGATGACAAGTTGTATCAAAAGGTGTACATGGGTCAGTCCCCTCCTACACCCCCGTTTCCTTTTCGATTGTTGACTGCGTCCTAGTAATGGAGTTTCTCGGGGGTGGCGAAATCAAATGGCGTGATTCAGAAAACAATCCCGTGCTGCGGGTCGATCAGTCAAGAAGAATTTGTAGAGACGTTATCCTCGGCCTAGAGTACCGTTCGTGTTTCCTTTTTGCGCGCCCCAATCTTCGGCTGTTGAACTTTGGTGCCCTTTTAGTCCATTTCCAGGGCATCATCCACCGCGACATCAAGCCTGCAAACCTCATGTGGACGTCCGACCGTCGCACGGTCAAGATCACCGATTTCGGCGTGGCTCATATATCGGCTGCCCAACGGTTCGCTGGATCAGGAAGAAACCATCCAGCGACCGGGGCGATGACGATGGCCGAGTCAGACAACGACTTGCAGCTTCTCTTCGACGACTCGGAACTGTGCAAGACAGCTGGCACCCCGTCTTTCCTCGCCCCTGAGGTCGTCTACGACTTTGGCTCCGAGATACCTCCACTCCCCTCTTCGGAAGTCCTTGCCATCAGAGATTCCAACTCTGCGACGACCCTACATCCGTCATCACCACCGCCACCACCTCATCGTCCGCCTATCACAAAGGCGATCGACGTTTGGGCGTTCGGTGTCACCCTCTACTGTCTCTTGTTTGGAAAGACGCCTTTTCGGGTAGAGAGTAACCAAGAATTTGCCTTGTATGGAGTCATACGCACGCAAGACTGGGACGTTCCGCAGTTCATGGGTCTGGATCACATTCCCACAAAAGGCCGACACCATGACTGCCTTGACGATGGGCCATGCTCCGAGGGTGCAGAGATTATCAAGCTGTTAGAGCGGTTGCTCGAGAAGGACATGAATCAACGGATTACTCTCGACGAAGTCAAGGTATCGGCCCCTTTATCGTGACCCTTGAAACTCACTCACCCCAATGCGCAGCGCCACCGATGGTTCCTCCGCGACATCCCTGATCGCGAACGCTGGGTGAGAGATACCCTTCCAGATAGCAAAGTTGTCACCACAATCACCGAGGACGCCATCTCTGACGCCGTCTCGCCGATACGCTTCCGCTGGCGCCAACGTCTCACAAATCGCCTTACCTCCTTCCTCCGCACCGTGCGCCCTAAACGCTCCTTCCGCTCTGCCGACGGCCATTCCGACTCGGACGACGTTGGTGTGCGGTCTCTGCCGTCCGTCAGGATAAACCGGTTTAGCACCAGGAATGACACTTCCCGGCGCACGGGGGCACAACAACAGCCAAACGTTTCCCACACGCGTCCTCACCCAGTCCAGTCTTCGAGCAGGTCGCTGAGAGAGGCACCTGCTTCTCACACCCGCAGCGAAACACACCACCGGCAGATGCCATCCAGCTCCCGCTCGCTGACCCACCGCTCGGTAGTCGACATCTCCAGCCCGCCCCGATCCAAGTCATCCGACACACGCCCACAAGCATCGTCGTCTGGCAGCGCGTCACATGCAAACAAGGGCCTCGAGAAGCGGCGCGGCTCGGTCTCGCACCTCGTCCCAACCGACCGGCATGCAGCCGCATCCCTGCACTCCAACGCCACCAGCCCCGACGAACCGCGTCCCCGCAGCCGCTTCTCCCTTTCCTCTCTCCGCTGGCGGCGCGGGGACCCGCCGGCATCCACCACCCCCTCAGCGACGACATCCACGCCCGCGACGCCGCCGATGCCGAGCCGCGAGCCCTCAGGCAGCACCTCGTACCAGCCCGGGCCGGAGCCGGCACCCGCCGCGCCGGTGCTCGTCGAGACGGACGTCGCGCCCGCGATGCGCGCATCGAGCTGGGGCGATGTCGGGGAATACGGACGGCTCTTGCGCGCGCACGAGGCGGCGAGCATGCACTCGGGCGCCGGAGAGTACGACGAGCCACTCGACCTGGACGTCGTCGTCGTCGGCGCCGGCGGCATCGCGAATGGCCCGCTCCCGCCTACACCCAGCGGCAGCGCCGGCGTGCTCGACGCGCTGCTGGGCGGGCGGGGGAACCCGCACGTGGCGCGCTCGCTCATGCAGGTCTCTTCGTACTGCTCGGAGGGATTCGGGTCGGGCGACGCGGGGGGCGCGGATGGCGACGCCGACGCCGACGCCGATGGGTCGGACGGAGACTCGGACAGCTTCTTTGCGCGTAACTCGGAGGAAGCGGCGCGCGGCGCGTTCAGGCGCCATCATCTGCTTTCGCACGTTGCGTCGTATCGAGGCGATGATATTGACGACGACGACGACGACGACGAGATCGACGAGAACGTTGGGGAGGAGGAGAGCGAGGAGGGGAGCGACGAGATGCCGATCGAGGTGCGTCGGCGGCGGCCGTCGTGGGCGGTGCATCGTGATGAACATGAGGGCGACGACGAGGACGAGGATGACGGCCTGCCGCCGTCCCCGCCGTTCCTGCACGAGGGCGATTTGGGCGGCGACGAGCCGTGATCTCCTTTTGAGCGCTTCGTTTTTACTTTCTCTCTTCTCTTCTCTTCTCTTTTCTTTTCTTTCTTGTTGCTTCTACACACCGCTACCACTACCACTACGTGCTCATTCACATCCGCGACGAGGCATTCATTATCTTCTCCCGTCTCGTCTCGTCTTCACGTCTTTTTTTTTCGCCGCCCCTCTTTTCATCTCTTCTTTCTACATTTTTCTACATGGCTGGCGATGCAATATGTATGTAACCCATGGACGATCCCGATAGAGCTTTTTCTTTTTCTTAGGATTTCTAGGATTTCCCCGTGATCGTATGCACAAAGTGCAGGACAGCAGGCTCAGGCAGGCAAAGAGAGATTAGAGAGCCTCCGACTCCCCCCTCCGTTGATAGATGGGTAATGTGTGGGTTTATCTACATTTACACCGGAAGTATACAACTTCCGGACACGCGATAACAGCAAGCGACAACAGCAAGTGGAAAAGCACAAATGAACGGATATACGACAATGAAAGTGAAAGCAAAGACAAAAAAAGCAGGCTCTAGCTGGTACAGATAAATGCGTGCGTCGACGAAGTTCCATTTTTGTTCGTAAGTGGGGCAAAGCAAAGAAAAGGCACCAAAAAAAAAGGAATAACACAATGAAATCAAACCAAGGCATTGATTGATTGGTCGCTCAATCATATTCATAGTCCTCGAGGTTCTTCCACCCAGGCTCGCGCCGCGCGCGCACCGACTTGGACGACGCGCCAAACGACGGTATAAAGTCGAGCTTCATCATCCCGCCCCCGCTCTCCGATTCCGCGGGTGCCATGCTACGATGGCGCTTGTGGCTGCGCCGTGTGGCGTATAAGCGGGCGGCGCCGAGGCGCATGCGGCGGCGGTAGACCAGCACGGCGAGGATGACGAGGAGGGCGGCAAAGAGCGAGCAGCCGAGGGCGAGGCCGAGCTTGCGGGCTGCGGAGGAGCCGTGCGAGGCGAGGGCGGAGCTGCCGGCGTTGGTCGAGATGCTTTTGAGCGGGACGCTGGAGACATGTCATGAGTTTTTGGTTGGGCAAGGGGGAAGGGTAAACGGACGTTAGCACGAGAGGCGCGTATGCCGATCCGAGGTCCGGGCTGTAGAGGTTTTAATCAGGGTGGGGAGCACGGGAGACGGATGGACGGACGGACCTCTGGGACCAGTGAGCGAGGGTCGCGTTGGAGGTAATGCTGACGTCGTTCTCGAATGGGTGGCTTTCTACGCCCGAGAAGATTATCCTCTGCAGCGTCTTGTCGCCAAAGCCGGCGGCGAACATGTTCGAGCCTGGGCGAGACCGACGGACAAGTTAGCACGCACACATACAACTACCACGTGTGCATCAAAAAACGCACTGTATGTTATGTTGTTGGGCCGTAGGCTGTCGAGCGGTATGCCGATACCGGCGATGCTAAAGGTGAGCGGAGCCGCGGTGATGTTCACCTGCCTAAGGAAGTTGGAATGCGCATCGAGTATCTGCAACCGTACGTGAGTTAACTTTTGTCTCTTCTAGAAGGTGAGGCACGCACAGCCTTGCTGATGAGGCCGGTCTCGAGCCAATGATCTGCAAACATGTTGTGGCCGAGTGACCAGGACGACTCGTTCTGGTACTGCGCAAGGACATGCTGGTCCGATCCCAATGCCAGACTCTTCCACGTGATATAATACGCGTTCGCTGTGGCCTAAAACGAGGAGTCAGTCACGTGTATGCGCTGGAGGAGAGAAAAAAGACGCGTACGGAATAATCCGTTGATTTTGACATGGCCGCAGCCATCATCGACATGGCCTTGATAGCTACGATTCCTTTTATCGCAAGGTTCGTCTGGTTGTTGACTGACAAAAGGTCTGCGGTTTGCCTGACAACGGGTTGTCAGCGTGTAAGTAGCCTGCGTGGGACCAGGTGACATTACTGATTGGCGGTATACAGGGTCGTATCAACAAGATAATTCGTCCAGTTTGTCAGGAGAGGGTACTGCAATCACCTGCGTCAAGTCACCAAAGTTAAGTACAATGGCGAGAACTACCAACATAGGTTTGGATAGAAGTGCCATTCCCGCTCGACCGAGCGTAGGCATACATCATTATGAGCATGTTTGCCGTTTCTGAACGGGTCCTTGTCTGAGTATAAACCGGGATTGGTAGGTTCAACTCACGCTCAATGCCTTGTTGATGGGCGGAACTGGAGAATGTTGTGTTTGGATAGGAGGAACCTGGTCATCAGTCAGTCAGCGGAGAAACGCAGGCCGATTCGAAAGATAAGGTTCACCTGCGTCGAGCGCTGCAAATGGCTGAGTATAATATTGCGAGCTCTGGTATCGCAGTAGCGGCTCTAGTAACGGGCCGCCCAGGGTTGGATCAAAGTACATGAACATCGGGAATGCGTCATATAACACCTCTACAGGGTTAACGCGATTACTGTTTTTGATGAAGTTCAGTGCCATATCGAGAGTACTTAGTTCGAACGTACGTAGACGACAACGCGCCGGTGTTCTTCATGAACATCATGACGTCTGTCGGATCGAGGGTCCCATCGGGGGCTTCCCCAACAGTTAACACAGTCGACGAGAATGCCAATCTCGTGGCATAAGAGAGGAGAGTGGAGTAATAATCCCCCTGGTAGTCCTGCAGTATCAACAACTATCTTGCTCTCAAGTTCGAGCATACGTGTCCAAGCGTCCTCAAAGTCACCTATAAAACCATCGATCTGGGGGTTGTCGTCCACTAGATGAACGAAAGATAGGACATAGCACTCACAAGATCGGCGGTATTGGGGTATTTCGTCCTAAAGTACGGGCGTCTCTGCTGGGATATCCCAGTCGGGCCGACGTATTGCACGGCGGGATCTTGGACAAAGCCAATCGCGAAGACTGCGGATGCATTCGAGACGCTACCAAGATTCCGAGATAGGGCAAATGCGGTGGAGACGCTGCCAAAAGCATCAGAATGGAACGGTGGTGACAGATCGGCGCACCAACTTGGTGGTGCCTTCTACGGGCGAGGTCGTCCCCGGTACGGGACCGAGACTCCCTTGAGCGGAAAAATTACCAACCAACGTGACGGGGGGACCGACATTGTACGTGACGTCGTCGTTCTGTAGTGATCGACATCAAGTACTCCACTCAAATCAAGATTCATCGAAGCCACGAACCACGGCCGTCGCAAAGTAGAATTGCCCCCATGTTGGTTGTCCTTGCGAATTTTCCGAAAATGATTGTTGGCTCTGCAACTGGGCCATCTCGTACACGCTCAGCCCTGTGGAAAACGTCGACCAGGTTATGCTTTGGGTCTGATCCGCCGCAAGGAATTGTCCTAGAAGGGACCACTCAGCAGGAATACAGAGAGGGACTGGACGGCGAACGCACCGGATAGTACATGCACATATAATTGCACGTCGTGGACCTTTCCGTCGGTGGCTTCGATGTCGAAGTGGAGATATGTGAAAGGGATCGATTGCCGAACCCAGTCACCAGGCTACGTAATGATGCAAGCGCGCGGCTCAGACGGGCGCAGATATTATGGCAGTGGGACGCACCTCTATCGGACTAAAGAACGTCGCTATGAGCTGCACGGGCCCTATCTGGAAAGTGAAACTGGTACGAGTGGCGGTGATGAACGACCCCGTGAAGTTCGTTTGGTCAGCCAGGGGGAGTTGCCCAAAGATCGAGTGTGTAACGCCATCAATCCGAATCAACGCCGTGCGGCCAGCGAACTAGCGGGGTGGTAAAACGAATACGACGCATCAGAGTGGGGGACTCGCACGAATAGGAGATGTGTTATCGCTCACTGTTTGTGTAAAGAAGAAATCAGTGCTGTTGAGGATACCGCTTGGCGAATACGGATGTGTCCAAAAGTTAAAGTAAGGGGAACGGAACTCCAGAGGGAGTTGGCTATTGAGCTCAACGGCAGACTGGGCGACGGATGTGGGTGGGAAGAAGGTGAAGAGAGCGGCCACCGATATCGAAACATAGGATGATATGCGCATTATGAAATGATCTAGAGGACCTCAAAACAAAGATCAGGTATGAGAATGGGGACTGGACAATACCTTTTCACCAGGCGACGATGGGGCTGTTCAAGCTCTCATCGACCAGCTCAACGGGAACTCACTCGGGGCAATCAAGCCACCGTACTGTCAAGCTAGCTTAGAGCTAAGCGTTTACGGACCGGACCGGACATAGTTACAAATTAATTACAGCTTGTCCCAGCTCTACTTATCTGTTCTCACATCCTGCGACCCTTGTATCAGCGTTTCCAGCGTGTATTGCATCAGATATGATCCCAAGTAAATACCGACGGTAGAGACATTCTTGAGGAGCACCGGATGAGGTGGAAGCTCGATACGACCCCCGGGTTCTGGCTCGCAAAATTACGCACTTTCCCAACCATCTCGCCATCGGCAGAGTACCCGACCACCCCATATGGTGCATTTCAGCATCTGTAGAGGCGAAGTCGGTTGGAGGTTACTTTCGGGGAGAGCGACATACCATTGATACGTTCAACAGGATCACATACCGTCAACACTGCCCCACCCGCTTCTGCCAACCGTCCTTCGTATAGTCGGCAAAGTCTGCGCCACCAACTGTATCATTCCCGGAAAAGAGACGCACAAGCGACGGCTCGCGCACCGAGCGATGTAGATGCTCGGAACCCGCCGAGTGCCGGCGTCAAGGCCAGCATAATCACGTCAACAGGACATTGAAAGTGGGGCGATTCCTTTCGCCTTAACCAATTTGGATCGCGGCTATCCCCACCACGGCCGACATGAGTGTAGCTACAGTACTCGCATATGAGAGTGATGAGCTGGGAATAGGCATGATACCATTGGCAGCAGCATGATGGGATGCATGGACAATTTCCCACGTCCAACAAAGTGCCTCGTGGCTCGTTGGGTACGTCATGGAGACCCCTGTACTGTGATAACTCTTGCCTGTTCAAGTTGCCAGGCTGTGCCGCGCGGCCTCCGCCGGGCGCGAGAGAGAGACGAGGCAAAGGCAATATGCACTGGCGCCCTGGTAAGAGTGGCTTGACAACGCCACCCGGGCCGACGACCGACCCATGCACCCAGGCAATTATCGGTCAACGCGGGACGGGACAGGCTATTATCTTACACGCGCACTCTTCACTGGGGCCCGCATGAAGTAAATCCTTTAGTTCTACAGGAGCGGCGGCGGCACCTCCTGTCCTCTTTATAGCTTTATGTGGTTCTCGCAGTCTGACCTCAGTCGAAAAGCACTTGGAGTCTCTCAAGCCTGAGGTGTAAGTCTTCGTCGTTACTACTCGAGCAGTACAATTCATGAAGCGATCTGATATCAAAGGCGCGTGCGCGTCGGGGAGTAGGCAAGGAAGAAGCGGCGGTGACCGTCCGACTGGTTAACGCACCCCGATCCCCATTGATAGCATAGATGACAAATCCAAAAGAAAAGTGGGCGGATCACGGTGCCATGGCTCTCGTGGTCATTGGCTCGCGGGATAATGGTACCGTAGCAAAGGGAGAAATAAAGTGTTTATGACCGAGCATGTAGATGTTAGGATGGTGATACCGAGTCCTTCGTGTCTGTTCAGAACTTCAGAACGCAATGAAGCTAAAGTGAAAAAAACCGCCGGTTGTAACCGGCCATGCGTGTGAGCGATACGAGTAAGATTGATTTCGCTGCAGCCTAGGACATACGTCACACAGGCGGATAGCCCAACTCCCGAGCGGCGGCCTCACGCAACACTGAGGGCGACGATGCCGAATATTGCAAAGAGGGTGTGGCTTCAATCGGCAGAGGCAGGGATTTGGGCAGGCCCAGCAATGCGCCCGGACTGGCCCATCGTCGGGACGGACTGTCCGTCGCGGTCGCAGCTGACGTGGACTGCAGCACAGGCATCTGAGGTTGGGATGTATTATTGTGCGGGGCGGGCATTTCGACTATCTGCGGCAGGACGGGTTCCAGCGCACGATTGATCATATTGAGACTGACCGCAGGCCCCCGTCTGGATCTGAGCCAGCACCGGCACCCGTGCCCGTGTGTGCCAACACAAGTGCCTGCACCTGTGTCAACACCAGTACCTGCGCCAGCAATTCCAAAATCGGGTGGAACGCTCCGAATACCGCCCACACCGGTTCCCACGCCAGTGCCGGCGCCGATGCCTGTCGCGCCTGCTCACACGCCTGTGTCAACGCCACTTGCTCGAAGTGGGTATATGCGGCACAGAATGCCTCGTGCTGCGACGTCGCAACACTCGTAACGGGGTCTCGCGCCAGTCTCTCGAGAGTAAGTGTGATGAGGTCCTGTTGCGCGGCGGGCACGAATGCAGGTGACGCCCGGCCGCCTTCATGCCGCGGCCAATGCGGTACTCTTCGGAATGACGCGTATCGGAGAGTACACGGCGCTCCCGGAGGATCGAGCGCGCGTTATCGGATGTCCACAATTGTGTGTTCATGTACCCTAGCCTGTCCTTGATGTCCATGAGGAAGCACACGACGTTCTGCAGCCGCGCGTTGTCGGTGTGGGGTCAGAGTTGGGAACATTGTCGGCATCAAGTGTATTACGCGGGGGGGTGATCATGAATGCCGCGACCACTGCCGCGACACATCGAACAGATAGCGCGACGTCGTCATTTGGCGAGTCCCACAAGTCGGCAATGATCTCCAGCGACTCTGGGGAATTCAGCGGCGGTAGGATCTCCAGGCAGTAGTACTTTCCCACAGAGTACGGTACGAGCATGTCGCGAATCGCGCCCGGGATGTAGAAGAGCGCCACCAAACAGGCCCGAGTCCTTCGTTGCTGGACGGGTTTCGGCAGCTTGTTTGTGGAGGCTCGCTGTGCGAGCTGGATGATATTCCAAGCGAGCGATTCGCGAGAACCCGTTAGTCCAGGTAAGACTGCGAGGATGGTGCGAACATTGCCCTGTTCGTCACCATTGTGCGTGAAGGCCTCGGACTCATACAGACCGGGGACGCCAGCAACAAATTCCTCCAACTCGTCGTCCTCGGTGAGCCAGTGAAGGATCCGAACGAGCATGTTCTTGGACATGGTCTATCGAAAGGGGTGCGGCGAGTTCTCGAAGCCTGGAGATTATGTCTTCCGAGATGGTACCTGTACATCCACCGGTCCCGGGGAGGTGTCATGACCGTGCTCCAGCTACTCGCTTCCAACTGTTCGTGGCAATTGTTTTGCACCATAATAGACGACCGAAAGTGAAGGAAAGTGAGGATGATTTGAGCGAGAAGAACCGAAAGACGGACGTCCAAGGGCGTGTGATAGGACAGTCATGAAAGAAGAGCGGCATGAGAGTGTGAAGGCAACTATAAGAATGCGCGCGAGAAGACGGGCAGAAACTCGACGATTCCGACGGTGAATTGTGCGACGGTGCGGTTGCCGCGATAGGCAAACACGACGAGCCCTGCGAAGCGAAGAACAGGAACAAGGAGAGGAGAAGAACGAGAGGCAGTCGTACCTCGGCGAACCTGACGAAGCCGAACTTGTGTAGGCCTTGGGGAAAGTATATGGCCCGGGGAGCGGTGAAGGGGTGAGTACTTTGTTGGACTATCTGGAGGTATCCATGGGCCCATTGTCGTAGAAGGGTGGCCATGAGCGCGCTCGTGAGGCTGGTCGCGAGGCTGAGTAACCAGACTGAGTTGATAAATACCACCGACGTGGGAGGGACGTAGGAACCTTGCACGAATGAGCTCGCAGTTATAGTAGCGTTCGCAAGTTGTTGAGATATTTGTGCGAGGAGGAACTGGGTGGTGGCGTTGGGATCTTGCTGCAGGTTTGGATGGCCGAGGGCAATGAAAGTGGCCACGGTGGAGAAGGGGCCATTGACAGTCTGGAAAGTAAGAGGGAGAGAGGCTTGTAAGCACATGACAATCGTTGTGGTCGACGCGGAGCAGAAATTGCGAGCACGATTCATAATAACACAGTACATTGCATCAAGCGCGTCTGCCAACTTGACAGATCGCGGTTCATTTGGGTAAATGACCCTGAAGCGTGCAATTTCCATTTGACTATAGTAGCACATATTTTGTCGCAAGTAAGGAACCTTCCAGAATGGCCCAACAGCCTGGTTGTTCGACATCCAGCGCCACATCGCCGCTAGCGACTCGCGGGCTATGATAACGACTCCTCGGTGGAAGTGTCAATGGGAGAAGAGGTCAAACGTACATTGCAAACGTACGCGCGTCATCCGGCGTTCTTCACATACGGCAACACGACTCCATCGCTCCTTATACAACTCACGTTTTCGACCGGGATAAGCTCATATCCAACAACTATGTTAGACAGCCCGGTCTTTCAGCTCAACGCCGCCCGCAGAGTTTCTACAACCGGATGACCTCATTTTCCTGATGCGATCCAGCTCCTCGGGCGACAGGCACACCTGACACGGTGTAGAAGGGTCACACACATGCACGAGGCCAAACAATCTAATCTCTGCTTTAACGAATACCTCAACTGTATGCTGACCGCATGTATCAAAACATCGTGAGTTTTACGTATCCATTCAAAGGGGAGAAAAAAGGAAGCGAAGCCACGGAGACAAAACTGCCAGCCATACAAACGTGTGACTGATACTGATACAAGCCAGATTTCGCTACACCCACTTGGGACTTCGGCGCGCTACGGAAGCGACTCGCGGGATTCGATGTCCACCAGTGGCGGGCAAAGGCTGCGCTGAGGATGACGGTCCCGAATATGAAGGGGAGGAAGCAAGTTCCATAGGCAACGGCGGCACCTCCACGTTGCGCTCCCGGGCCAGCCTACCGTTGGTATTGTTCGACGGCGCCAACGCGATCTGCGGCGCTTGCATTTCATTTGTCTGTAGCCAGAGGCTCTCCAGCGCACGCTCGACCGTCCTCAAACCGTCCGCGACTTGCACGTCTATCCAAGACTGTGACGCCACCCGTGGTTGTGCCGATGACTGTCCCAGGCGCTGTTCCTTCGCCTGTTCCCCCGCATGTGTGAACGCCACCTGCTTGAACTCTTCATATGCGACCCAGAGTGCCTCGCGCTGCGACGTCGAATTATCCGTGAGGGGATCCCGCGCCAGTATCTCGAGAGTGAGTGTGATGAGGTCCAGTTGTGCGGCAGGCACGAATGCGGGTGACGCCCGGTCGCCTTCGAGTTGCTGGTCAAACTTGCGATGGCCGGTACGGTACTCTTCCGAATGATCGCGATGCGTTACAAAGAGCTCGTTGCGCTTCAGGCGGATCTGCTCCGCATTGTTGGATGTCCACCACTGCGTGTTCAGTTTCCCTAGCGTGCCCTTGATGTCCTCGAAGAAGCGCACGATGTTCTGCACCCGCGCGGTGTCGCTGTGGAGATCGCACGATATCAGACGAGGAGCTTTAAGTTCGAGAACAACAAGAGAGATGAGATGATATTTTGAGACACGAAACTCTTGGCAAGAGGTTATATACATGGAGAACGAGCCACAGGAAGACAGTAGTGATACAGGAAGAATACAGTCAATGCGGGCGCAAACGGAATGGTGTTGGATGGTGGCGGTTTGGCGTCGCTATCAGTGTACGCAGCGCGCATGTTGACCTTACAATGAGGACGATCTTTGCGTGGAGTGCGCATCATGCATCATTGCCCAAGTCTCTCAGCTCGATGCCGCCCACAGACTCTCACCCTTTTGTTCCGATCTGGTATATTAGGGTTCGTTCTGTTACTTCGTTTTTCCAATTCACCGGTTCATATCGCGATACCATTGCGATAAGCAGGTACACTCTGTATGTCGACTAAATGGATTGTACGACGTTGCATTGTATTCGGTATGTGCATCAGAGTCGGAATACCAAGTACTAGTAGTAGTACTACCAAATATCTGGGACCTACCTCAGTCAGGACGAGGTTGACGGAGGTCAAACACTACAATCGACAATCGAGTGACACAACTGTAAGTTGACCGCGTGTATCAATAAAAACACCATGAGTTTCAACGTATCGATTCAGAGGGGGGAAAGGAAGCCAAGCCAAAGGAGACAAAACTGCCAGCCGTAACAAACGTGACTGATACTAATACAAGCCAGATTCGCTAAACACGCTTGGGAGCCGCGGGATTCGATGTCAGACCTTAGTAGAAAGGCCGCACTGAGGGTGAAACGAACGAGAGGAAGGTTCCATGGGCGACAGCGGTAGCGGCCCCTTGAGGTCGGGGGCTAGCTGCCGAGGCCCTTCATTTCGATGACAGCATCATCGGCGGCTTGCGATCTACTGTGTTGGCGTGCGCCGTTTGTCTGTGGTGGCCAAAGGCTCCCCAACACACCCTCTACCGTCCTGAAACCGTCCGTGGCTTGTATTTCTAACCAAGCCCGCTGTCTCGGGCGCGGTTTACTCACCTCTTCTACCGCTTTTGTGAACGCCACGTTCTTGAACTCTTTATATGCGTCCTCGAGTTTCTTGCGCTGCGAATCCGTAGACTCCGTGATGGGATCGCGCACCAGTATCTCGAGAGTGAGTATGATGAGGTCCAGTTGCGCGGCAGACATGAACCCGGGCGACATCCGGTTGCCTTCGGGTTGCTGCCAGTGGTCAAATTTGTGGTCGTCAGTACTGGACTGGACTGTAACATGATGATTGCGACGCGTCCTAAAGAGCTCTGCGCGCTCCTTGCGGATCAATTCCCAATTTTTGGACGCCCACCACTGCTTGTTCAGTTTTCCTAGCGTGTCCTTGATGTCCTCAAGGAAGCGCACGATGTTATGCACCCGCCCGGTGTCGCTGCGGGGGTGGTATATAGAACCGACGACTCCGTCCGCGCCGGCACCATCACCGACTCGCTCAGTCAGGAACCGCTTGCCGGCGTCGTCGTCCCAGATGAAACCGACGTTGGGAGTTGTAGGAGCCGGGGAGGTGATCATGTATGCGGCGACCACCGCCGCAACACACCGAGCAGGCAGTGCGACGTCGTCATTGGACGTGTTCTGCAACTCGTTGATGATCTCCAGCGACTCTTGGGAGTTCAGAAGCGGAAGGATCTTCGAGGAATAGTTTTTCTTCACAGCATACGGTGCGAGTAGGTCGCGAATCGCGCCAGGAATGTAATAGAGTGCCTTCAAGCAGGCCCGAGTTCTTGGCTGCCGGACGGATTCTGGCAGCTTGTTTGTGAAAGCTCGTTGTGCCAGCTGAATGATATTCCAAGGGAGCGGCTTACGAGAAAACCTCAGTCCAGGTAAGACCGCGAGGATGGTACCAACATTACGTTGCGTGTCGACGTTGTGCGTGAAGGCCTCGGACTCATACAGACCAGGGACGCCATTAACAAATTCCTCCAACTCGTGGTCCTCGTAAAGCCAGCGAACTGTCCGGACGAGCATGTTTTTGTACATGTCCATCGAAAGCGGCTCGGCCGATTTCTCGAGCCTGGAGATTATGTTTTCCGAGAGGGACCTGGTTCTGTACTTTATCTGTTCCCGGAAAGACATGACAATGCCCTCACCACCCGAAGGTCCCCAACGAGCGTACCATCTCTTTGTACCATGATAGATGACCAAAAGGAAGGAAAGTGAGATGATTTGAGCGAAGAACCGAATAACGGGCGTCAAGGGCGTGTGATAGGGACAGTCATGAAAGAAGAGCGGCATTAGAGTGAGGGCGATATACGAGAGGGCGCAGAATCCGACGATTGCGAGGGTGAAATATGCGACGGTGTGGTTGCTGCGAAAGGCAAAGACGACGAGTCCTGCGAAGAACAGGAACACGGAGAGGAGAAGAAGGAGGGGGAGCAACTCGGCGAACTTGGAGATACCGAACTTGCGCGCGCCTCCGGAAAAGAACTCGTGTATGCGGGCATGGTGAAGGGGTGCATATTTTCGTTGAACTATCTGGAGGTATCTGCGGGTCCATTGTTGCAAAAGTGTGGCCATGAGAGCGCACGTGAGACTGAGCACAAGGCTGAGAAACCAGACCGAGTTGATAAACACCACCGATGTGGGAGGGACGTAGGAACCTTGGATGGATAGGCCCGCGGTGCTACTGGCATCACCTGTGGTGGTGTTCGAAAGTTGTTGAGATATTTGTGCGAGGAGGGACTGGGTGGTGAGGTTGGGATCTTGCTGCAAGTTGGGATAACTGAGGGCAATGAAAGTGGCCACGGTGGAGGAGAAGAGGCCAGTCTGGAAAGTAAGAGGGAGTGAGCTTTTAAGTGCACGACAATCGCCGTGGTTGACGCGGAGCAGAAACGCACAAAAACGAGGATGCTCTCTGCACCTCCCTTCCAATTCTCCCCATTTTTTTCGTCTTCGAACTTTTGCACACGGGTGATATACATAGAGAAGATGTCTGCATTCTGTGATGGAGAGTCAATCTGTTGCGGGGCAGCCATAATGGCAATGTTGGGAGCTCGGTGATGAAGTGGGAGCACACAAGCCTGCGCGGATTCAAGCCGGATTTACATATGGTCCATTTGCCCATAAATGGGTAAATGACTTCGGAGCGTGCATGTTCCACTGCCATTCACAGATTCACAGTTACACTTGCAGTTACAGGTACAGAAACATTTCACTAAGTTACAGTATCTTGGTGCACCTTTTGCGGCCGCATCACCTGGCCCTTTCTTAATCTTTGTATAGAAAAACCCTTGGAAAAACCGGAAAGAAGTGTAACTATATATAGCTGTTTTCATAACGAGTGGCCCCTCAAACTTTCGCATAGCCCAGCGGACATCCAAAACTCAAGAGCGGAGAAATTGGGTTATGATAAAACATTGGGGTTATAGAATAGTTATCTCTGGAAACTAGGGTTATGGAATAGTTATCTGCGTTGTCATGCTCGGCAGCTTGCCATCCACTTCCCTTCAGTTGTCGTCCCTTCCAAACCCTTGACGAAAACCCTCAACGATGGTCTGCCGGTACTCCGATGACATCAAGGAGTTGACATTATCATTGTCGCATCAAGGACTGCGTGACTCAGAAATCCGTGAGCTCACTGGAATCAGTGTACGGTCGCTCAAGAGATACCGCAGCATACATCGCAGGGTAGGAGGGGTATCGTTGCCACCACCAATCGACAATGGTCGGCCACGTATACTCACTGCTATTCAGGTGAAGGTACGTCTGCGATACATTGGTGCTAGGTGTTGTCTCACTGTTACAGTACCTCTGCGATTCCATTCGGCGCCAGCCCGACACTTCACTCCTGGAGCTGCAGGTGGAGCTTCGGGAGGCGTGTGGTGTTGAGGTGTCACTTGCCACCATTATGTGTTCCCTCCGTAGGAAGGGATACACGATGAAAGTGGTGCGTACATCTTCATCTATCGGCCCCATTATTCTCATCACGTTGATGACAGGTCACACGTCTCGCTCTTGAGCGTAATGAGCAAGACCGTGAGGCGTATATGGCCCTCATCGCTGCCCACTTCCGCTCAGAACAACTCGTCTTTGCCGACGAGAGCCATTTCAATCGACACACCCTGAGGAGGCCGTACGCGTGGTCTATACGCGGCGCGCGCGCACGCCGCTATGAGTCCTTCCTTCGCGGCACAAAGTACTCGATATTACCTGCTATCTCCCTGGATGGAATATTACACCTCGAAGTTGTCGAGAACGCCATAACGGGCGACATTTTTCGCCAATTCGTCGAAGGCCTTCTCCCTTGCATGAACGAATGGCCGCTGCCCAATTCTGTCCTTGTCGTCGACAATGCAGCCATTCACAAGGTGGCTGGGATTCGTGAACTGGTCGAGGGGCATGGTGCGCGCCTCGTTTACCTTCCCGCCTATTCGCCAGACTTCAACCCGATCGAACTCGCATTCTCATCCATCAAGGCCTGGCTGCGCGCGAATCGTGCTCGCGTCAATGCCGATCTCGAGTCCAGTGATGGAAACGTGTACAACGCATTCTGGGCAGCCGTCTACTCTGTCACGGCAGATGACGCAAAGGGCTGGTACAAGCATTGTGGGTACCAGGCCCCTCCTTAGTTTTTTGATGTATCTACTTGTGTGCGCGTGAATATATGGTCGCAGGCGGTCACTCGGATGGTTGGAGAGCAAAAATATACAGTAAATTGAAGGGTTATGTGCTACGCTGGTACGGGTGCATCGAACCCACCTCGGGGAAAGCTACCGACTGCGGTTACAGTATATGTACGTGGGATGGCTGACAAAGCCGCCTCACACTTCGTACGACGTCGCCCTGCCCATATGATCCTCCTCGTCCTCGTTCACCAATGTACCTTCGTCATCGATCTCGTCATCGATCTCAGGCTCCTCGTCCTCGGACCGTTCTTGAAGCCACTCCATCATGAACTCCATCCTCTCTTCTGTCATGGGGTCGTCTTCGTCCAGGTCCCACGACTCCCTCAACCGCTGAGAAATCGACACTTTCTTGGTCGTGTCGTCGCCCCTTGTCTCCACAAAACCAAGAGGGTAGAAGAGAAAGTCTCGGCAATACTCGAGGAGGTGGTGTGCGAGCCCTTGGCCCATGCCTCTGAACGATGCAAGGAGTTCGACCGGTAGTGAGTACAAGTCCACTGAATCGTCAATTCCGAGTTCATTGAACTCTTCTTGCATATCGACATACTTCAGGCTAAGGGCCGGCTTGTAAGCGTCCATGAGCCACAGTAGCTCCATCAACGTCGGCACCCTCAATTCTCCAAGGCAATCAAGAAGAACCAAAAGGCGCGAGGGCCGGCTACTACGATCACTGACATGAGCATGGCACAATGGACCTGGAGTGGATGTCATCGCGGTCGACACAACTGGCATCGCGATCGACACAACTGGCATCGCGGTCGACACAACTGGCGTCGCTTGCGGTGTGGAGTTCCCAGCTCCTGGTGTAGGCGTAATGTCAACCGTTCTGTCAGTTCGTGCTTTTTTTACTGGTGGGTAGTCATAGTTTTCGGTGTTGGGCAGAGTATATTTTGTCGTATGACCACCGAGCGACTGAAAAAATCGGTGAGCTTCTTTTCGCGTTCGCTTCATTTCACATCACTTACTATCCGCTTCGCCCACAATGTCATATCCTGATTGGATATCTCCTCATGCCCTCCACTCGTGTTCTCCGTCGACTCCTTGAGCACACAAAACGTTCTTTTTCCTGGGCTGGAGTGTTCAACGCACATGAGGTGCTGCTGCAGCTCGAGGAGGCAGTCCAGTTGCCGTGCCATGTTCGGACTCGGCACTGGGGGAACGTCGTCTTCACGACGACGTTTCTCCTTCCCCTTCCCCTTCCCCTTGTTGGAGACGTGCGCAGACCGGTGCTGCAGGTATGCAAGGTCAGTCTATATCTTTGTTACATGTCATGTGACTTACCATATTCTTCACTTCAGCCGACACTGCACGCGTCCGCGCTGACCGTATCTTTGCCACCAGCCGGGTGACTGCGCTTTCCCAGTCACTTTCGGATGCAAGTTCTGACCACCCTCCCCCTTCTAGGACAATCCGGAACACGATCCGCACCTCGCTATCAGGCATATCGAGGAGGTGGTGCACCTCCTCACGGAACATCGGCCAGGTCATGTCAGTCTGCGCGGTGAACGAGTACTTGATGCGGTCGTTGAGTACCTCAGTCCGGAATTCCCAGGCTTCAAGAATCAATCTCTTTCCCGTGAAAAAGGTATGTGACGCTCACCTTCATTACTGACTTCTTTGTTGGGGTAGGTCTTCCCCAGCCGGGCCACTGACACGGGGCGGCAACGTTCAAGTTCGTGCCCACACCCCCATCTGTCCCAGCTGCCCTCGTATAACCATCGTGCGTATCCCGACTCGCAGTTCCATCGGTGACACTGGCACGTTGGACGGCTAACAGATACGCCAGGAAAGGATCCGGCTGCATTGCCATGGGGTATTGGGCATAACCCCATGGTGGAATGCCGGATGGGGGGTCGTGCGGCCCAAGTGGGGCTGGTGGATAGCCTGGAGGGTAGAGCGCTGCACCATACAAGTGTGCTAGATGCGTTGGCAGTCCGTTCACCGCCGGACTGGCTAACTGGTACTGACGCAGATTGTCGATCGGATTAGGAAGGCCTGCCGCTAAGTGTGGCAGGTGTGGAGGTGGCAGTGGAAGAGCTTGAGGTGGGAGATCATCCTCGGGCGGTGGCGGCGGCAGCAGTGGCCGTACAGGCACTACTGCAGGTGTGTCTGGAGCAGATGGCTGTGACACACGCAGAGTGACCTTGTGCGCAAGAGGTCGTGGCTGGTTGGGCTGGTCAGACATTGGCGTCGAGGTAAGTCTGTGACCCCTTTGGTGCCAATTCGCCTGTACTTATACTCTGCACGGGTCACGTCTGTGTTGCGCTGTTGAACACCCACCTTTCTACCTTCCATACCAACTGGGGCCATGAGACGGCATTCGCTGTCATGGACAACTCAGACCGCCATCACAGCTCCAAGGCCGGGTTGCCTGACTTGGACTAGGGAGGGTCTTCCTGTGGAGTGCGGCATTTGCTGCCATGGACAACTCAGGCCGCCATCACCACCCTGGCCTGATGCGGACAGGCTGCACTATGTGTGGCCTATCTTGTATCACGGTGCGTCGCCTTCTGTGTTCTCAATCCAAGTATTCCAAGGCTGACTGGATGTCAAGCTGGATGTAGTGCGCTGTCCATATATAATATCTGCAATCCCCCAACCAGTTCCTCAAGCTTCGCGCTGTATGTGCGCGCTGTGCTACAGTTTCCAATCTTAGCTAGGCTTAAAATATGTATTTTCAATATCAATATGGATACTCCCATCGGGATCGGTGTTTTATCAGCAGTGGAGACTAAGGTAATACAACTTACCTTAAATAAATTCTTTTTAATTACTACAATTTCTTTATTTAATTACAATGTTTTATTTTTGTGGGAAGAAAGTTCGGCATGGTCACTAAGTGCCCATTCAGACTACGCCTATAAGCGAAAAATGGTCACGAGGGGCCACTCGTTATGAAAACAGCTGTAACGTTACACTGTAGTACACGCAGCAATATAACACGGTAAGCCAAGAAAAAAGCTGTTCAGTACTGAATATCATCTGCATCTGCTCCGGTGATATCACATGCTACGTAGTGGACGTCCTCATTGACGAATCGCATTCTTTGCCACGCACCGGTGAAAGTGGGCCACCTTGAACTTCGAACTCCGATTTTTAACTGTTTTAAGAGAGCGGACTGGCGCGTGGGAAGGATGCGATTAGTAAGTACGCAACTCTAGACGCCCACATAAACTCCGCTGAATTCCAGCGTCTTCGCCACAACCTGGGACTTTGTGCGTAGGGCTGAACGTTGAACCCCAGTGGGAAGTCCGTCGATTACGTCGGTAAATTTGGGTTATAGTGAATTAAATATGTTTAGTGTTGATTACCTACGAATCACGTCGATATTAACCTATGTTAATCATCTTTAATCGCCCACATTGCTCAACACAATCGACGCGTGAATGGCAGTACGTCTGTCAAATATACGTGGTTTCGTATCCAATCCGAGGCTCGGGTACTGTGTGTACAACTCAACATCCCATGCCGCCTAAGACCAAGCCCAAGACTAGTCGCAGGTCGGTTGTTCGCCACAAGCTGCATGCACGCCTGGAGGCACATCTGCGCATCAACAGTATCGAGACAAGTAATGCGCCTCCCGCGTCCTCGGTACATCCACCTCTGCCAAATCGGCCTGTGGCTCCACGCACTCGGGTGGCCTCAGCAAACGTGCTGTCTTCTGCATCTCGTAGTCCTCCTGTCGCCAACGGTGTCCAGTTATCTGTTCCTCTGTCCCCTGAGCCTTACCAACACGAGGATACTGGCAGCCCTAGTACCTACGACTCTGCCATATCTCAGGCTGCTCTGGGTGCTCCTGGGGACTCGGTGCCGCGGGAACGGATACAGCCTGATCCTTTGGATCGCTCGGAGGACGGCCACGACGCTCCTATCCATCTTCCTGATCTGCAGACCACGGAGCAGTTTGTTGACATGCTGCGTGTAGCGGTTCTCGAGGATAGTGGGATGTGCCCTGAGGACATTGAGAATTTACGCAACCCTGGCCAAGAGCCAGAGCTGGCTGATCCATCGCCATTGCTGCGTTCCATCCGGCATTTCGTTAACAATTCCAGTGCATCGCGCAATCACTATGATACTACTCGGGAGATTGAACTTCTGAACAATCCTACAGACGACTTCTTGAGCTTTGACCAGGTGAAGCGACGAGTTCGTTGGCTCTCAGGCGTTGTGCCTCTCGAGCACGACATGTGTATGCGGTCTTGCGTGGCATACACCGGCCCCTATGGCGAATTGGATTCCTGCCCACGTTGCGGTATTCCTCGGTACACCCCTGGGACTACTAAGGCTCAGAAGCGCTTCTCGACTATCCCCATTGGCCCTGTTGTACAAGCGCTCTATGGTTCTCGCGAAATGGCCGAGCGGATGCACTACCTCGAGGTGAAGTTGGCTGAGAACCTCAGAATAGCTAGGGCAAACGGTGGAAAGCTCACTGTGTACGACGACACACCTTGTGGCCAGGAAATCCTCGACGCCTGGAGCCAAGGTCGCTTCAAGGCATCGGATATCGCCCTGCAACTTTCCATTGACGGCGCCCAACTACGCCCCGACCAGCCTTCCGAAGCCTGGGTCTTCATCTGGGTCGTTCACAATCTCCCTCCGGACATGCGCTACAAGAAAGTGTTTGTCATCCCCGGTGCCATCGTCCCAGGTCCTTATAAACCTGCGGACATGGACTCCTTCTTATACCCTTCGCTCTATCACGTAGCGGCACTGCAGCGCGAGGGTCTAACGATCTACGATACGTTCTTGAACACACTGACCACCTGCGCGCGTCCTCTAGTCCTATTCGGAACTGCTGATAGCCCTGGTAGTGCCTCGATGTCAGGTATGGTCGGGCACAGTGGTCGATTTGGCTGTCGCCTGTATTGCGACATGCCAGGGCGACGTCGCACTGGGGACTCGCATTACTACCCTGCGATGAACGCGCCTTTCGACTACGATGTCCCCGGGTGCTGCCATCCCAATGTCACTGATGCCGACCTCGACGTGTACCGCAGCAATCTTCATCACAAGTACTCGAAAAACATGAGCTATCTACTTGGGGCAAACACTCTGGCCGAATACAGGACCCGCCGCCTCGAGGTTGGGCTTTGCAAGCAGACATTATTCAGTGGCCTCCCTTGTCAGCCCATCTCTGTGCCCGGCGTTTTTACCATGGATATTATGCACCTCACTGTACTCAACGAACCAGATCTATTCCTAAAGCTCTTCACTGGCAAACTTGATGTAGGCGACGGCGACGACAGAGAGACTTGGGACTGGGCGGTGTTCTATAAGAACACCCCGTTGTGGAACGCGCATGGGGATACTGTGGCCCAGACAGTCCCGTACATCCCTTCGTCGTTCGGGCGTGCTCCGTGTGATCCCTCCAAGAAGATCAATTCAGGCTACAAGGCTTGGGAATATCAACAATACTTCTACGGTCTAGGCCCGACGCTGTTTCGGCATCTTTTGCCTCGGAAATACTGGCTACATTATTGTAAACTCGTCTCGGGTGTCCGCATCCTCCAGCGCCATAGCGTTACATTCGAGGACGTTCTCAAGGGCCATCGTCTACTGATGGCTTTCGTAGAGGAATTCGAAGACCTTTATTACCAGCGCATGGAGGCGCGGATTCATTTCGTTCGTCATAGCATCCACATGCTAACTCATATCGCTCCGGAGACCATTCGTGCGGGCCCTCTTGCTTGCTATGCTCAATGGACTCTCGAGACTGCTATTGGGAACCTGGGTTGCGAGATCAGACAAGATAGGGACCTGTACGCCAATCTCACGCAGCGGGCCATTCTGCGTGCTCAAATCAACTCACTTCAAGCTCGCTTTCCTGGAATTCAGCTCGATGTTCTTGGGCGACGTGGAACATCTCTCTCTCGAGGCGCGCGTGAGTTCGAGGGGTGCGGGGGCTATGCCTTGCTCCCTCGTTGCGAGCAACACCCCACCCCACTTTCAGAGGACGAACTTGTGGCCCTGATGTCGTATTGGCGCCAGCAAGAGTGGCCCAATCGAGATTCGTGGTCAAAGACCATCTGTCGATGGGCTAAACTATGTCTCCCGAACGGGCAAATGGCGCGCTCGGTCTGGCAGGAGTCACGTATACTATCAAACGTTCGGCGTGCTTCGTGTGTTGAGGTGAGCAACGCTCTTATTTCTTGCCTTTTCGTACTGAGAATAATTATGTAGATCGAATATAATTCTACAATGCGTATAGCGAACGTAGAATTCTATTTCTACATGCGGTTCGGAGAATCTCGTCACCCCTTGGCAATGGTGACGCTATTCTCCTTGCCCGACAAGGAGGTCTTCTACGACTCTAGTGAAACAGTTTACATTTGCGAGCCCACTCAAACTCGCGTTGTCGTTCCTATCACCGCAATCCGCATGGTCGTCTCAATGTTCCCGGAATACAAAGTCGATGAAGACGGCGTGGAGAACACCGGGAAGTTCTCTCTCATGCGGCACGCATACTTAGAAGTCACGAAATATCCCGCCGAGGAGGACGAAGAGGATGAGTTGTTGGAGGACGGTTGATGCAGCAGTACATGTAGTTGTCTTACATCGTTGCTGACATCGGCAGGTGTTGTTCAGCTCATATAACGCGTGCTTGTGTTTGCGTCGACAACGGTTCTTACTGAGGCAAACGTCTGAGTTAAGACGGTCACTGACATTCACGGGTAGAAACACGACATTATATACACTGCAATATACGAGGAGTTTGGTGACCAGGTCAAAGTCGTGGTAACGGAAAGAAGGATGACGGGAGAGGGTGGAAGGACAAGCGAAACACGAATGCAGGTACGGGGGACTAAACAGGGACGTGTGGAGTAGAGACAGACGACACGTGCGAATGTGAGGGAAGGGGTCCAAGAGTCTTGCTAATGTGAAGTTATGAGCATATGACGTAGGCGAAGAATAACAAACACGACGTACTAGAATGTCCACCTCTAGAGAGCCATCGGGTTGATTGGGTACCTTGGGTGAGCGACGAAGATCAAAAGAATAGGAGGGGGTAGATACCAGTGAGATATGAGCGCAGGTCGGGGTGACAAATGGTGACGAGTGGTAGTGACAGACGACACGGAGTAGAGATGGGCGACGTGTGTGAATACGAGGGAACGGGGACCAAGCGTCTGTGTAACGCGAAATTATGAGCATACGAAGTTAGGTGAGGACAACATACGACGCACCATATTGACCTCTTCTGTTCCTAACAAGTGCAAAGCGGCTCGGTGCGGCTCAGTGTGTCCGGTATCTTGCAGGCGGTAAGGAAGAGTCGCGCCGTTGGCCGAGTGAGAGGAGAGTAGCGAGAGAGAATCTCTGCAGACTGAGGGGGATACGTTGTGGTCAACACGGAGATGGCCGATGCGACCATAGGCCGGGTTTGGTTAAAGCCTCGAGGCATTGCCGTAGAAGGGCGTCAGAACCCGGTCAGGATCCGAGGCTGAGGCAGAGAGCGTGGTGGACACCAAGGTGTGTGTCGGCGAGAGAGAACGACAAGGAACGTGTGGTAGAGACGGATTAGAGTGGGTGTATGTATACAGTACGGGAACGAGGACACAAGGTGATCGTGAGGGAAGCGGGGCCCAAGAAGCAGTAAGATGATTGGCTGAGAAGACAGTACCAGTCGAGCTGCCAAAAAAGGCAAAATGAATGATCGACAATTGATTCGAATTGATTCGAATTATACAGACGCAAGGTACAATACACGACTTGTTACAATGGCACGCAGTAGCAGTACTCATAATCATCATATCTCCCTCTTCCTTTTCTTATTTCTGGCGTCATGGTCGGTTTCTCCGGCATCCTGATCGACTTCTTTGCGTTTGGTGCAAGGTTTGGTGAGCGTGCTGGTGTCAACCTCAGTGAGCGTTGTGTCGGCTTCCACGGGGTCGCCGTCTGTCTGCACGCTTTGATCGAAGAGGCGTCGCTGTGGGGGGTAAGTCGAGCGAAAAAGATGTCCTCGGATGTAGCTCACATCCTTGGGAAACGTCGTTGCATGCCGGTGGGGCCTATCAGAATGGTATCTGAGGACTTGTCCCCAGGCCGAAATTCTGTAAGGTCGCGGGGAGGCAGGCTGACTCAGAAAGTCGTACTCGCAGTACGATACTGGCTCGGCGCCGAGGTCGACCCTTGAGAATATGAGGGTCAACAAGAGAGACAAAACGAGAATAGACTCACCGCTCGCGCAACAGCTGGTTCCGCTCCAAGAGGAGTTGGGACACAGCGAGGTTGCGAGCACACAAGAGCTCTCGCAATGTTGCCTCGTGGATGTTTTCGATGGCGATGGCCTCCTCATGGCTGATCGGGTCCTTGGACCAATGGTAGATGTGCTCGGAGGACTTGGACACGATCGCAGGCTTGGGGGAATTGGGTGCGTTCTCGGATTCAGAGGACATGGTGGAGGAGCGACTCAGGAGATCTACGGGGGAGGTGGAGTGTTGGGTGTACTTATGGGTGCCAAAGCCCCAAAAGCGCGACATGCGATCGGGTGGGGTATCGTCGTTTTTTTTCTTTCTTTTCCCCACTCCCCACTCCCTCCCACTCCCACCAATGTCCACGTATACAGGCTTCGGGAATGGCTTCGATGCCAGCTCGATGGGCGACATGGGATTCCAAGCATCTGAGAACCAGGGCCAATGGCAGTTCAACGGCACAGGAAACGGTGCCATCACCAGACAGAACACCTTTGGCATACAAGGGACGCAGGTGAGCGCATATAGTAGTTTTTATTGCCATGTCGTGCTAACCACGCTCCAGAATACAGATGTCATAGTCAGCATGGTCGCAGGTGCCTCCGAGGCGATTCTAGAACGCAACGCGTTCTACATGGGGCTCAAGACGGTGGCCAGCAACCGAGCTATAGAAATGGAAGGCCTCAAAGGAACAATCGATCAGAAGAACCAAGAGATCGTCGACCGCGACAAGCAGATCGATTTATTGAAGGCGCGTTGTGATACACTCGAGTACGTGCTACGGGGAAACCTCGGGTAGTATGCTGTCGCTGATAACACCCTTGGCCCAGAGGGACGATCGACAAATTTGCAAGGGATTACCATACTCTCAATGGCACAGGCGGCGACGGAGGTCAAATCACTTTTCTGACAGACCTTGGACCAATGCCGACACCCTGGAAGAGGGATGAGCATCCCGAAGTAACACTCTGGATGAAGCGAGAATGGGCCCGTGTAGCAAAGGCCTTGGCGTTGGCCCATAAGGGGGAGTCAAGCGGAGATTCGCCAGATGTGGCCAAGGCAAAACCAAAGGTGGGACGCCCAAGCAAGAAAGACCAAGAAGACGCAGACCACAAGTACCTATACCTCCAGGGCCGCGATGGTGTCAAGATCAGCGCCGAGAAAGTTAGTAAGATGAGCATCAAGGCCAAGTCGGTTTGGGACTTTCTCCATAGCAAGAAGATGGCCCCCCCTCAGTTCGGCAAGATGGAGTGGCCCGCTTGGGACCTGTACGCACGTGCCATGCTCACAGACCCCGAGTTCGACTTTCTTCTTCTATGTGACGACGCGACATGGAAGCTACGAGAGTGGACCATTCAGAACTACTCAAGCTGGGCCGGCAACCGAGGAATCCGACCGAAGAACACCAGCGAGAAGACTCAGAAGACGGTGAACATGCTCGAAAGCGCGTGCGTGAGTAAACGTGGGCAGAGGGTGGAGGAAGAGTTTAGAGGAAAGCAGCCAAAAGGGAGGGAAAGAGAAAGCGAGAATTGTCCTTTGAGTGCCCGCGTTTGGGCCTGACTTCCGGGACAATCACACTAAGAGAGAGGAAAAGCAAGGGCGACCAAGCGCTGCTATTGCATGGATTGGATGATTCCAAGTAAAGTAAAAGTCTCCCTTTAAGTACAAATAGTCCTGTACTTAAAAGAGAAAAAGGAAGCGAAGCGAAGTGAGACGAAGGTACACCGAGAAAGGCCGCGTGGCCGAAGCGATCGAGACGAATGGTTTCGGACTCAGCCCGAAGGCCGGCCTTACACCTCCTGGGGGGTCAAAATCTTGACCGTCCCCGGTCAAGCTACTTCTAAAGAAAAAAATCGGGTTTGAGCGTCGAAAACAAAGAAATCGTAAGCTAAAACGGTAGTGGGAAAGGTCAAGGAAAGGTAATGTCGTGCACGAAGATAAAGTCACCGCGCGTCTTCGTCAAACGTCGCCGAGTCCTCGTGTGCCGGCTCTAACACGAACGCTCCACCTCCGGGGTCGAAAACGATGAGGTGGTCAGTTGGGATGGGAATGGGGATGCCGGTGTCGAGCGTGAGATGATGCCGTCGCGTGTCTTCGACGAACGTCTTCATGTGCCGAGGGTAGTCTTGAACTTGAAGCCGGGCCTCCTGGGTCGAATACGAGGCGTGGGGCGCGGGGCGTGAGCTGCCCAAGTCGAAGCCGATGCGCGAAGGTGTTGGATGACTTGGATGTCTTGAAGGAGCCGATCCGATTGTTGCCGATGTCTTCTTGCTTGCTCCAGTACTTGTGCGCGAAGGTGGGAAGGGTCGTCGAGGCGTTGAAGAGTGTCGAAACAAGGGTTGCCGTGGTGATGAAAACGAACGCGAAGCTGAAGCGAGCAGGAGTATGTCGAAGCGAGCCTAAGGAGTGGAAGTGACAGGGACGAGGCGCGAGCGCCGGCGGCTTGATCGACGAGACTTCGTAAGCTAGCGAAACTTCTTGCCGTTCAGGTAGTTGAGGGTCCAGATACAGCAGCCATTGGGCCGTTGTGACTTGCTGCGGGATGGGAGAAATCGTTGGCGACGCAGGGGATGGTGTGACTTCGAGCTGGGTGGAAACTGAGCTGATCGCCTTGAGCTCGGGAAGTCGTTGCGGAGGCGTCGAACGGGGTGAAATGTGCGCGATTGGCGGTGCTTCGGGTGACGCGGGAAGGAAGGGAACGGGTTCACCTGGCGACGACAAAGACAGCTCTACCGGGGACTCAGTACTCACTGGCGGCGGGGCGATATCGGCTGCGGACGCGGGGGTAGACTCAAATTCGCAAGACCTAGAGGACTGGCTAAGGGTTCCCGGCAGCAACGACTGGTCGGGCGACAGAGCGACGGGCAGCGAGTCTAGTGTCGAAATATCCAGCAGAGGAGAGGACGAAAGGGTCGACGACGAAAGGAGGGGTGCAAGCGTCTCGTCAGGAGGGAGCGACAGCGTACGTGGGGATAGGCCAAACTTCGAGACTGGACTCTCAGACGTCGACGCGGGCTCGGGCTCGGGCTCGGGCTGCTCTTCTGTTACCGATGTCACCGGGGATGGTAGGAACGTGGACGAAAGCGGAGACAAAGGATGGAGCGTCGAAATGGGTAACGATAACAAGGGAACTGACATAGACGTAGACGCGGCCTCGTGCTCGGACTCGGGCTGATTGTTCATCGCCGATCGCGCAGGGGAAGGCAGGAACGTGGACGAAGACGGGGGCGTGAGCGCGAAAGTGAATGCCGGGGTGATCGAAGGTATAGACTCAGTTTCGGGCTCGGGCTGTTCTTCTGCTACCGAGGGTAGGCACGTTGACGATGTCGGAGAGGGTGTGGGCGCAGTCGAAGACAAGGGATGTGTAGATGAGATCTCGGGGATGTCAGCAGCCGAAGGTGCGAGCGAGGAAGCATGATATGGGGTAGGAAAGGAGGCCGAGGGTCGCAACGTGGTGGACAACGTGGGTGCTGTCTCGGGCTGATCGACCGTCACCGAAGGCGCTTGCGTGTACGGAGATTCCGAGGGCGAGATCAAGGAATGGGGGAGGTCTGAGTCTGGTGTCGAGTGAGAGAATGGGGAGCTTGATGGGGAGAGGTCGCCGTCGTCGGGGGTGGTCTCACCGTTCGAGGCGGCAGCGCGCGTCACTGCTCGGAAACTGTAGGTGTCTCGAGGAATGGGCTCAACGACGGGCCGCGCGTGTCTAACGATCGGGGGCTTGAACTGCTTCGCATGCGACCACGACGGGAAATAATCAACGTATGCAAACGCCGCGCGTGCACAACTGAGTACGTCTTCGAAGTGGAAAGGGACGTCGGGTGGCTGCGAGGGGTTCTTGCCAAGAAGACGGGGCTGAAGGACTTCGCGATCCTCGGGGTGAAATCCGTACCAAAACGCGGTGTTGCGTTCTTCTTCTGACAGGTGGCCTGCGTGCACTAGGGGAAGGCCGAAGCAAATAAACTGTCTGTAGTACCGTAGCACGTCGTCTTCGCAGTGCATTCGCGTTCTGGAAGTCTCTTGAACATGACTGTGCAGCTTCTGTCTCATGATCTGGTGCCGTGGAGTGGGGTTGCCGAAGACGTCGATGAGGGATTGCCGAAGCTGAGGCCAGTCGCGCGAATGATAACCACTTAGCGATCTCCAGAAGTCGTGCAACGAGGGGGCTACATAGCGGATGAGAACGTCGACTCGCTGCGGGTCCGTCAGTGCGCAGTCATACGCTCGGCCTTCAAACTCGTCCAGGAAATCTTCGAACGTATTGGCGTGTCCCGTGTAGTATGGTGCGAACTTTGAACGAGGGGAGGGCATCGCTGCCGGTCCGGTGCGCGGTGCGTACGGGTCGTCATCCTCGTCGTCGTCGTAATACATCCTGGTAGAGCGTGTGGGAGATGCGGGTGTGAAATCGAGGGGCAAGACTGGAGGGCAAACGCGCGAGGTCGGAGACTGGGACAGGAGGGTGATTGAAGCAAATAGAGCGAAATCGAAAGGGATCGAAAGGGATCGACGAAGTGGAGATGTAGAAATTGAAAGTGGATGGGAGGGATCCGAATCCGATATCGATGGAGGATGGAAGATGGAAAGCTGAGGGCGGGAGCCGCGGGACTATTGTAACGTCAACGATACCGAGCAAAGAGCGATAACCGCACTAGCACAAGAAATGGAATGAAGCTGGAATCGAAAGGAACGGGAGAAAAGGGTAAGACTGGCGATCGAAGGAGACGACTTGGAGGGGAAGGACGAGGTGGATGGAAGCGAGGTGATCGGAAACGACTAGATCTTGACGACGATGACGAGGTGGGATGCAGACTGGAGTTGGGCGAATGTCGTAGACCGAGGGAGACCGTTTGACATTGCGTGGGTCACCAGAGGCGACCAAAAAGAAAGTGAAGAGATTGAGGCTGCTTGGTTGTAAGATTGGTCACCGGAGGCGACCGAAGGTAAGAGTTTGAAGGTTGGAGAGGGGAATAAAACCACTGAACTCTGCCTCACTGGGGCAGCCAGGTGAACGTGCTCGAAAGCGCGTGCGTGAGTAAACGTGGGCAGAGGGTGGAGGAAGAGTTTAGAGGAAAGCAGCCAAAAGGGAGGGAAAGAGAAAGCGAGAATTGTCCTTTGAGTGCCCGCGTTTGGGCCTGACTTCCGGGACAATCACACTAAGAGAGAGGAAAAGCAAGGGCGACCAAGCGCTGCTATTGCATGGATTGGATGATTGTAAGAGTAGAGATCCTTTAAATACAAAAAGGGCTGTACTCAAAAGAGGAAAAGGAAAGGTGTATAAGGGAACACCGAGAAAGGCCGCGTGGCCGCGTGGCCGAAGAGATCGATAGTCCGAAAATGGATAGTTTCGGGCTCAGCCCGAAGGCTGGCGTTACACCTCCTGGGGGGTCAAAATCTTGACCGTCCCCGGTCAAGCTACTTCTAAAGAAAAAAAATCGTGTTTGAGCGTCGAAAATAAAGAAATCGTAAGCTAAAACGGTAGTGGGAAAGGTAACGTCGTGCACGAAGATGAAGTCACCGCGCGTCTTCGTCAAACGTCGCCGAATCCTCGTGTGCCGGCTCTAACACGAACGCTACACCTCCGGGATTGAAAACGGTGAGATTGTTGACTAGAATGGGAATAGGGATGGCCGGTGTCGAGCGTGGTGAAGGAGGTACATGTCTTCGACTTGCGCTTGCGAACGTCTTCGTGTGCCGAAAGTAGTCTTGAAACTTGAACGCTTGAACTTGAAGACTGGCCTCCGGGGTCGAAAACGATGAGGTGGTCAGTTGGGACGGGAATGGGGATGCCGGTGTCGAGCGTGAGATGATGTTGTCGCGTGTCTTCGACTTGCGCTTGCGAACGTCTTCATGTGCCGAGGGTAGTCTTGAACTTGAAGCCGGGCCTCCTGGGTCGAATACGAGGCGTGGGGCGCGGGGCGTGAGCTGCCCAAGTCGAAGCCGATGCGCGAAGGTGTTGGATGACTTGGATGTCTTGAAGGAGCCGATCCGATTGTTGCCGATGTCTTCTTGCTTGCTCCAGTACTTGTGCGCGAAGGTGGGAAGGGTCGTCGAGGCGTTGAGGAGTGTCGAAACAAGGGCTGCCGTGGTGATGAAAACGAACGCGAAGCTGAAGCGAGCAGGAGTATGTCGAAGCGAGCCTAAGGAGTGGAAGAGACAGGGACGAGGCGCGAGCGCCGGCGGCTTGATCGACGAGACTTCGTAAGCTAGCGAAACTTCTTGCCATGGTAGTTGAGGGTCTAGATGCAGCAGCCATTGGGCCGTTGTGACTTGCTGTGGGATGAGAGGAACCGTTGGCGACACAGGGGATGGAGTGACTTCGAGCTGGGTGGAAACTGAGCCGATCATCTTGAGTCCGGGAGGTCGTTGCGGTGGCGTCAAATGGGGCGAAATGGGCGTGTTTAGCGGTGCTTCGGGTGACGCGGGAAGGAAGGGAACGAGTTCGCCTGATGATGACAAAGACAACTCCACCTGGGCGATATCGGCTGCGGACGCAGGGGTAGAATCGAGCTCGAAGGGCCGCAGTGGATCCGGTGTCGAAATCTCCAACAAGGGCGAAACCTCAATAGACAAAGGCGAAGGGTGGGACGCAAGTGAACAGTCAGGAGGGGGGATAGTCTCGCCTAGCGACAAGGACAACGACGAGGGATTCAGCGAGACAGGGACAACGACGAGTTCGACCACGGTATCTGACGAGTCTCCGGACGACGAGCGCAGGGGCCATGATGAATGAGCAGGTATCGAGTGGGGGTCAGAGGGCATCGAGGTCGGAGTCTCAGATGGCGATGGGTTCGTGGGTGATGACAAGGACGTCGAATACTCGGAGCAAGCCAGAGACGTGGAAAGCGGGGTAGGAAGCGGAGACAAGAACTCGCGAATGTCGTCAGTAAACTCAAGGGGAAGCGAGGGAGCAGGCAGGGGAGGAGAAGTCGGAGTGACCGAAGACAAAGACGCGTGTTCGGGCTCGAACTCAGGCTTATCGACCATTTCCGAAGGTACGCACTCAAGGTTCGTGAGCGAGACGGAAGATGAAGAAGGCGGCGTGGACGCGATCTCAGGGACATCGTCAGTACTCGGGGAAGGAAGCGAGGGGCCTGACAGGAGAATGGGCGACGATGGTCTGATCGAGGGCGTGGACGCAGACTCGGGCTCGGGCTGATCTTCCGTTGCCAAACGCGCAGGAGAGGGCAAGAACGTGGACGAAATCGAAGATGCAGAAGGGGGCGTGGACGACAACGTGGGTGCGGGCTGATCGACCGTCGCCGAGGGCAAGTACTCGAAATCAGACATCGGCATGGAAAAAGGTACAGGCGTGATCGAAGGCGAGGGGAATGTGGACAAGATCTCGGGGACTTCGTCGGCAGCCGAGTGTGCGAGTGAGGAAGTACGGGACGGGGTTGGAAAATAGGCCGAGGGGAGCAACGTGGTCGACAACGTGTACGCGGGCTCGGGCTGATCGAGCGTCACCGAAGGTGCTTGCGTTTGCTGAGATTCCAAAGCCGAGAGCGAAGATGAAGAGGGGAGCTGGGTGTATGGCGTCAAGTGAGAAGACAAGGGGAGCTCGTCGGGGGTGGTCTCAGCATTCGAGGCGATGGCGCACGTCACTGCTCGGAAACTGTAGGCGTCTCGCGATCCATGCTCGGCGACTCGCTGTTCGCGTCTACTCGAGGGTCCGAACTTCAACTCTTGCGACCAGGGCGATGGAAAGTAACTGTTGTACGCAAACGCAGCACGCGCGCAACCGAAAACGTCTTCGAAATGAAAGGGAACGTCGGGTGGCTGTAAGGGGTTCTTGCTGAGGAGACGAGGCTGAAGGACTTGACGATCCTCGGGGTGGAATCCGTACCAAAACGCGGTGTTGCGTTCTTCTTCCGACAGGTGGCCTGCGTGCACTAGGGGAAGACCGAAGCAAATAAACTGTCTGTAGTACCGTAGCACGTCGTCTTCGCAGTGCATTCGCGTTCTGGAAGTCTCTTGAACATGACTGTGCAGCTTCTGTTTCATGATCTGGTGCCGCGGAATGGGATTGCCGAAGATGGTGACGAGGGATTGTTGGAAGAGGGGCCAGTCGCGCGAGCGATATCCATTCAGAGACTTCCAGAACTCACGTATCGAGGGATCAACATAGCGAATGATCACATCGACTCGCTGCGGGTCCGTCAGCGCGCAGTCGTACGCCAATGCTTCGAATTCCTCCACAAAGTCCTCCAACGAATCTGCACATCCCGAATAATATGGAGCGAACTTCGAACGAGGGGAGGGCATCGCCGCCGGTCCGATGTGCGGCGCGTACGGGTCGTCATCCTCGTCGTCGTCGATGTAATACATCTCGGTAGAGTGTGTCATGGTGCGCAAACAAAGACGAGAGATGGTGTGAGATTGGTGTGGAAAGGTTACTGTGATGTTCGCCGGGGGCAAGTGAAGACGAGGGGTCGAGAACTAGAGGGCAAATGCTCGGAGATTGGAATGAAGCAGATGACGCGAAATCGAGAGGGATCGAAAGGGATCGAAGAGAGAAAACAATAGAACAACGAAGTGGAGACGAAGAGACTAAAAGTGGATGGGAGAGATGGGACGAAGATCGAACGGAAACGAGGGGGAGGATAGTATGGGTGGGAGGAGACCGAAAACGACTAGATCTTGACGATGATAACGAGGCGGGGTACTGGCTGGAGTCGAGCGAGCTTCGCAGACCGAGAGAGACTGTTTGACATTGCGTGGGTCACCAGAGGCGACCGAAAAGAAAGAGAAGAGGTTGGGGCTGCTTGGTTGTAGTAGGGTTGGTCACCGGAGGCGACCGCGAGGTGGAAAGTTTGAAAGTTTGAAGGTGGGAGATTAAAACCACTGAACTCTGCCTCACTGGGGCAGCCAGGTGAACGTGCTCGAAAGCGCGTGCGTGAGTAAACGTGGGCAGAGGGTGGAGGAAGAGTTTAGAGGAAAGCAGCCAAAAGGGAGGGAAAGAGAAAGCGAGAATTGTCCTTTGAGTGCCCGCGTTTGGGCCTGACTTCCGGGACAATCACACTAAGAGAGAGGAAAAGCAAGGGCGACCAAGCGCTGCTATTGCATGGATTGGATGATTCCAAGTAAAGTAAAAGTCTCCCTTTAAGTACAAATAGTCCTGTACTTAAAAGAGAAAAAGGAAGCGAAGCGAAGTGAGACGAAGGTACACCGAGAAAGGCCGCGTGGCCGAAGCGATCGAGACGAATGGTTTCGGACTCAGCCCGAAGGCCGGCCTTACAACGGTCAAGGACAAAGACGTCTTGGACGACCCATCCCTGGTCAGGATGAAGTCGGGCGATGGATCGGATGATGGAATAAACGATACCGACGACAGCATTCAACCAGCCAGCCATGTATCGGAGAGCGACGACAACAGGATCGACGTGATGACACCAGAACCAGAAGACGCGGGTTTCCCGGAGGCAGACGACGCCTCGGAGGAAAACCCCGGCCCATCAGCACAATCGGTACGTAGTGTCCTCGCTATCCTCGGCGACGCTAACACACATTCTAAGCCTCCGGGGCCCAATGTCCCCAAAGAAAACCCCGGCTCATCAACTCAATCGGTACGTTGTGCTCTCGCTATCCCTCGACGACGCTGACATACGTCCCAAGCCCCAAGGTCTCGTACAATCGGTCATAGCCAACCCTTTGTAAGGGCCCGGAGTCGATGTCATCCACATGCATCATGACCTTACCTACCCCCTCAGCGCATTCACGGCATCAAGCTCATTCTCGGGGACCCACACAGGAGCGACGACGACTAACCCCACCATCGCTCCAGCTTCCTCGGCACCCGCTCAGGTGAGTACAAGTCCGACGTTTGTCACATATTATCTTACATCCGAGGATGCCGCAACGACCACACAGACGCACGCAGCGATGAACATACTCGGAGCGGCCTCAACGGCGACGGCGACGGCAGCGACGACAGAAACTCACATCAGCTCAGACGACCCACCTCGATCCAGTGGAACGACTCCTGGCGGGAGTGACACCACCGCGACGACCAATGAGGCGAGTCCACCTCGCCCTCGAATCGTGCTCAAATTCGGTCCTCTGGCAAAGTCGACAGTCGCGCAGGGGAATCAAGACCCCGTTGCATCTCCAGTGCCGTCCGAACCGACCCAGACACCGACGGCTTGTCCATCCGACATCCAAACCGCCATTCCAGTCCATACCAGCCCACCCCCCATAGATGCGCCGATACCCAACCTCCGACTCGAACGAGCGATGGCCAACCAGGAGAAAAAGCGAAAGGCCGAGGGCAAGACCACGGCTACGACGTCGAAGAAACAAAAGACCACGACCGCCTTGGCTGAACCCACCGGGACGATCACCATCAAGTGCGTATCATTCAGTCTGCGTCCAAGTATACTAACACATTGATTTAGAAATATCTGCATACGCCAGTGGAACGAACAGCAACCAGGCGGTCAAGGTCTCGCCGCCGACTTCGACGTGTACTTCAAGGGGCTATCTGACGCAGACAAAGAGGTGCGTTCTTGCTCACAAGCACGCGTTGACGCAGGCCCAACGGCACATCGCCCCATACCCAGGGATTCAAAACAGAGATGCGTGTCGCCCAAGCCGCCGCCGCGAGTCCTTATTCCTTTCACAGTACCATTGATGAACGTCTCTTCAGAGGAAAGCGAAGACGACCGCCAAGAAGCCCAGCGAAGCGCCATCGGTCAACTGACCGAGTGTGTGCAGGGCACGCAAGCCAATCCCCGATTCCCCACCCCCTCCCCTCATGCTGTCTGTCTCGAGCGCCCCAACCCCTGGATCCAAGCCGCTCACATTTATACACTTAACGCGGCTCATTTTTTCTTATTCTCTGCCCACATGCTTATCGCCAACTTGCTCGGCCCGCTCGTCTCATCTTCATTGCCCCATGGATGCCACGTGCGCAGGCGCAGTCTGGACTAGTGATGGGAAAGTTCGGTTCAGTTCGGTTCTTTGGACCTTTTTGCCGAACCCCGAACTGAACCAAAGGTTTGGTTCGGGGTGTTTGGCCGAACCCTTGAACTGAACCAAGGGTTCAGGTTCACATAGGTTCAGTTCAGTTCAGGGAGGGTCTGAACCCCGAACCGAACCTAAACGAGGAAAAACGCGTACCCTGCTTACGTAATCACACCAAAAGTGCAGAGTAACCAGGGAAGTGTACCACAAAAGACGTTGTTTAACGCTTTTGAGGTCTTGTTCAGAAAAACAATCAATTTTGTGTCTAACTTTATGTACAACTACCACCAACGAGCATATGAAACTACTCTATATCCTCATCATCCTCGTCAAACAACATTGCACCGTGTGCTGCTTGTGTTGTGGCCAAGATGTGCCCGTTTCTGTAAGCACTCTTGAGAAGTTGAAGTCCCTCAAAGATGTCTGGCCGTAACCTGTTTCTCCGTGAGGTGTCAGTAATACCTCCACTACTGAAAGCGCGCTCTGAGGGAGTTGCTGAGCCTTGAATTGCAAGGTAGTCGCGTGCCATCCGCTTCAATGTCGGGTATCTGGTATTGCTCTGGTTCCATTTGTGTCAGGATCTGAACGCCGCGTTTAAAAGAAGACATAACTCACCCCCCACCAACCAATGATATCCTTCGTGGACTCGGCACCAGTCTTAAGGTATTGCTTGAGTTCTTCACGAGGGCCTTCAGTAGCGTCACATTGTTTTTGAAAGGCTTGAACAACGTTGAGGATAAAGGAACCACCATAATGGAATGATAATTCCGGCGTGGAAGGTCCATCCGAGTCTGTATATATGTCAGCGCAGGATACAGGTTAGCGACAGAAGGCGACGTACATGAGGCACCAGTTGTTGCCGTCGTTTGTGAGGGCGTGATATAATACCTATCAAACTAAAGTAGTCGTCAGTACATAGCACACATGGAGCCGTTTCCGATGGAAATTACTTACCACTTCTTCCAGCTGCTTCATGCCGGCGGCGTACCGCTCGTTATCCCACTGACCCCGGAAATATAGGTCCTTGAGATTAGGATCAAGCACTAGTAAACCTGAAGTTAGTACGCGTCAAATGGTGGAGAGCGTGAACATACCGAGACATATGAAATATGCATGTGATGTGTTGCTGGCACGGCCATACCATTTGCGAAGGCTCTTGAGACCTTTGTCGAGCGCGACCGTCAGTCCTTGATGTTCGGGATTGGTGGCCATCCTTTCCCAGCGCTCAATGAGCAACTCGAAGCCCGGGATGATGCGCCAGACGGTCGGAGCGCGGTCGCTCGAGAAAGTCTGCTGGACGTTTGATGGCTCCTAGCCAAGTTGAGTGAGATAGACTAACAGAAAACAAAGAAAGCTTACCCTGAGCGCGTCACTGATATCGCCAAGGCGCTCCCAATCCCTCCGAGTCAAGTGGAAGTCCGCGTAGCAGCGGTGGTTGGGGAGGTCTGGCACAATGTCGCTCGCGTCCGCAAGGAGGATGAATTGACCAATAGCCTGTTGCGAAATGAGGTAAGTCCTTGACATTGATGATACGAAGACGCACCGTCTTAAGTTGGATGAAACGCTCAAGGAACTTGAAGAGCGATCCCCATCGAGTGCAAATCCACAGGAGCAACTCAAGTGGGGTAATCCCGACTTGGGTGCACGTTGCACGAAAAAAGGCCCTTGCTTGCGGCAATTTACGAATCTGTAGCGCGTACATTAGTATAGGAGACATGTCAATAGGACACTCGGAAAAACATACCTGCTTTACTAGGGCAATTGCTTTTCCGAGCGAATCGCCTGCGTCGATGTCTTCATCTTCGTCTTCGTCCTCATCATCTGAGGCAGGGTCGTCTTCGCCGTCTTTGTCCAAGGGAGGGTCGTCCTCCGTATCGTTGCCTGAGGAGCTAACCTTCTTGCTGAAACGAGGTGCAATCGTTTGGACGAAGTGCTTTGCCGCAAGATGTAGGGAGTGTTCCATGCACCTAAGCTGTACATGAGGATCGGAAAGTCTTGGACGCGTGAACACGTACAGCATGTCATGTTCTCGGGCGGTCCACCGAGTTTCCGTTGAAGGGCTGTTCAGCCTGTTCTGGAGTACACGGAGCGTGGTGCGATTCACGGCTGCACCGTCGCTAGTAAACCAACCAACCTGCAGAGTGGGACATTAGTTTGTGGGGCAGAAACAAATATGAGGGCGAAGACATACCTTTCCACGCAGTTCATACCGGTCTAAAGCGCGGGCCAAGATGTCTCCCATATTATTACCGGTGTGTCTTCCCTGAATCTCTTGGAAGATTAGTTGTTCGGACATCAACACCCATGCATTCGGGTTATCGGCAGGGGAGTCTATGTAATGTGCTGTAACTGAAATGTACGGGTCACCTGGCGCGGAGGTCCATGCGTCGAACGTGAAAGATATTTTTGAGGGGATTTTCTTCATATTCTCACGAACCCTCCCTTCTGCAACTTGCGCGCGTCGAAGTACTTCAGCACGAAGAGTGTGGCGGTGTGGAATGTCCTTCTCCGAAAGCCCTGGCCGGCAGAACTTGAGGAGGCGGCGAAAGGCACCACGCTCGATCAAACGGAATGCCTGCGGGAGTGGAAACATATTAGGATGATTTGCGTACAATAAGAAAAGTCCCACTCACCTCGTCTTCACAAACGACGAGCTCGATAATATGATCGAGAAGCCCCGCATTCGTGAAAGTGGGGAGCCTACGCTCACGGATAATAATCCCCTCGAGATCTGTTTGACTGACGCGAAGTGGATCAGCACTGAGCGAGCGAGTAAGAGAATTCATACTCACCCAGTCGTGCTCGAATCAGTTGGCGTACGGAAAAGCGCACGGGGATTGGGCTCAATACCGAGTGCATTGCAGCGGCGGCGGTACAGCTGGGCGTGATGCCTAGGGAAAGATCAAAACCGAGTATATTAAACGAGAGGGTCTTTACCTAGCGATGTGCATTCGTAGAGTAGATATGCTTCCAGTCAAAAAACACAACGATTGATTGAGCGTGTTGTTTTCCCTTTATGCAAGTACAGTTAGTGAAATTTAACAAAGGTCGGACAGAACGAAAGTACTTACAAACAGACCTTACACCAATGGCCATCCTGAATCTTCCCCGTATCCGGATGCTTACGTTCTTTTTCGCGGCGGAAGATGAGACGTACGTCGGCCGACCGCTTTTCTCGGGGTATGAAGGGTATAGCCTGAGGAGTAAGTGAGAACGCCATTCGAAAGCGAGAACGAGGAACGCACCTGATTGTCGGCGTTAGCCACGGCCTCGATGGACTCATAGTCATCCGTGGCAGGCTCCGTGGTAGCGCCATCATCAGGCTCCGTGGTAGCGCCATCATCGGGCTCCGTGGTAGCGCCATCGTCGCTGGGATCAGCAGTGTCATCGTCCACGTCGATGGCAACCTTACGCGTGACACGACGATCGGGTCTGGGGTCGATTGCGACCTTGCGTTTGGCACCTGGATGCGTACTGGTAGAGCTGCTTGAAGTAGCCTCAGCCGCTTCGCGAGCGCGCTGCGACGGACGAGGAACGCGACCAGTCCGGCGTACACCGGCAACCGTCATCGCTGGCACACGACTGCCAGAGACATTGTCCGAAGGGAAAGGAATCGACTCGTCCGCATCATAAGACCAAATAATCTCTGATGCCTCCTTCAAAGTGCCGTCAGGACGGAGAGCATCGCCGAGGTTGGGTGTGGTAGAAGATGAAGACATAGCGTGGCTTGATAACTAGCTCAGTGGGGAGTAAGTTGTTGAAAGGACAAGGACATACCTCGACTTTATGCGTTTTTTTTGGCCGGAGTCGCCAGAGACCAGGGAGCAAACAGTTTTCGGATCACTACTCTTTGGACATGCTCATTTAGCTGGGTTGCGCGTACTGAATGGAAACGATAACCGGCAACTCACAACAAGTGACGGGCCTGACGCTGAGGGGGGTATTGGTAGCGAACGCGCGGAGGTGTGGGAGTCCTGGGAATCATTGCAAAATGGTCGAAGGCTTGGGGCGCTGACACGAATCAACAAAAAGAGTTGTGGACATCTTCCTGCAACAGTTGGAGAATACGATGCTGGTGATGAGGGAGCGATGGGAGGGCGATAAGAGGATTGGAAAGGGGATGAAGCGACGAAGTTGCACGGCGCACCACCTGGAAGTCATGATCACGACACATCAGTCACGCTAACACCGCGCCGCCCAAAAAGGTCCCACACATATTGTAGACCAAATGCAGACTGTCGCCGCAATGTTTCAGATTGATTTCAGACTTGCAAATTTGCTTTCACACTTTTGGAATGGGCCGAGTAATTGAGTAGAGTATATTGAGGTTCAGGTTCAAACGCGTTCAAACGAGTTCTCAAATTTCAGAATTTTTCCGAACCCCGAACCGGACCATCGGTCCGGTTCAGGCCAAACAGCCAAACCCGAACCCCGAACCATGGTCCGGTTCAGCTAAGTTCGGGTTCGAACCGAAGTTCAGAACTGAACTTTCCCATCACTAGTCTGGACAGCCCAGCCTCGCAAACCCTGTGGTAGTTTTCGGACTGAGTCGGTGTCGCTTCTCTACGATTATCAAATAGATATTTGTATTAAAACCAACGAATAATGTATTAAAATTGAATGGAGAATCGATACCGTCTGACGGGGTCTATATAACAATCGTGTGTAATCGAAAGGTGGCGATTTCGGAGGAATTTCGTCGATTCAATTGGGATATTGAGTGACCGACCCCTGGTGATTTTATTTCGATTTTCCTCGAATATCCACAATGTTATCGATAACAATCCGAGAATGCGGAAGATTTATCTAATATTTATCTAAAATTTTCGACTATACGGGACATTTAACCGACGCTTGATTTTAATCTATACCATTCGAAAAATAATTCATACGAATCGACGGACTTCCCACTGGGGTTGAACGTTGAACGCTCCTGATAGCGAGGAGTACATTGACACGTTTCTTTCCCAGACCATTCATTTGTTCCTTGACTCATCCTCCGTTTTTTTGAACACTTGTTTAACCACTATTCTTTATCCCAGACTTCCAGCTCTCACATGATGAATTCATATATGCGTACTGGTACGCATTCGTTCGTCCCGACTTTCGATGGTACTCCAAGGACAGAGGGAATGTCATCATCTGCTACTTGTTACCAAGTTTGTGCTGACCGTCTGTCTTGCTGTCTGTGGTTTTGTGGTTTTGAAAACGTTTTCTCTCCGGCCCGGGTGCTTCGAGGACCGAGCTTGGGACTGAGGTTTTCTTAGATTTTAGTAGATGGTGGGGCTGCTCAAGACAGAATTCTTTGATAGAGGACTATGGCAATGGCGAGCTCAACCAGGACACACTCGGGGCTCGAGCTCAAGTGCTTGCTTAGAGCTACATCCTGCTACTTACATCGGCTCACAAAGTATGTAACTTACTGTACTATACCGTGACAGGGGTTGCAGTGATTATGGTGATTACAGTTTTCCTTTTATGGCTGGTTCCCTCACTCGAACAACTGCCTTGCCCCACGTCTTTCTGTTCTCCAGATCCTGCAACCCTTGTGTCAGTGTTTCCAGTGTGTATTCAACGCTGTACACCACAGGCTTAAGACGACCCGACGCAAGCAGTTCAAGGAGTTCTCTCCACGTTTCACTAACGTGCTCAGGATTGTTCTCTGTAGACAAGTCAACATTCGGCGTGAGTAGAAACGAAGAGGTGAGAGAATATCTCACTCCGATAAGATCCCCAGAAAATGCCGATAATGGAGACGTTCTTGAGGAGTACCAGATTGAGTGGAAGCTATATTCGTCGATTAATGACTTCCTGGTCCTGGCTGATGCAACACGTACTTTCTCAATCTCACCGCCAGCAAAGCCAACCACGAGTGCCCGGCCACCCCATATAGTACATTTCAGCGCATCTGTAGAGGCGAAATGAATGGGGGTTTATTGTCAGGGAGCATGGCAAACCTTTGATACGTCCAACAGGGTCATAGACGAGGTCAACGCCGCGTCCACCGGTAATCTTCAAAACTTCCTTCTGCCAGCCGTCCTTCGTATAGTCGACAATAAAGTCTGCGCCACCGACCTGTGCGCGCGACATCAAGTTTGGAAGGAGAGGCACAAGCGATTACCCGCGCGCCGAGCACTGCACGGAACCCGCCGAGCGCCAACATGAGCATGTTAGAAGGACAAGTACTTCGCTTCGCACCTTTGCCAATTTGGATTGCAGCAATCCCTACGCCACCTGCTGCGGCCAACACGAGCAGCCACTCGCCTGTGTGATAAAAAGAACATACGAGAGTAATTAGTCGGGAATGGGCATAAATCGCGCATGCACGTACCGGCCTGCAATTTCCCACGCCCCACCAGTGCCTCGTAGCTCGTCGGATACGTTACGAAGAGCCCTGTCAGATGACAATTGTTGAGTCCGTATCCCGTGCCGTGCTACACGATGCCGCAAACATCCCGCAGGGCGTGCATGAGAGACGGGGCAAAGACAAGACACACCTGCACCCTGGTCAAACGAGAGCGTATCTGGTAATGGTAGCACGTCGACCGGCTTGGCAACGACTCGCTCGCCAAACGCGCCCTGGCCACATCCGAACACGCGGTCGCCGGGTTTGTAAGGGCTCCCAGGTGGCGCGGTGGCGACGGTGCCAGCAAACTCGGCACCGAGCACGAACGGGCGCGGCGGCTGCGTCTGGTACTTTCCTTGGGATTGCAATATCTATGTTGGACGTGTGAGAGAAATAGAAGGGAGGGGGCCAGGAGCGACGTACGTCGAAAAAGTTGAGCCCCGCGCTGTGAACGTCGATCAGGAGCTCGTCCGAACCCGGCGTCGGGACGGGCTCAGGTGCGTCCCGCGTGAGCTGTATTTTGGACGGGTGAGCGTATTCTGTAATGACGAGTGCCTTCATTAAAGGCTCTGAGAGATTGCCCGTGTGCGTTAGTACGTGATTGAGGTCCTGTAGAGGTCTTGTAGAGAAGAGTGAGAGTCTGTGAGACGCCCAGGCACGGCGATGATTCCCTTGCAATCGGCCGAGGACGGTGCCGTGTCGATAAGGAAGTCAATAAGTGTCCTTTTCAATCACTACAGTAGACTGTTGTCTTTGCTCCTGGTATAAAGAACTGTTAGAGGCGCGGGAAAGCGCGACTCAGTCTTCGGGAGAAAAGACTAGTGGTATTAGTGTAGCTACCTGTTAGAGGCGCGCGACTAAGATACAATCAGTAAGGTAGTATACGGAAAGTAAAGTAAAGTACTGACCTCAGTCTTCGGGAGAAAAGACTGAGGTGTCGCCACTGTGACTACGAAGTATATAAGTTCAACAATCAGAAAATTTCTACGCTAAGTCTATAGGGGTATAGTAGGGCAGCTGTGCTCAACTTCAAGTTGGTCGTTTCCGACCTCAGCTGGCGTCCGAGTTACCCGACGCTTAGTCATCGTGTGCGGCTGAACTCCAAGAACTCCGATAACGCAACTCGAATGCGGCCCATCCGAAGATCAGTTTCCTCGGTCTGTAAACCGTCACATTGGTCTTGTGAACAATTATTCGCTGTATGATTCACTTCTCCTGTAAAGCTCTCTTGTAATTCATGGTGACCCACTAGGAAAATGAAATGTATCTACCACTTGCTAGGGGAACCAGAGTGCACATAGATCTTGCCGCTAGTTCCGGCTAGTGTGCTTAGTATCATGCCGTTTTCCCGTGAGTCTCAGTAGATTCGGCCTTGCGCTTCAGAGTTCCCAATACAGTAATCGAACTGCCTTGAGCTTTCATCTGACACTTATCGGCCGAAACTACAGTGTACTATCTCATCAAAGATCCCGCCCCGTCGACATCTTCCCGGCCCTCGTCTCGCACATGCTCGACTACAGTGCGACTAGCTCAGTTACTTACGTGCTAATAGCGTCGGTTGTTTCAAATCGTACTCTGCCTATTCGCTACGATGATACTTATAAACAGGACCCCTTCCGATTATAAAATAGCTTAGATTCGGATCACCAAGACAGGTGTTAGTACAACACAAGGGGTTTTCTACTACAACTTGTGCCTTCGTTTACTAATGTATCCGGTTGAGCATCACCTACATTTGATAGCGCCGGACGTCGAATCAACGGGTAGGGCCATCATTGGCGTCACATCTGACCCCCCATTCGACCTCGGAAGCAAAGTCACCAGTCTGTGCTTCTGTATTTCTGGTCCCTTCGACCCAAAGTATCTCTCCGACTCGAACGACCAACAGTCGTGCCCGCGAATCCAGTAACACAGTCTCTCAACGTATGCGGTGACAATGGGATCTATATCGGGGCCCCACGAAGGTAGCGTCCGGCCTTGTTCCTGGACCTTGGATAAGATCGTTCCGTTGTATTCCGCGAACCAGTCCAGCGCCTCGTCTAAGTCCACACCTTTGTCGTTTATAATGGCAGTTAGGAGGTTGTGACCACCGTGTCCCGCAGCTTGCTCGATGTTATAAGAATACAGATCCTAGTTCAAGTCCCGGAAGGTCAGCCCGGTTCACATACGGCCAAGAGCGGTAGATACGCACGTTTGTGAGCATAAGGGGATCTACAGCCAGGGCAAGGAGAGACACAATCGCAGGGTGTGTCATGACCTCGTCCGGGATATCTAGGCCCAGCTCCACGGGAAAGAGTGTGGAGTATACGGCCGAGGTTCGCCTCCTGAGCTCAAGATAGTCTGTGATGCTACGGATGCGCCCCGCGTTTCGATCGGAAGTCTCTTCAATTATTGAGTAGGCATATTCAGCGAATGATTTGAGGAATCGTCTCTGAGCCGCTTCGCTCGCAACTTTGATCGCACGTAGCCAGAATCTATCAATATACTCAATCATGAGATATGGACAGCAAGGCAGTACGGGCAGAGTAGACGTACTGTCGTGCGATCTCTCCAAGTTTCGACTCGCCTTGTGGACGTTCCTTGTGAGGATTTCTGAGAGCATCCATGACCACATCTGCGCAGGTACGAACGCCGTCTTCGTCGAGCTTGTCGGTGTACTCGTCGTACATGAAATAGAGTACCATTAAGTCACAGGTAACGCGGAGACAATCTGGTGGGAATTGTTAAGATATCCCCTGAGCTCTGACCACAGAATGCAGGCGGCAGACCTTTATCGAGTAAAGGATGTCCAATGGAACTGAGAAGCGCTATACGCCTATTCAGTAATGAATTAAACTAAGAACAAGTACGCACTCACCGAAATTGCATCGGTCGAACGCACTCTGTGACTTGGCATCGAGGGCCTCAAAGCTACGGACCCACTCGTCGAACTCTGGCTTTGTTTCTTCGTAGTGCTGGTTCTGGAGTCTGGGCCAGGGCCATTGAGCGAATAGGTCAGGGAGATAGAACTGAGGAAGTTCCGACATCGTCTGTTAGATATAGATGAGGAAGCGAACGTTTGAAGGTCTGGTAAGGTCGTTGTACAAGCGGGTGGGGACTTTATACCCCATGCTAAGGCCACCATTGGAAGCCAGAGGCTAGGAATTCCGGTATGGTCGGTCGCATTGCAGCGACTACAGTATTGGAAAGTGTCCGGCGCAGTTCAAGAATCTGAATCGGTGATGACGAGATTCAGTGGGTGATCGACCTCACTTCAAGTTGTTGACGCCCCAAATCCATTTCAAAGTCAGTTGCTGGCGAATTGGAAATTTTACGCACCAAATCCAACTTTTGGAAACCCGCCGCCGGCAGAGTGGATGACTTCCCGTAACGTGGTGCACCAAATCGTCTCCAAAATTCAAATTTTGTATCGATGATCTCGCTTGTGATGCATGTGATGAAGCACCAAGGCCACATGCAAATGCGACACTCTTGGGAACGTAAAAGGAGAGCCGCTCTGGCTCAACCGTGATCCACGGCGCATGGCGCAAGGGGTTGCGCACGTTTCGATACTTCGCAGAGTTGATTGCCTGTTTTGGGGGTGCGTTTCGCTTGAGTCACTGAGGGTGCGCAAGAGTGTGGAACGTCAGCCTGACCTCGCGTCAGGGAGTGCAGACTAAGGGTTGTACTCTTGGTTGTACTGGCTTGATAATGTTACGGGTTTCCAATTTGGATGATTGAATTTCCAAAATGCCGTCACGGATTTAGGTGCACCAAATCGCCGTGAAGTCAACCAGTCTTGCAACGACAACCACATCGTTATGTCGAAAATTTCGGAAAGGTCATAATGTATTATAATAATATAATTTGATGCAATCAAAAATGAGTTTATAATCATCATATATAGGCCCTGAAATAATCGGCATTTACCTTGCAGGAAGTAATTATAAGTTGGTTGCAACCCCGATCTTGACCCCGATTGTGGATGAGTTGTCAGGCTGTCAGAACAGGCCTCTGTAATTTGATAATTTTGGTTACAACCGGGACCAATTATAAACCGATTCCGATTCCCGATTTTGCGAACAAGCAACGTGTCGGAACCTCGAGGTAACCCTGCAAACAGCTTCAATGAACACGACGGATTGGCAGTGCGGAAGCGGCGAAGAGAGAACCCGGTGATTGGTCCCGCGATAAAACTATGCCAAGCTTGAGCCTCGGAGATAGTGTGCCAGTGATCCTACCGTGCGCATGCCAGACGTAGATTACGCCGTACAATGTCTCAGTTGGTACGGTATCCAGACTGGGACACTCAGGCTGGACATGTGGTCGATAGGATAGCCGAGGGTCACTCGCGGCCATTACGTCCAAGATTACATCGCTCGCACATAAAACCCAGCCCAGGAACAATGGAACATATCGTGTTCAACACGCACTCAACATGCAACTTCGTGAGAAACAGAAAGAGTGCTGTCCCAATTCCCAACTCCCCACTGGCAAGTCTTGACGCGCTTGACTACTGGGAAGTGCGGCGTATCCTAGTTACCGATAACTAACCATGATACAACTTGAAGCAAGCCCCGGACGAGACCCACTGGCGCCGTGGCGAGGCCACATGGCCAACCTCACTCACTGGCAGGCACGCAGCACGATCGCCAGAAGTTCGGTGAGTTCAGGCGACTACGACAGAGTCCAGACCAGTGCCTGCATCAATATTGATAGGCCTCTAAGATGAATGTTCTTTTTTGAAGTTCTATCCAATATACGTTATGGATCAATATGTGTGGCGTCCAGAAGTTTACCTGGTATCGCTAGGGGGCCCACTATCGCGTGCGTCACGTCTGCGGTCGCATCTGAGTCCCTCGGAAACGGAAACGGCGTCACCTTCCTCTTCGTCTGCACCCCCTGTCCTTTCAACTGAAAAGACCACGAAGTGTCGGCGCCTGTGTCTTATCATGGGGTCTACGATGTGAGGTATGTGGGTTCACGGATGCCGATCGGACGGACTTTCTGATGCTATTTAATTCGGATTGAAGAGAACGCCGAGGGTGTTCGGGTGTAAGGTTCTGTATGTATCGAAGCTCATATGGAATTACCAATATCTTGACCAATATCGATATACAACGAAGGCGCCGCATCACAGTGAACCTAGTCGAATCTAAGTTCGTGTAAGTGTCGAGCTGAGCCATGCAGGCGTCGCGTCTGGTTCTTCACTTTCGGCACCGTCACTCACCGTCTGTGCACCTTAATCTCCGGTTCCTTCGTCTCTCTCTGTCTCAAGTGACTAGCAAACCATCCCGCGAATCCAGCAAGTCAATCTCTCCACGAAGGCGTTAACATCCGCATCGACTGCAGGACCCCGAGAAGGAAGCAGGTGATATACGCCTGGAAATCGGACAGAACTTGAACCTGTCAGTGATACTCTGCGAGCTAGGTGAGCGCGCCGTCTAAGTCCGCTCCTTTTTCGTTCGTGATGACGGCGACGGTGTCGTGACCGCCGTGTCCGGACGCTTGCTCGATGCGTACGAATACATTCACGGTCAGACGACTCCGCAAGCCATTAATCCTGAGAAATACCCACGTTCGTGAAAACGAGGTACTGCCACCAGACCAAGGATCGATTGCAACGTAGTGCGCAGTGACTTCTGAGCCTGCTTCAGCGCCCAAGAAAGACGGGTAGTTCCTTGCAGTTAGCTGCGTGAGCTTCAACAAATAATCCTCGACGTCTCGACACGTCCACTTGTGCGGACAGAAGCCTCGTCGATCACTGCATAGCTGCACGAACATAGCAAGGGCGTATGTCAATCCTGCATCCTTGGAGGGGTCAGGGACGGGGGTGGATGGGTGGATCATCAGGAGCTCCCTCTAGTGGCGGATGTGGGGGAACCCCTGGGGAAGTAATAGAGTATGTGGAGGAAGTCGCGCAGGGGCTCGCCACAGGGGCAAGCGGACTCCTCAGTGGGTAGGTCTTTACAGAAGCCTTAGGTCTACTCCGCGATGAAAGCATGGCCTACCGCCAACTGCTTCCAAGCCACGCCACCTCAGCCACCTTCCAGGTCTTGACCCTTTTTGGCAAGATAGGAAGTAGTGGCGGCAGTTGCGGCCGCCGGGGGATTGGATGATAACGAAGTTGTAGGCGCCATGGTCATGGGTGTGCAAGCGCTTTCGGCGCTCCGCCGTCCAGGAGCTTCTGGGCTTGTTGCCATTGCTTCGCGGCCAGAATCTGTTACGATTCGAATTGATAAGGTAGGCAAAATTGATGGGGATGTGGACGTACTGATCTTGCCTTGTAGGCACTTCTTGTGAGAGTTACGACTCCAATTGTCATCCAAAATCATCTCTGCGCACACGGCGCGGCGCCATAATTCCCGACCTTGTCGGTGAATTTATCGCAAATGAAACAGGGGACCACAAGGTCACAGCCAGCTCCAACACCATCTGAGGTAGCGATTGGCCGAGAAGCAGACGCCGAAAAGGAACAGCCCCTTGTCGAGTAACTGATTCATGGCGAGCGAACCGAAACCGAGGAGGGCGAGGTCTTTTAAAAAAAACTAATCAGTTTATATCCCCAATGACATGTAACTAGTACAAAGGTGGGTCGCAGTCGTGTCCGAACTACATTTAAGAAACCAATTGTCCATAGGTGAGGCGGTGGTCTCCCAGCGAAGCGCAGGTACATAACCGATTCTTAGAGGCGTGAAAGATGAGGAGCAATATTACAGCACTGAGAGGCACCCGTGAGGGAAGCCCAGGTTGAGAAGAGAGAAGGGTCCTCGGGCGTCAGACGCCAAAATAAAGGTTGTTTGTCAGGCAGGACAATAAGGGAAACGCGGCGAGTAAACACCCAGCGTTTCACCTACGATCATGATAGTGATTCAGTCGAGTTCGGGTTCGGGAGGAGGGCGAAGTCCTGACAGTAGCTGAGGAAAGTAAGGACAATGCATTTAATTCACAGAAGTTGCATAAATCGAACGACCTGACAGAGTACCAAGGGCCTCGAAGCTATGTACCCACTTGTCGGACTATGGCTGGACCTCAGCGTAGTGTTGATCTAACTTCCTGGGCCAGGGCCACTGGGAGAAAACTGAGGAATGTTCGACATTGTGCTGAGGGACAGAAGGGTTACTAGTTACTAGGTGAGATGACCTTGCAATTGTAGAGTTCGAGGCCATCCGTAGGGTTCTTTACATCGCTCTTCGAGTGGTCCAGATAACGTTTGGATCTTCCGTTCGCCTGGGCCGGGGTTGTGAAACAATCGAAGAATCCTGACCTCTGGAGTCTGGACAACCACTCTCGGCATCTGTGGGTGGGTGTCATGGCACGTCCACCACAGATAACCCGCGGTCGGAGTACTTGGCGGGATGAAGTAGTGAGGTGGTGAACAGATGTAGAGCGTAGAGTGTGTTGCGCGGCGGACGGGAGCCTGATGCCCGAGCCGCCTGAGCGCTGACCATCCGAAGTGCGTCCGATATGCATTCCCAACTCCGGAGGAAGCGAGCACGGCTAATAATCGAGGTGAGGACTGAAACTGGAACTTGAGCTTGAGATTCAGTAACCCGGCTGTGCCTCTGGCGAAGGCAAAGAATTCAGGATGCCAGTGCCGTACGTGATGTTGTGTTAAACTTCTGTTACTGTAAACTTCAAGTTGGCAAGCAAATTGGTGCCAGATGGAACAAGTCCTATACGTACCCTGATGGACCTTTCAAGTGTTGTACGGCGAACAGCGGACGCCAAATGCCACGTTCGCATTCGAATACCACCATCACAAATTCGGGTTTACCTTGGGGTGTACTGTACAGAAAAATCCAATAGTAGTCCCTACTGTACTGCCGGCTTGAGGCCCACAGCTTCATACTTCCTGGTCGGGCTCCAGTGGCACATCCGACTATCGGACCGTGTTTGGGTTTGGACGTGGCGGCTATATATGTGCTCCTATGACCGAGGAGTAGTGGTTGTCGCATTAATTTGGGTGATGTAGCCGTACTGTACTAGGTGATGGAAGATGTTATGTGGCACTACCGTAGCGCGACCGGGAATCCGGGCCGATATATGAGGTGTTGGATGAGCGGATGGCGTCTCATTCTGTCGCAGTTAGTCGCGGCGGTGCGAGCTGGAACGGGGTCTCTCCTTTGTTATTCTTCGCATCCTTATCTGCACCACGCATTAGAAGACATCGCGCGATGTCCGGTCTATTTTTGCGGTATGCCATATGCAACGGAGTTTCCTGGTCCTTGTCTCGTGCGTTGACGTCTGCGCCGCCATCCACTAATATTCCTGCAAAAAGAAACCCATCTCCGTTGTGCCATGGCCATAGTGACAATAAATGCAACGGTGTCTGGCCACGAGAATTCTCCGCGTTGGCATGTGCACCATGGATAAGCAACATGCGTCCAATCGCGAGCTTCCCATGTTTGGATGCCAGGTGTAGTGGGGTTTCATTGTTCCAATCTTGGGCGTTCGCATCCACGCCGTGCTCCAGTAATGAGCACACAATACCGATACCATCTCGGCCGCTACGGTTTCCCTCTAATACGAGATGCAGCGGGGTCTGTCCCAGCTCATCCTTCGTGTTAGCTCTTGCTCCATGGTAGAGCAGCACCCGTGCGATCTCGAGCCTCCCATAGTATGTCGCCAAATGTAATGGGGTCGCATATCCCTTGTCTTGTGCGTTGACGTTCGCGCTCCGCCCAAGTAAAAGTTGCACAACACCAACGCCACTTTCTTGAGTGTCATACTGACCGCGTGACACTAGATGCAATGGCGTCTCGCCCCGGATGTTCTCCGTGTTCGCTCTTGCACCATGGTCGAGGAGCTCTCGTACCATCTCGAGCTTCCCAAAGAAGCATGCCGAATGTAGATGGGTTGTGTGATCCTCGTTCTGTGCGTTCAGTCCTGCGCCGCGTTCTAGTGAAAGCTGTGAACACTGAGACTTTGGTCCAAGGAATTGTATTCACCTTCCAATGTTGTGTGCAATTGACGACGGCGATCTTTCTCTGCACCGTCACAGTCGAGAATAATTTGTGCGATCTCGAGCCTCCGATGGTTGGACGCCAAATGTAGTGGGGTTATGTTGGCCTCGTCTCCTGCGTTCACGTCTGCGCCACATTCTAGTAATAGCCGCCCAACAACCAGGACGTCGTTGACGTCGTCAGAGTCATAAAATCTTCGCTCTAGTAGTAGGTGTAGTGGGGTCTTGCCGTCTTCATTCTTCACATTAGGTTCGGCACCGTACCGGAGAAGAACCCGCGCGATCTCGTACGACTTCCGTTCCATTGCTAGAAGTAACGGAGTTATGTGGTCTTTGTCTTTTGCGTTCACATTCGCGCCGCGCTCCAGTAATAATCGCACGAGACCGAAAATATAGTCTTCGATTAAAAAGTCGGATTCGCCTTCTAACAATAGATGCAATGGGGTTTTGCAGTCGTAGTCCTTCACATTAGGCCTTGCACCATGATCAAGAAGAATCCGCGCGATCTCGTACGACTCTCGTTCAATTGCCAGAAGTAACGGAGTTGTGTGGTCCTTATCCTGTGCGTTCACGTTTGCGCCGCGCTCCAGTAATAATCGCACGAGACCGAGAATATCGTCTTCGAAAAGAGGGTCCCAGTCGCCTTCTAATAATAGGTGCAATGGGGTTTTGCAGTCGTTGTTCTTCATATTAGGCTCTGCACCATGCTCCAGAAGAATCCGCGCGATCTCGTATGACTCCCGCTCCATTGCCAGAAGTAACGGCGTTGTGTGGTCTTTGTCTTGCGCGTTCGCGTTCGCGCCGTGCTCCAGTAATAGCCGCGCGGGACTGATAATATGAATATGGTCTTTGAAGTAACAGCCATCTTCTAACAATAGGTGCAAAGGGGTTTTGCCGTTGTTGTTCTTCATGTTAGGCTCTGCACCATGCTCAAGAAGAATTCGCGCGATCTCGTACAACCCCCGTTGCGTTGCCAGAAGCAACGGTGTTGTGTGGTCTTTGTCTTGTGCGTTCGCGTTCGCGCCGCGCTGTAATAATAACCGTGCAACACCGGAATCAATATCTTGGGCGTCACCTTCTAAGAGTAGGTGCAGTGAGGTTTTTCCCTCGTCATTACGAGAATCGATGTCTGCCCCAGTGCTCAAGTAGCATCTGGGCTACCTCGAGATCTTCGTATGATGCTGCCAAATGCAGTGGGGTACAGAGATCACCCCTCCGAGAATTCACATCTGCCCCGTGTTTGAGTAGGAACTGCACCGCATTGGCGGTGTCCTCCTCCCAGAACTTTGTGATTGCCATATGCAGCGGAGTTTGTTCATTCGTTCCCCGAACATCGATTTTCCCACCGTGTCGAAGCAGGAACTCCGCAACTCGGATGTGTTGTCCGTATAGTGCCGCGAGCAGTGGAGAGCCAAATTCGCCACCAACGGCATTTACAAGCTGTGGATAGTTTGTGACGAGGTGCTGAACTAGGTCGTGGAACCCACAGAGCGCGGAGTAGTACAGAGGGTTGGGTATGTCTGACAGGGACACTCGACTTGACTGTGTGTCTATGTTGTATATTCCGAGCCATGCCACGAGATGTCGTTTGTCAGGATCAAAGAGAGACTGCATCCCACCCTTCACGCTTGATGCGACGCCCTCGAATTGGGCATGTGCAACCCAGTGTTTAGCCGCGTATCTAGCCAGAGGGGAGCCTTTGTCACTCTCCTTGTCAATGTGATCGTCCAAATGGAGAAGAAATCCGAGACAGGCCTGAGCGAGAATGGTGTGGGCAGGTCCAGGAAGAATGTGATATCGAGAGACAAATTCGGTTGAGGATGCAAGGCGATCTGACATTAAGAACTCCTTAACGGAGAAGTGGGAAAACTGCACCACCCGAGAGCGACGGTTGTCGACGACCGCGATCAGACTTGAGCAGGTGGATAGCACAGCCTCTTCTTGGTCTTTCCATCGCTAGTCCGCGTGGAACTTTGGAATGCCTCCCTGGACGTTGTCGAAGTCAAACGTAAGGATTTCGGCAAGCTCTTCGACACGAAGGGGACGATTGGCGACAGCAAGGCAGTGAAGGAGACGGCGGGCGTGTTCTCTGTTGTCTTCGTTGATATCCTTCAACACTCGTTCGTATGTCTCGTCTAATGTCTTCGGCAGCTTCTCGAGAATCCCTCGTACATTTCGTTGCGCTGACCGCCGCAGTGTCTCCAGCTGACAGACAACCCATCTGAACCTAGACGATACGTGATAAGAAAACCTCTCCCTCAAGGGCCGACACGAAACGATGCCCTTACATTCCATCCGCTCTTTCAGAGAGTACTTTGACAACCAGTTCCTTATCTTCATCCGGCCATTCCCGCATCTTCCCGTCAGAGTTTACGATAGTCTTGACATAATCAGCGATACCCTTCTGTTGTTCACTTTCGTTGTGCAGTGAAATGGAGTGAATAGTCAGCTGGTTAAGAACGGATTTGATATCAACTTCGGGGCGGCTAGTAACGCATACACGCAGATTCGGAAGGTGCAGGCCAACGAGATCCTTCAGAATGACCAGGACCTCCTCTCGTGCCGTTGGCCACCCAGAATGGTCAGGACACTCGTCGAGTGCGTCCATGATTATGTAAATCGGGTGCTCGGCCACGACTGTGAGCATCTCCTTTAAACAATTCGCCAAGACGTCATTGGTAGGTTGTCGCGTGCCGTTTCCATGTGCCGAATAAACCCGACGGATTATGTCGCAACAAGGGTCTGAGAAAGCAGAAAGCTGGAAAAGAAGCGAAGTGACAAGGTTGCGAACATTTTGTTTTTCTTTATCTCGAAAGTCGAAGTAGAAGTACGCTATGGAGGCCTGTCCGGCCTCGCATAATGCCATAATGTGTTGTATGATTGCAGAACTAGGTCAATGTGAGTTTGCACAATCAGCGACAATGTCAAAAGAAATGACAAACCAAAGGATACTCTTCCCAGAGCCCGCTATGCAAATCGGGAACCTTCAGGCGTTGGCCGAACAGGGGAAGTAAAACGGACGAACGTTTTCCATGGACCCATAAAAGGGAACCGGCTGACATCCAGTCTGTGAATACGCTGTGCCCAAAGACCCATGTAGCTGATCCCGCGTGATAAACTTTCCACGCGATGTTGTGATTTATCGACGGGTCTGGGGGAGAAAACCATTCTCGAGTCTCCTTTTGTATCTTCTGCCCTGTGGCTGGGTTTCAGTCACGGTTTCCACGAGAGGAAATTAGGGACGAGGGAGCACGGACGTTCTTCTTTTCCTCCCTTGTTTGTTATCTGTCGTACAGCCGCGCCGACTGTCTCCATACCTGGGCGGTGAATGTTTAACGAAAAGTAGAGTCCTAGTTGATAGGGCTGCACACCGTGTTTTAGCTTACTGACGTCCTGCAGAACCTGAGCTGCCACCATATAATGCTCCCCTTGAATCAAGTTCTCCAGTTCTCCCAGCGCATCCTCAATAACCCTTTTCCCCCCTAGTTTATTGAAAAATCGTCCTGAATAAATTGTGAGAGTGGTCAATAGATAAACATATCCCTCAGAAATGACTCACTTGTTCGACTTTTTTCGATCTCCTTCGTTGCGATAGAGAGGATATTCAGTATCTTGACTACGACATTCACAAGTGCCTCTGCCACTTTAGTATCGAGAAAACCTCGAATGTAAACCTCGAAGCGCTCGAAGAAGTCCCCCACGCGTCTAAAGAGGTCGAGGAGCACATCGTGGCTGGCGCCCACATCCTTCGCCGCCTGACAAGCCTCGGTGTTAAAACGTGCACAAAGGAACGGTAACGATACAGACAGCGAGGAGAATGCCAATTCCAGTAAAAATTGGTTTCGCAGGTGGGAAAATCTGACAATATCGTCAGAGCGCGCGTCAGTAATCACAAATTTGTTTCGTGAGACGCACCAGGCCAACCCCATCGCCAATAATCGCGGAAAATGAGTAGAGGATATATACCGATGACCTGATCCATTTCATTAACCCCCGATTAGCATCCCTACATTGTTGCTCGAACGTGTTCGCTTGACGTTGAAGGATGGCCAGGATGCCTTCGACGGAGTCACAACGCTGCAGCTCAATAGCAAGTGGGTGGGATAGGAGGTCATTTCCAGTATTCTTCCTATACTCGTTCAAAGCAACATCTAGGATTGATCCGGAGTGCAAGGACGAGGTATGTGCTTTGGAAAGAGAAGTCATTGTGCAGTTGACGGGAAATTTGTTCGTGAACGATAGCAGACTGGCCAGAGTGCGTGCGAGTCCAAGTGCGAGTCGATGGGGAAATGCGAGCGCCTCCCACGCTCAGGCTAGGACACAGCCACCGGAGATCAAGCGATCAAGTGGAAGTGGCACTGGCATCTTGACTGGCATGTGACTCCCAGTGGGAAGTCCGTCGATTCCTGTGGGTTATTTTTCGAATGATATAGATTAAAATTGGGTGTCTATTAAATGTTCCGTATAGTCGAAAATTTTAGATAAATATTAGATAAATCTTCTATACTCTCAGATTGTGATCGATAACAGTGTGGAGATTCGAGGAAAATCGAAATAAATCCAGCAGGGTCGGTCACTTGATATCCCACTTGAATCGGCGGAAAT
>JAKELH010000153.1:0-157599 GCA_021525015.1 Lactarius pseudohatsudake
TGGCCAATACGAGCTTTTCGGCAGGATATGCACATGAACCAATACGAGCTTGTCGGAAGAATACCCATATGATTGCCATGGGCCACTACAAGCTTTTCGGCAGGATATGCGCATGGGTACCATGGGCCAATACAAGCATGTAGGCAGAATACGCATATGATTTCCATGGGCCAATACGAGCCTTTCGGCAGGATATGCCCATGGGCAGAATGGGCCAATACAAGCATGTCGGCAGAATACACATATGACTGCCATGGGCCAATACGAGCTTTTCGGCAGGACATGCGCATGAGCAAAAGGGGCCAATACAAGCTTGTCGGTAGAATACGCATATGATTGCCATTGGCCAATACGAGCTTTTCGGCAGGATATGCACATGAGTACCATGGGCCAATACGAGCTTGTCGGCAGAATACACGTATGATTGCCATGGGCCAATACGAGCCTTTCGGCAGGATATGCCCATGGGCAGAATGGGCCAATACAAGCATGTCGGCAGAATACACATATGACTGCCATGGGCCAATACGAGCTTTTCGGCAGGACATGCGCATGAGCAAAAGGGGCCAATACAAGCTTGTCGGTAGAATACGCATATGATTGCCATTGGCCAATACGAGCTTTTCGGCAGGATATGCACATGAGTACCATGGGCCAATACGAGCTTGTCGGCAGAATACACGTATGATTGCCATGGGCCAATACGAGCCTTTCGGCAGGATATGCCCATGGGCAGAATGGGCCAATACAAGCATGTCGGCAGAATACACATATGACTGCCATGGGCCAATACGAGCTTTTCGGCAGGACATGCGCATGAGCAAAAGGGGCCAATACAAGCTTGTCGGTAGAATACGCATATGATTGCCATTGGCCAATACGAGCTTTTCGGCAGGATATGCACATGAGTACCATGGGCCAATACGAGCTTGTCGGCAGAATACACGTATGATTGCCATGGGCCAATACGAGCCTTTCGGCAGGATATGCCCATGGGCAGAATGGGCCAATACAAGCATGTCGGCAGAATACACATATGACTGCCATGGGCCAATACGAGCTTTTCGGCAGGACATGCGCATGAGCAAAAGGGGCCAATACAAGCTTGTCGGTAGAATACGCATATGATTGCCATTGGCCAATACGAGCTTTTCGGCAGGATATGCACATGAGTACCATGGGCCAATACGAGCTTGTCGGCAGAATACACGTATGATTGCCATAGGCCACTACGAGCGTTTCGGCAGGATATGCGCATGGGTACCATGGGCCAATACAAGCATGTCGGCAGAATACACATATGATTTCTGTGGGCCAATACGAGCCTTTCGGCAGGATATGCACATGGGCAGAATGGCCAATACAAGCATGTCGGCAGAATACGCATATGACTGCCATCGGCCAATTCAAGCCTTTCGGCAGGATATGCGCATGGGCAAAATGGGCCAATACAAGCTTGTTGGCAGAATACGCATATGATTGCCATGGGCCGCTACGAGCCTTTCGGCAGGATATGCACATGGGTACCATGGGCCAATTCAAGCTTGTCGGAAGAATACGCATATGATTGCCATGGGCCAATACGAGCTTGTCGGCAGAATATGCATATGACTTCCATGGGCCAATACGAGCCTTTCGGCATGATATACGCATGAGCACCATGGGCCAATTGAAGCTTGTTGGCAGATTTGGCACATTGGCACAATGGGCCATTACAAGCTTTTCGGCAGGATGTATGCATAAGCACCATGGGCCAAGGCAAGCTTGTCGGCAGGATGTGCCCATCAGCGCAATGGGCCAATTCAAGCTCATCGGCAGAATATATGCATATGAATCGCAGGCCCATACATGCGGTTCGGTCAGCAGCTGTCCTACTAGCTGTGCTTGTGATGAGGGCCCATGCCACCTGTTCGTCAGGTATTTATACCAGTGATTTATAGGCCCATCCGAGATTGTTTACAAAATAGTATCATGGGCCCACGCGTATATGTACACTTTATTTCTACAATGGGCCCACATGGGTTCTGCCGACGCACCCGGCAGAATTGCACATGGGCTTTCACGAAAATATCGTCATTTATTTGCGTCATTATGTGTATGGTCTTAGAGGACACCGCAAAGCAGCGTATCCGCGACTTCGGTTCCATCGAAGGCCTCGAAGCACCGTCCAACGATTCACAATTATCTCGGCCACTCGTGCCCATTGGGGGGTCTGACGAACCGGAATCCAAATACGGTTTGAGGAAGGACTCGAAGCTCCTCGAAGAACTTTTTTCCAAGATCCGTAATTGTGACACAACTGACATAGAGGGAGTTATCGAAAACGGACGAGCTATACTTGCCTCCTCCGACCCGAGGCGTCACGGTCCATTTACATTTTACCCTTTCGACTTATTCGGCCAGATCCTCTCTGAGGGATTTCGGCGCACAAAGAAGACCGAGTACATCGACGAGTCGATTAGTATGAGACGTCGAGCTCTCGAGTTTCCATCAGCATATCTCGTCGGCGGCCCCGTGATCATTCACTCACTTGCCATATCTTTTCTCACCCGCTTCGTGTCTTTGCCAGATCGCCGTATGGAAGACCTGGATGAAGGGCTGAAACTACTCTCCCAAGGTGCGAACCTTGGACATGGGGACCTGTCCGTTCGAGTCCAGCTTGCATCGTCGTGGGCAACTTATGCACGATTAGCCCGACACTCCACTGTCCCCGCAGCATATGAGGGTGCCCTGTCGTTGATGCAAAACGCGCTTCTTTTTGCACCCACTTTACAGCTACAGCACGCCATTCTCGCTAAGTCGTCTCACCACTATCGTGCGATGCCGCTGGACTACGCGTCCCATCATATCGAGTTAGGTCAATTCAAAGAAGCAACCGAGACTCTTGAAAGAGGGAGAGCCTTACTCTGGTCCGAGATGCGTCACCTTCGCGCTTCAATCGATCAACTTCTGCCAGCACATCCAGATTTAGCACGCAAGTTTGCGGTGGTCAACCGAGACCTTGAGGAACTCATCAAGTCCATTCCTCCAAGTCTCGACCTAAACATGGATGGCGGAGCCGGTGACCTCACGGTAAAGGACCCGTTCGGTCGTCTCCTGGTGGAGAAACGTAGGCTTTTGAGTGAACGCGACGAACTCATTTCCCAAATTCAAGTGCTACCTGGCTTCGACAGCTTCCTGACATCTCCACCGTTCGACACACTCTGTTCTGCCACCTCGCCTGGTCCCGTAATTATCATAAACCACTCCAGTTGGCGCTCCGACATCCTGATCCTTCACAACGCGTCTCCCTCCCTTATCCCGACTCCTGACGACTTCTTTGGTCGTGCGAGTGCATTAAAGGATGAGTTATTGGACGCGCGAAACAAATGTGGGCCCGATTCAGGTCATTATAACCAAATCTTAGAGCACGTTCTCAAAGAGCTTTACGACCTTGTTGGAAAACCCGTCATCGACCGACTTCGTCAACTGAATGTACCAGAGCAATCCCGCGTCTGGTGGTGTCCGACTTCAGTCTTCTGCTCCTTGCCCCTCCACGCCATGGGTCCAATTCCGTCAGATGACGGCGCCGATGACCGGTATTTCTCAGACCTCTACATCCCTTCTTATACTCCAACTCTCTCGGCACTCGTCCCAGAATCTGACCATCGTGAGTCAGAATCGCTTACTTCGGGCCTTCCTTCGTTACTTCTTGTGGCACATTTCGACGTGCCTTTGTCTCCGTCAGAGGCGTGTGAAGACATCAACGTCATACAGGCACTCAATACGCGGCTTCCAGTAACAAGTCTTATCTCAGAAGGTGCAAAGGCTGCGTCGGCTCTGGATGGCCTTCAGCACCACCAATTTGTCCACTTTGCGTGTCACGGAACGTTGGAGGCCAGAAAACCATTTGATGCCGGATTCGAACTTCATGGGAACGAGCGCCTCACTCTACTCGACATTGTGCGGTCTCGTGTTCCTGCTGCCGAATTTGCGTTCCTGTCAGCTTGTCACACGGCTGAGTTGACCGACGGAAGTTCCGCTGACGAGGGCCTGCACCTAGCTGCTGCGGTGCAGCACTGTGGGTTTCGGAGCGTGGTCGGGACAATGTGGGCAATGGCAGATGGAGACGGTCCGGACCTGGCAAAGCACTTCTATAAGTCGGTGTTCCCGAGAAGAGAGAAAGGGGAACCAGTTCCATACTATAAGCGATCTGCCGGGGCACTTCGAGACGCGGTGAAGAAGCTGCGGAGGAAGAGAGGGATTACCGTTGAGCGGTGGGTAAATTTCGTTCATTACGGCGCATGATCTGTGAGTGCCAAGGTTTTGTTGGGTGTAGCTTCCGTGCTTACTACGTGTCCGTAGCAGTGAATGCAAGGCCTTAAATACTATATGCATGAGGGAGTGGTGCAGGTCAAGCTGTTGTTCGATAATGAAGAGTCCGAGTCCGAGTCCGAGTCCTGACTGGACGTCACACTGGCACTAATGAGCCCGAGAGTGGTTATGTAAGATAGTGGACTTGAGTGCGAGAAATGCGAGGTTGTAAGCCTGGAGGTGTAGTCAAGCAGAAACAGAGGCGTGCGGCAACGAGTGAAGAAGGCGAGCTATCACGTGCTTCAACTTGAAGTTCAGCCTGAGGCGCACCGACCAGCGGGAACGATTCCTATATTTGTCCCGAACAAATAAGGCGTGGGTCGGCCTCCCTGTCAGGTTGTCTTTCGAGTTGATGCTAGGCCCGACGGTCGTGTGAAAGTGAAAATATAGGCTGAGTTACTCAGCTGGATTGACACATGACGTGGTCTGTTGTATTTCCCAGCGTACAGCCGCCCTAGTCGTGACCACGATTTGTAACTTGCAACTTTCTTCCTCAGTCCCGATTTGAATCGTCGCCTCAACAACTCGTAGTTCACTTTCCAATTCTTAATCATGACTGGTTCACAACGTGGGTCCTAGATATCGTCTACTACTTCCGTGCTCGCCCTTGCTGACTGGGTCCCGATCTCTTGTTGACAGAATCTATGCAAGAAATCGATTCCTCCATCGCCGGTTCTCAGCAATTGCTCTCAGCGTTACCTCGATTTCACCCTCTTCGCTCCGCCTGTGCCTGTATTCTAGCTAAGGAGCGATTATATCGCTATACGCTTTCAAATCAAAAGGGTGACCTCGATCAGACCGTTCTTCATCTGACCGAATCAATACTCCTCCAAACATTGTCTCGGCCAGAATCCGGATCGAACATCTACCTATTTTTCTTCAACCTCGCAAGCGCACTTTACCTGCGCGCAAACAAGTACAAGCAGCCCGAAGACGCCGCTTACTCAGCTCAATACCTCCGCCATCTTCGAGACCGGCCTCTTGAAGTGTTCGGGTTCCCGCGCCATCTATTTACATTGAGGCTCGTGGACGCATTGGCTGTTCAAGTGAGTTGGGAGTTGGAAACGTGATGCAGAAAATCGGGGAGATGGCAGACCTCTGCCGCGAACTCCTCACCTCCGAGTCGGATGTGTCCGAGGGCGACACCATTCGCTCCGTCACACTCGTTTTTGAAGCAGTTCTTTCTAAAATCCGTCTGAGGGCCCCAGGTCAACCATTGGATCAAGTCATCGAGTGCCTGCGAGTGGCAAGGATGCACAAACCAGAACTGCGAGGCGCTCGCTATGCCCTTGCCATATGTTTCGCTGCTCGCTATTGTATGGCTTTCGTGAATGATGATTATGAGGAAGCTGTGTCCGTCCTCGATGAAATTATCGCTTCCAGTTCCCCCGGAAATAGTCAGGACGAATTCCTAGCCGAAGCTCAACAGTTCGTCATAGAATTGATGATGATCCGATCGACGATGGTCCGGACCCCGGAATATTCAGAGGAGGCAATACATCGCGCTCGTACCTCCCTCACCTCACTTCCTGTCGAACAAGCACCTCTTATTCTGGCTAGGGTCTTTGAGCATACCTCAGAGCGGCGTGTCGATTACTTCGGTTCCGTCGAAGGCCTCGAAGCGTCGTCCAGAAAATCACTTTTGTCCCGGCCCGTGGTGTCCATAGAGGGATGCGATAATAGGAACGGGAAGGACTCGGAGTCCCTTGGGGGACTTCTCTCCAGGATCCACAATAATGACACAATTGACATAGAAGAAGCCATCGCGATCGGACGAACCATATTTGCTTCATCTGACCCGCAAAATCGCCATCCCTTTCCATTTCTTCGTTTCGAAACATTCAGCCAGATTCTCTATGAAGGATTTCGTCGCACAAAGAAGATCGAGTACGTCGACGAGTCGATTAGCATAAGTCGTCAAGCTCTCAAGTTTCCGTCGGCACAGCTCGGCATCGGCTCCGAGGCGCTTTCCTCGCTCGCCGTGTCTCTTGTTGCCCGCTTCATGTCTTTTCCAGATTACCACACGCAAGACCTGGATGAAGCGATGAAACTATTCTCCCAAGGTACCGACCATGCACCTGGGAGCCTGCCCTTTCGAGTCCGGCTTGCATCCTTGTGGGCAGGTTATGCGAGATATACCCGACACTCCTCCGTCTCTGCTGCATACGAGAAAGCCCTGTCGTTGATGCGAGACGCGCTTCTCTTTGCACCGACTTTGCAGCTACAACACACCACTCTGGCCAAGACGTCTCATGACGCTCATGTGATGCCACTAGACTATGCGTCCTATCATATTGAGTCGGGTCGACTCCAGGAGGCAATCGAGACTCTTGAAAGAGGGAGAGCCTTACTCTGGTCTGAGATGCGTCACCTTCGTACTTCTGTCGACCAACTTCTCGAGGAGGACCCAGATTTAGGACACAAGTTTGCGGCGGTGAACCGAAACCTCGAGGAGCTTTCCAAGTCCATCCCTCCAAGTCTCGAATTGAGCATGGATACTAGCGGAGCCGGTGACCTCATAGCGGCGGACCCTTTCGGACGTCTTCTGGTGAAGCAACGTGCGCTTTTGAAGGAACGCGACAACCTCATTTCTCAAATTCAAGCCTTGCCCGGTTTTGACAGCTTCTTGACATCTCCATCGTTCGACACACTCCGTTCCGCTGCCTCGTCTGGTCCTGTTATTATCATAAATCATTCCATATGGCGCTCTGATATCCTGATTCTTCTTCACGACACCACATTCGCACTCGTCCCAACCCCTGACGATTTCTTTGTTCGTGCGGGCGCATTAAAGGACGAATTATTGGACGCGCGAAACAGACATGGACCCGATTCAGACCATTATAACCACACTCTAGCGCACATCCTCACAGAGCTTTACGACCTCGTTGGCAAACCTGTCATCGACAGACTTCGTCAATTGAATGTACCAGAACAATCCCGCGTCTGGTGGTGTCCGACTTCAGTCTTCTGCTCCTTACCCCTTCACGCCATGGGTCCAATTCCGTCAGATGACGGCGCCGACGACCGGTATTTCTTAGACCTCTACATCCCCTCTTATACTCCAACGCTCTCGGCACTCATCCCTGAATCTGGCCATCGCAAGCCAGGCTCATCTACTTCAGGCCTTCCTTCATTACTTCTTGTGGCACATTTCGACGTGCCTTCGCCGGAAGTGTCATTGTCAGAGGTGTGCGAAGACGTCAACGTAATACGGGCACTCAATAAGCGGCTTCCAGTGAAAAGTCTTATTTCAGAAGGTGCAACGACTACGTCTGCTCTAGATAGCCTTCGGGATCACCAATTTGTCCACTTTGTATGTCATGGCACGTTGGAGGCCAGTAAACCATTTGACGCCGGATTCGAGCTTTATGGGAACGAGCGCCTCACGCTGCTCGACATTGTGCGGTCTCGGGTTCCCGCCGCCGAATTTGCGTTCCTGTCAGCTTGTCACACGGCTGAGTTGACCGACGGAAGTTCCGCTGACGAGGGCCTGCACCTGGCTGCTGCAGTGCAGTACTGTGGGTTTCGGAGTGTGGTCGGGACGATGTGGGCAATGGCAAATGTAGATGGACCGGATCTAGCAAAGCACTTCTATAAGTCGGTGTTCTCGAGAAGAGAGCAAGGGGAACCGGTACCATACTATAAGCGATCTGCCGGGGCACTTCGGGATGCGGTGAAGAAGCTGCGGAAGAAGAGAGGGATTACCGTTGAGCGGTGGGTAAATTTCGTTCATTACGGCGCATGATCTGTGAGTTTTGAGTTTTGCTACATGCGGCTTCCATGCTCACTGCCTGTTCGTAGAAATGCGTCAAACGCCAGACTAGTTGTCATGTGGGACAGCTTAGAGTATTACTATTCGGTGATGAGGTGTCCGAACGTAGGTCTATAGGATGGTCGGTGTATGACATGAAAAACCACCATGCGTCGTTTTCGGTCACGAGGGTGTTGTCTATTCTGAGGGTAACGCAGGCGATGTTGTCCCGGCGAAGTATATGACCATTTTCATAATGGTGGGTCGTCGATGGCCACCAATTTGTTCACTTCGCTGGTCATGGACCACACGAGGCAGGTAAACGATTCGATGCCGGATTCGAACTTTATGGAGGTGAGCGCCTGACGCTACTATATCGTGCGCTATCTTTCGTCGACACACAGTTAGAACTGTACTGGTATTTCCGTGGTTCGTCCCTCCGCTGCCGCTTCACGAGCCTGACGTGCTCGAGGGTGAAATCGTCGTCGCGAACCGGAAGGAGATCTCGAGTACGGTCTCAGGCTAAGTGCTGAGGGGTGTTTCGATGCTTACTCAAGTTACTCTATGCCCCGTTCGACAGAATTATCGCGCGTGTGTGTTTTTGGGCGGGATCAGCCGCTTCTCTAATGGAAATTAGCTAGGGCAGGTAGCTCCGTTGTACGTGTTTTGAAGCGTGTGCATGAGGATATGATGATGGCCGGGGGAGGTTTCAAGAAGACATCACTCGATCACGTGGTGTGTGACACAGCGTGATCGCGTGACGATATATTGTTGTTCTGACGTAATGAATCTTTGCTGGGGCGAACGCTATGCACTACAAACTCTTTTTTGGCGCCGAGCAGGCTAGGGTTTCCCCGACGCGCTGAGTCCCTCGATGGCACACTATGACACTTTTCGCGCTCAGCTTGCGATCGCGCATCCTGCTCTCGGCCACGCCCTGTGGGAGCCCGAACCGGGACAACACTTCCCTCCTGTTGAGGTCGGTGATGTCGGTTTCATTCGCCAAGGCAAATTCCACCGCTTGTTCAACGCTATGCTCCCGGCGAACCATCCATCCCATGACACATTCCGTGTCCCAGAGGGTCATGAACCACTTCGGCCAAGCATGTCAAATCATGTTGACCATGGCTCCCTCTATCCCAATAATTTCTGCTCGTATGGAGTCAGGGTGACACCTGGAGGATCAGAGATCTACACCGCCTCGGGGTAATCAAATTACACATTGCGAAATTCGCCGGTCTCACTGACATATCTCCAGGCCTCCGGCCCGCAGATACAGTGGATGTCTCGTTTTTCGTGCACGAGAAAGCACGGTGCCGTCTTGTCCCTTCCTGTGGCGGCTCGGCGTGAGGACACCTTCGCGCAAGGTCATTTCCGCAGATGGATAACCAGGAATATCGACTCGTGGTTCGCCTTCACGCAACGGCACGAACTGGGGATAGAGATGGAAGACATAGTTTTCGTCACTGGGTGTCATCGCTCAAGGTCTTGGTCTAATGTCGCTTTCTACGAGGGTCAGACAGGTGGACGGGTATCTTTTGGAGTGCAAGTACCTGGTATCTATGGGACTACCGTTAATTGGCGAAATTCGGGCCAACACGTCCAAGGAGCGATGCTGAGTCATGGCCCAAGCGGTGAGGTATGTGGCGCGCGGATTGCAATTTAATTTCCAAAGGATACTGAGAAGCTCATATGTGTTCCGTTAGAACTTGCCCGAGAATCAATGTATATTTGTCCGAGGATTTCGTATCAAACGTTCCTTCAAGATATTTCCGAGGGTAAAAGGAGCAGCGAAACCTCCTCCAGACCAAAAGGAGACTGACGACGAACGAGAGATAGAAGCGGTATCGATAGCCAGTGTCCCCGAGGTAAGATTACTCTTACCTTCAAGTTCTTACTTAAGCCTTCAAAGTACCGGGATCCTCTTCGCGTAATTTTAGAATATATCGCCGAAGTGAGTATTTCACTATGCGAAATCACACAAATTTAATGTAGACGTTGCAGCAGGACGCCAGATTGCGATTTTGTCCTCGTTCACGATGACGACCTGGATCGAATTCTGAGAGTCGGCGATGGGACCGTGAGTGTCAGACATGTATAAGTGTTATTAATGATCCCTTCATGTCTATAGTCTTTGGAAACCCTCGAACCAGCTAAGGTGATGAGCCACCTCCAGAGGTCGAACCTTGAGATCGGGGTCGTAGCCATACCCAGTAAGCCGTCAGTGTTACGATCCTCTTCAATATTGATATTGAAGGTGCCCACAAAAAGGTCGTGTCCCCCCCAAAGATGAAGATTCGAGAACAGATACAACGTTCACGATCGTAGCGATGCTTTCCGAGCATCCCAAAAGTTTGGGTGAGTTTTCTTTCGTTTTCCGGTGGCATCACTTAGCCGGGACGAACGAACACCACGACAGACGATTCGCCTTCCGTCCCACTATCTTCCCACATCTCTATTGGCTCGGCGGACGAAGAGGAAAGTGTCCGATATGATACCCCTGATCTGCCTGAGTGAGTCCCTTGATTTTACTCCGTAGTATACAAGGTACATTTGTTATAGAGTTGTCTCGGTTCGGCTCAAAATGGTCGAAGAAATGTCGAGCCAGTCGAACCGAGCCGAATAGCCCAACTCGTCGCCTTACTTTACATTCCGGTTCCCGAGTGTTTAAGCACGGCCGACGTACTAGGCAAGTCCTGATACTCTCTCAGCCCTTCCGAGTCCGTCCGTACCAACTGTAACTGTATCTTAACTACCATTCCAGGGTCTATCCACGACGTCGATGCTCGCATCACTCTCCATCAACGTCGTCTCTCTATATCGTCTTCTCGGGCTGATCTTTCTCGCCCGATCATTGTTCTTGGTATGGCTATGACGCGACTCGAGCAACACATGCTGTCAAATCAAATCGAAGATCTCGAGCAAGCGATTGTTCATCTGACCGAATTGTACTCCTCCGACCACATTCGTGGCTAGAACATGGACCAAATATCCTTGAAGCTTTGTTCTTCCTCGCCTTCGCACTTCTCAAGCGCTCAGAACTGTCCAAGCAGCCCAAAGATGCCATTTACGCTGCTAAATACCTCCGCTATCTTCGAGATCAGCCTCACCAAGCATTCGGGATCTCGCGCGATGAAGTCACAACATTCCTCGTGCGTGCGTTGGTCGTTCAAGTGATGTTTGAAGTTGGAAACGTGATGCAAAGCATTGGGGAGATGGCGGTCCTCTGTCGTGAACTTCTCGCCTTGAATATGTCCACCACTCACACCGTCGCTCTCTTTGCCACGGTAGTTCTGTCCAAGTTTCGTCCGGAGGACCCGGATCAACCGTTGGACCAAGTTATCGAGTGTCTGCGAGCGGCGAAACATGAACTACGCGAGGCTCGTTTCGCCCTTGCTCAATCTCTTTTCTGCCGCTACTGTATGACTTTTCTGAACGAGGATTATGAGGAGGCTGCGTCTGTCTTTGATGGGATTATTCTTTCCAGTTCCCGCAGAAAAAGTCAGGATAACTTCGTAGCCACAGCCCGACAGATGGTGGCAAGGCTAGCGATGATCCGATCGATGACGCACGATACCCCGGAATATTCAGAGGAAGCAATATATCGCGCTCGTTCCTTTCTCAACTCATTACCTCAGGAACACCCTTATTATTCTGTTGTCAGTCATTCCTTGGAAGCCACCGCAAAGCAGCGTTTCTATTACTTTGGTACTAGTGAAAGTTTCGAAACTTTATCTGAGCCGATGCAGGTGGTGACCTTTGGGGAGGGTGAAGATGACGACTCGGAAGTCGGTCGGATAATCAAGAATGTGAAACTCCTCTGGGGACTTCTCTCTCGGATCCTCAATATAGGCCTCAATAATGACATAACGAAGATCGACGAAGCTATCGGAGAGGGCCGAACTGTACTTGCTTCATCTGCCCCAAGGGGTCTGCTTACGTCATACGTTTTCGCATTATTCGGCTTGATCCTCTTTGAAGCATTCCAGCGCACGAACAGGATCCGGTACCTCAACGAGTCGATTAACACGCGCCGTCAAGTCCTTGAGCATCCGTTACCACAGTTCCTGCGCTCCTCGACACTTCTTCAGATTTCCCTGTCTTTACTCACCCGCTCCCAGTCCTTTCCAGGTCTCCGTGCCCAAGACCTGGATGAATGCCTGGAACTACTCTCCCACTATGTCCACGACAGACATGCGAGCTTGCCCGATCGATCTAAGGTCGCATGTTTGTGGGCTTCTTTGGCGCGGGATTTTCTACACCCCACAGTCTCCGCGGCGTATGAGAGCGCTCTGTCATTGATGGAGAGCTCCCTGCTTTTTGCACCAACTTTGCAACTACAGCATGCCATTCTTGCCGCGTCTAACCGTTCCCATTGCATGCCGCTTGACTATGCCTCGTATCAGATCGACCTGCATCAACTCGAGCAAGCGGTTGAGACTCTTGAGAGTGGGAGAGCCTTACTCTGGTCCGAAATGCGTCACCTACGTGCTCCAATCGATCAACTTCTGGAGGCAGATCCACAATTAGCACACAAGTTTGCAGCAATCAGCCGAGACCTTGAGGCGCTCACCAAGTCCATCCCACCGAGCCACGAATTACGCATGGATGACGGCGCAGCCGACGACGTCAGGGCGGTGGACCCATTCAGCCGTCTCCTGCTAAAGCAGCGTACACTTTTGAAGGAACGCGAAGACCTCATTTCGCAAATTCAAGACTTGCCAGGCTTTGACAGCTTTCTGAAATCTCCGTCGTTCGACACACTCCGTTCTGCCGCCTCGTCTGGTCCTGTCATTATCATAAACCACTCCAGACGTCGCTCTGACATTCTGATCCTTCTTCACAACACGTCTCCCTCCCTCATTCCAACCCCTCATAATTTCTACCACCGCGCGAGCGCATTAAAGGACAAGTTATTGGACTCGCAACACAAATATGGGCTTGGTTCGGATCACTACGACGAAGCTCTGGCCTCCGTTCTCGTAGAGCTCTACAACCTCGTTGGAAAACCCGTCACTGACAGACTCCGTGAGCTTCAAGTACCAGAACAGTCTCGGATCTGGTGGTGCCCGACATCTGTCTTTTGTTCCCTTCCTCTCCACGCCATGGGTCCAATCCTATCCGATGACGGCAAGACCCACTATTTTATGGATCTCTATATCTGCTCCTATACCCCAACGCTGTCCGCACTTATCCAATCTCGTAACCGAGGTTCCAGTCCGCGATCTTCGAATCGACCTTCCATACTTCTCGTCGCGCAGCCTGACCCATCTCTTCCAACACTGGGGGGCGAGATTCAAGTCGTCCGGGCTCTCGATGCCGAGGTGACGGGTCTCATCTCCGAAGCCGCGACACCGGCCGTCGTCATCGATGGCTTCCATCACCACCAATTTGTTCACTTCGCGTGTAGTGGTACACTCGAGGCTGGCAAACCATTCGAGGCTGGATTCGAGCTCTACGGTGAGCGCCTGACGCTACTCGATGTCGTGCGCTTGGATCTGCCCGCCGCCGAATTTGCATTCCTCTCTGCTTGTAACACAGCTCAGATTACCGAGGGAAGCGTCGCTGATGAGGTACTGCACCTTGCGGCCGCGGTACAGTTCTGCGGGTTCAAGAGTGTGGTCGCGGCAATGTGGGCAATGGTGGATGAGGATGGACGGGACCTGGCGAAACATTTTTACGAGGCGTTGTTCTCTACTTCAAGACTAGAAGAGGGGATACCGTATCACGAATGGTCTGCGCAAGCACTCCAGTTCGCGGTGAAGAAGCTACGGAGGAAGAGACGGATCACCTTAGAGCGATGGGTGAACTTCGTTCATTATGGCGCCTGATTCCGGATCATCCGGTCATCTGTGAGTACTCGGGTTTGCTTAAATCCGGCTTTCTTTCTCACCGCTTGTCTGTAGCAGTGCGTGCAAAGCCTCAAGCGTTGTAAGTGTCGCGTGGTGTGAGTCACGCTGTTATTCTACGATGAGATTTCGGACTGGACTCAACTGTATTGAGCTTGGTTGTCTAAATGGGAACATCATCGGGTCGTTATACCAATTCTATTTGATGGGAAATACGACTGAGGTTGGTTCGATGTGCTGGGAAAGGACAACCCAAGCGACACCGTGACGACCCCATCTCACGTTGCGTTATACTTTCGTAAACACAATTAAGATCTGTGGCTGGAATGCGCTTGGGAAGAGCGATATTTCTCTTATTCTGTCGTTCTCTAGACGGTAACCTTTCGCGCAGACTCGGAGGCCTCTCATTCTTATCGGCCCGAGCGCCGAGGGTCATAGAACTAGGCAGTTCCAGTCGACGGCTGAACCTCGCACAAACGCAGCCGAAATTACTCATGTGCTCGTGAAGGCGCAGGCGATGGGTGGCTCTGTTGCACGTGCATTGAAGTGCTTGCGTGAGTTCGATGATGAAGAGGGCTCGAGAGGGATGTGGAAGGGTGAAACAAGTAGATAGAGACTATGTTGAGAAAGGGATGGAGGAGCGGAGACAGGAGGCTCGAGTGACCGGACTGAGTGAGAGACTAAAACAAAATAGCGAGACAAGATAAGCGTCGGGGGTGTCAGATAGGAAAGGTGATACAAGGCCAAGGTGAGTGAGACGATGGGGACGACAGACGGACGTATTCGCAGACCTTTAAGACCTCGTCCCCAGCCTCGTCCGGTTGAGATTATTCCACAAAGTGGGTTAAGAGGGATGACAACATGGGGCTCAAGATGGCGCTGATACATTCCTGCAGAGTGAGAGTGAGATACCTCGGAGACAGAACAAAGGAAGGGGAACTAACATCGTGTAATGTAAGGGAATAGGGCTGAGTCGACGGTGGAGAACTGAAACGACTCGGGGATGCACTGTGCCACAGAAGCAGAGGAATAGCAGAAGAACCAGCCCAACACAACACCAGATCTGACGCCACAGGCAGTTCCCGGTCCGGGGTTTCTTACGTATCATTACTCAATGTTGCCCGGGACTCGGACAGACGCATGAGAATATACGCTGTGCCCCGCTCATGCTTACACGTCTTTCCACGTGTGGCGTATCGCTATAAGTATTTCTCGGCGACGCCAGCGTGTTACTGTAGTACCACTAGCCCAGAACTAGTCGTGGTCGGGTCATTGAAACAGGACCCATTTGTGACTCACACTGGCATCTTCCAAACCATCGCCTCAACAATCTGCAGTTCACGTTCCACTTCTCAAGCGTTTAAGCTTTTAAGCTTTAAGGCCTAAATTTAAGAGCCGGCGGCGGCCGCCACTCACTCAGCGTGCCCACCCCACGAGGTAAGTCCTGAATATCGCCTCCGTGCTCGCCCCTTATTAACCGGGTCTCAATACCTTGTTGACAAGATTCATCGATTCCTTCCTCACTTACTATGCCCAGAATTTGCCCTCATCGTTGCCTCGGTCTCATCCTCTTCGTCCCGCCCGTGTCTATGATCTAGCTCTGGAGTGGTTAAATCGTTATAAGCTTTCAAATCAAAAGGATGACCTTGACCAGGCAATTCTTCATTTCACGGCGAGCCGATATTCCTCCAGCCCTGTTCTTAGCCAGGAACTAAACCAAACATTCTTCTAATTCTTTTCGACCTCGCCGTCGCGTCGCAGTTAACAAACGCTCGAATGGGTCCAAGCAACCCGAGGATGCCGCTTGTGCAACCAACTATCTCCACTATCTTCGAGATCAGCGTTCAGGTTCCCGTGCCATCGAGTCATCGGTATGGGTTGGCCATTCTAGTGAGGTTAGAAGCCGGCGACGTGATGGAGAATATTTGAGAGATGGCTGTCCTCTGCAGCGAATTTCTCACATCGGGTCAGTACGTCCAAAGGCGAAACTACCGACGTCGTCACACTCATTTATGAAGCCGTTTTTTTTTCTAAAATGTGTATGGGGGTCCCGGATCAACCATTGGACCAACTTATCGAGTGCCTGCGAATGGCGAGGACGCACAAACCAGGCCCGCGAGATGCTCACTTCGCCTTTGCCTATTGTCTCAGCATTCGCTATGAGTGACTTCTGTGAACGACGATTACGTGGAGGCTACTTCCATCTTCAACGAAATTATTACTTCCACCCCCCGGAGACAAATTCGTAATCAGATTTCAAGAGGTGGTGACAGGGCTAGCGATCTCCCGACCGGTGATGTACGAGAACCCGGAATATTCAGAGGAGGCAATATATCGCGCTCGTACCACCTTCGCCTCATATACTGATGATCAACTGTCTGGTTATCTGGCTACTATTGTGAAGAAACGCTTCCGACAGTTCGGTCCCATTGAAGGTCCTGAGGCATCGCCGTTATCTCGGCCAGTCGTATCTATTGGGGAAGTATGATAAAGAGGAAATCTAAATAGGGTGGGAAGAAGTGCTTGGAGCTCCTTGAAGGGCTTCTTTCCAAGATCCGCAGTAACGACACAATCGACATAGAAGAAGCTATCGAGGAGCGGACGAACGATACTTGCTTCATTTGGAATCTCACGGTCCGGTTACTTTTACCAATTCGGCCGGATCCTCTTCGAGGCGAGTCGGCACACGTCGTCGAGCTCTTGAGTTTCCGTCAGCACCGCCGAGATGCTTTTCTCACTTGCCAGGTCTCTTCTCGCCCGCTTCTCGTCTTCGCCAGTTCACCATAAGCAAGACCTGGGCGAAGCGCTGAAACTACTCTCCCAGGGTGCCAACGTTGAACATGTGAGACCGGCCATTAACACACCCCTGGCCGCCTGTGGGCAACTTGTGCGTAGTATACCCCTCCCTCCCTGCTGCACATGAGAATACCCTGTCATTGGTGCAAACGCGCTTCTCTTTGCACCAACTTTGCAGCTACAGCACACCACTCAGGCTCTCGTCAAGATGTCTCACTATACCGTGACGCATGTGATGCCGCTGGACTATGCGTCCTACCATATCGGGTTGGGTTAACTCAAAGAGGCAATCGAGACTCTTGAAAGAGGGAGAGCTAGGTTATAACAATATTTACAGCCGAAGGATAACATACTTCGTCTACCATATAGAAAGATATCAACGTCGGACGAAGGAAAGGACCTCTCGTGAATGTGTTTCCTCGTGGCTCTTTTCATGCCCTTCTGCCTTGGGTAGTGGCACCACTGGCAGACACGCCTGAACAAATCCTGAGACGTGCGTTTCCCTTGCGCAATTCGGCCTCGTCATCAAGCGATGGCTGGAGGAACTCGTTGAGAAAAACGGGACCCTTTTGCAAAGTGGCAATCTGAGAGAGAAACTTGACAAAACGCAGCGAGTGATTAGTCTGGCACCCCAGATAGAACGTAAGTTTCTGGTGTGCTAGTGGGTACAACGCAAGACCAAATACCGGTTAACGAAAGTGAGTATACGTGAACAAACATAAGGTAGTAGCTCAACAACGCAGGTACAGGGTTGTCCCTGATCAGACTCTGATTGTAACTAACACGACTCGTAAAGTGTTAGCCCGAAACACAAGAAACAAATATCAAATGAGAGTGTGTAAGATACGAGTCCGTACATCTCGACTCCACTGCCGTCTCCTCTCCGCACTCTCCGCACGTGAGGTGCGGCCGACTCCCGACGCCGATGCATGAGCAGCGCACATCACGCGTCAACAAAACTGAGTAGCCTCTTTGTTCTGTGACATAGCCCGACGAATATCGGTCTGTAAAGAGTTGGGAATGGACGACTCGGAAAGCCCGAGACAACCCCCGGATTTGGACTCTGAACGCAAGTCGAAGCCACCGCTGAGCGCTGATCGGCTGCGAAACATCAAATTTGTATCAAAATATCAAATTATATCAAATCCCATCAAGTCGCAACCCCGTGGGAAGTGCGCAGCAGATTGTAAGTTACACTACCGACGTCTACCAGAGCACAGGCCATGAGGCCGATGAGGCGGAGTGGTCCTTGGGCTACTGTAAGTATTTCGCACTTCATGCTTTCAGTTCCCCGCTTTATTTGTCTGTTGCTAGTATTGGTATGCACAAGAACTGGAACGTTAACGCTGTTATACTTGCGCCAACACAGCGACTAAAAGTAAATACGATGCTTGACCGGTGGGATAATTATTAAATACGCATCTTTTGTCTTATTTCTCGTACAGTATACTAAGCCCAAAGCCGTTCGCTCTCATATCAAGGTTCGGCCAGACAAGGATGCCAAGAGGATAGCCCACACTAATCATACAAATGATTTCCGCAAACAGATTGAAAAGACCCTCGGCTGAGAAACCCGATCTCTAGAAGTGTGCTTCAGAACTGGTCTTCACCACATGCATCCACGCGCCTATAGCTGTGGATACTCCGAGAGAACAGGCTCAGCGCCTTCGACTCTCCAATACGCTGCACTTCAGGGTCGCTTTCTTTTCCTTCCTTTCCGGCTACCCGCGAACGCTCGCTCCATCGGACAAGCGTCCCCTCATCTTGCTGTGCGAGGTTCCGTTGAACCGAGAGCTGTACATCCGCCAGGTGCACGAGCTGTCGAGTTCCGGGACGTGCTGCGGCTGCGTCACGCAAAGCGAAGTACGTACGCGCGGTGGTTCCTGGTTCCAGCTTCTCCTCGCCTTCACCCACCTGTTTCTCTGCCTGGTTCTTCCGCCCAGTCTCGACGGAGAGCCTCTCCTCCATGCGACCCGCGAACGCGAGGAGCGCCGTTGTAACCTTGCTGCCGTCCGCAAGCAGCGTGTCTAGCGTAGCTCGCAGTTTCAGAACTTCTCTCTTCCGTTTCTCTAGGTCGATTGGTGTGACTTTTGCGAGTGTGCAGGTGGTGCTTGACATTCATCGGCAGGTCCGTCGCTCTGGGAACCTCCATGTCGCCGGTCAGTCGCGGAAGGCCCTTCAGACTGGCGATTTCCAGTGGCGTTTGCCCGACACGGTTCTCTATGTAGAGGAGCTGCGTAGGACCGTGCTTGAGGAGTACTTCCGCAAGGGCGGTGTCCGCATTCTGTACCGCAACGTGTAGAGGAGTAGACCCATCCGCATCTCTGAGTAAGAGAACGGCGGGTTTAATTCCAAACTCTAGAATAATTGTAGCGTTCTCGCGTTTTACGGCCAACAACGGGGGGTGTGGTTGCCGGATGAGTGGTACAATACCAGATGCAAATAACAGTATTGGACGCCTCCATAGACGTCTGAGTCATAAGTTCGTGCGTCAGGATGTATTCCTGCATGAATGGAGGAGCGCCATCCACTCGCGCTTCGCCCGGAATCAACCACTTGAGTTGGTTCTCCTTGAGTCACCATGCTCTTTGCAATTCTGGTGAACAATTGCTTTAAATTGTTTTGTGATATTACGTGCTATGGGAGCAAAGGGGAGAGAGACGTCGACATGGATGATCGATGATTGCTGATGACTCGAAAGAAAAGTGAACATCGGCGGTTGTGATCGACTCATGCCAGTGGTAGGCTGCCAGTGGTAGCTTCCAATAGGGTATTTCCAAAAAAGGCATAAACTGAATTGGTGTGAGACTGTGAGTCACGCTTATTACGATAGTTTCCCGGCCCCGAGCGACGCGACTCGGCGTGATCCAGGGCGCTCAAGTTACTGGGTATGAGGAGCAGGTAAGCGGAATCCGCTTATTGTCAACTAAGTGGTCAATATATTGGACATTAGTCGATCCCTTATTCGCCCTCCACTTATCCGCTCCTGCCCACCGTGTGATTTGATGCTGTCTAGATCACACCTGGCATTTCGGCGTCTCTTGCCTTCACGACAAGTACAAAAGCGGGTCATCGATTCGAGATTGTTTTCGTCTACCCCCAACTTACTACAAGCCGATATTCAGTCCATGTCACAGAACAAAGAGGCTACCCAGTTTCTCTCTCGGATTGCCACTTTGCCGAGGGGCCCCGTCTCTCTCGATCATGTCCTCCAGCCATCGCTTGACGACGAAGCGGAATTGCGGAAGCTATTTGCAACTGACAAGGGAAACACACGTCTCAGGGACACCCACGTTGGCCTCGTCGATGTTTTTGCCGCCCCGAGCGACATAAGAACCACGAGGGCACGTGTCGTCAAGGACGACGCAGACCGAGATGCTCAACACATCGTGGCGTTGCCGAATTCATTGAGGCGCGAGGAAGGTTTCCCGGCTATGGTCGAGAACCTTGAAACGTTCAAGAAGAATTGGAGTATTTTCACAGAGAATTCACTTTCTCAACTGGCAGACTGGAGCAACGTAATTGCTGCTGGAGGGTCTGTTCAGGCGTGTCTGATGCCACTACCCAAGGCAGCGACGGGCAGTAAAAGGGCCATGAGGAAATATTTTCACGAGAAGGCGTTTCCTTCGTCCGATGTTGATCTCTTTCTCTATGGTTTGACGGTAGAGGAGGTATGTAATGCCTTCTCTTTCTGCGATCACCTTTTTATGTGTTTGGGAAGGCAGAGCGCAAGATTATCACCATATACGAAGCTGTGCGTGATTCGGTTCCCTGGGACGTCACTTGCGTCAGAACAAAGCATACAGTCTCCATTCATTGTAAGTGATACATAACATTGATAGGTCGTTTGATTCACTGGAAATTTCAGCACAATATCCGTACCGTAGCATTCAGATCGTTCTTCGCCTCTACAGTTCTCCTGCTGAGGTTCTCACGGGTTTCGATGTCGACGCGGCGTGCTGCGCATATGACGGCGATCGTGTGTGGGCGAATCCGCGTGCCGTCGTATCCATGATTCGTCAGTCTAACACCGTCGATATGACGAGACGTTCGCCTTCGTATGAAGTCCGACTGGCCAAGTACTCGTCCCGGGGATTTGAGGTCTACGTCCCCGGGCTAAAGCGCGACGAAATTGATCCTACGGTTCGTCCAGTTCGTCCATTTAGTCCATACTGTCCACGCTGATGTATTCGACCAGATCTACGAGCGTGCCGTGGGCCGCGTTCAAGGCCTTGCCCGCCTGCTCGCAATCGAGAAGCTCGCAACTCCAGAGGCACGCAGCCAGTATCAATACCGACGCAGTTTGTTACGTGGTCGGCCGGTCAATGGCCAGTCAGCATACATACGACGTGGACATAGGTACAACAGTGACCTGAAAGCGGATGCCGTGTTTAGTGGATTGGAAATGAGTGATTACGACATCGTCAATTTGCACATCCCATACGGCCCAGGATGGGACGCCAGGAGAATCGAGAGGCTCATCTACAAAACTGTGAGTTCCGGAGTATCGCCTCAGTTCCTGCCCTGATCGCTACGCCACAGGATTTCGGTGCCAATTGTAAGCCATTTGTTAGCAAGATCGAGCTCTGAGTACTAAGTGACTGTGCGACAGCTCCGTACAATCCTAAGAACAAGAACCGTCGTCTCCATCGGCACTCCGCGTTCTTTGGCACAGTGGAGGAGTGTATCGAGGACTGTTGTGAAGTAAGACCAAAATCGTATTATTATGACAACATCGTTGACACCTGCCGCTGCAGCTTTGTCCGGAACCTAAGAACGAAGAGGAACATAATCTACAAGACGAGGAGGACAAGTCGTATGTTCGTGGCCGGATCACGTGCGTGTAGCCTTCCCTCACGTGTGACGTGCGACAAGACAATTTTACTGATGACTCGCGCAGGTTCATCGAAGAAGATCCCGGAAGACAAAGTATTTCCGGGAGTTTTAACCCGATCGACGAAGGCGAATGGAGTGAAACCGCCTACGTTCAAGCAACAGCCAAGTTCTTCGGTGCTATCAGTAAGAATGACGCGCTCGCGGTCAAACAGATGATCAAGGACAGGGAAGACCTTACCAATCGTCGGGACCATGTCGGGCGTACTCCACTGCACGTTGCAATTTTGTCCAACAGCGTTGAGGTCGGTTGCGTCCTCATCGATGGCGGTGCTCGCATGACCGCACGGCTTGTTGGTGGTCGTACCTCTCTTCATCTCGCGGCTCAAATGGGGCGGGTCTCTCTTGTGAAAAAGATGCTTGAACGTAGTGCGTATAACAAGGAGAAGGCAGAGGAGGAGAAACGCAGGATAGAAGAAGTCGCCGCCCCCAAGGAGACCGATGGCGTGCGTATGAGCAGCGAGGATGACTGGTCGTCCGACCAGTCCGACGATGACAAACCTCACCGAAAACCCCCGGCTTATGCGGAAAAGGCCGAGCTAGCAAAGGATTCGGACCCATTGGAAGACAACGAAGAGGAGCCCGATATATTAGATATTTCTATCCATGATTGGGACTTTGGGCTGACTGCTCTCGGCTATGCCATTCTCGCTGGCGAGGTCGAGGTCGTTGACGCGCTGCTTGCTGCGGGTGCAGATCCTTGTTTCGCGGCCCATACGAAGAACGTGAATCCTCTGCACCCACTTACATTGACGATATACACCCAAGATGAAGAGCGCGCCGCGAAGATCGCTGAACGGCTCGTCGCTGCTCAGGCGATCTCATCGACGGCAGATGACAGTTTATTCACCATATTCCATCGCATCGTAGCTGCGGGAAAGACCAAGATCGTAGCGTCGCTCCTTTCCCACGACCCAAATGCGAAGAAGGTTCTCAATAGTCCTGCCTGGTACGGGTACGGCGGGCTCGTGTTTCCCATTGTCTCGACGATTGTCGGTGGCAACTATGCAACGCTGTCTCTGTTGCTCGCGCATGGAGCCAAGCTAGTATATTTGCCGGAAGACGTCTCCAGAGCTGAGGAGAAGAGGTACGCAGAGCACCTTCGCCTGTGAAACCAGCAGGTCTTTACTGAAAAACGAATAGGACAGGTTACCTTTCTCAAGTAGCGGAATATCGAGCTCGCATCCATGGTCCAATAGAAACAGCTCTAGGCAAACGCGACGATGTTATTTCGCTGTTGGCTGCTCTCGGTGCCAACGTGGACGCACCAATCAGGTCGACCATCACCTCCTATACTGAACACACTAGTCTACTCCAATGGACTTCCAAAGCTGTCTCGCTCTTGGGCTCCAAGACTACACCAAAACCCATACAAGCACCCGATAGCCTTCCCGATTCTCCAGCTGGCGATGCTTGGAGCCAATATCGTGCATATCTCGCTATGGTCCTGCCTCATTGCAAGAACGAAGACCTAGGATCCGCTAGCTCGGTGAATACTGTGCATTCCCAGAGATTCTACACCGCAGCGACGAAGGATTACTTCACTTTCGCAGAGTCCGTTCTGCGTGCTCACGGTGCCACCCTTCCCGAGGGGGCATCGACGTCGGAACAGCCTGCTACTGGCTGGATAGCCATTCAGAAGCCAGTTTATTCCCAAGGATCTGGGTACATACGCCACGCAAAGTACTCGACTACTCCCGTCCCAGTCCATCTGAAAGTGTTTTACGACGAGCTCTATGAGGCGTGCTGGAACGGGGATAACGCGTCCATTCGGGAGCTTTGCTTGCCGAAGCAGGTTGCGGAGGGGAAAGTGCCAATTCAAATTGTCGTGAAAACGGCGGCTCTCGATGATTCTTTAGGTGCATCGACCTAGTCAGTGCTGTCCTTAAAAGTTCGGTGGTCTGATATTTGTTTCATAGGCTGGACTCCATTCCTCGTCGCTCTGCATCGCCGTCATTGGGATACTGCACGGCTCGTGCTCGCAATTGCGAAGGCTCAGTATCAGCCACCAGACACTGAGATAGGCGAGACGAGTGGAGGGGTTCTGTGTGGTAACTATCTCCAAGCCCCTTTGCGTTGGGTATACCTGACCTCATGTCGTCAGATGACTCAGATCCAGATGAAGAATACGACTCTGACGAGGACGACTGCAGTGACTACAGCGAAGCGAAACCAATCAATTTCACCGACATCGCCGCAAGGCCGTCCTCTGTTCGCACCGATGTCCTCCCGAAAAAGTTGCTTGAACTCCAGGCCGACCTTCTCCAACCGGGCCTTAAGCGCGTTTCTTGCAAACCTCTCCAAAAGGCTATAGTAGAAGATGATTTCGAGGCATTCGTCCATACTCTCGATCTATATGAGTTTGCTGGCGTGGCAATCTGGCCAGATTCTGGGGCCTATGACTTTGCCGTGGCGCTCGACCGTATCGAGATGGTCGACGAGCTTATCCGCCGATCGGGCGTCGGCATTCCCATCCCCTCGGACGCGGCGAAGGGCAGTGGGGCGGACTCGAAAAAGGTCCCAGAGGAACGCGTCTACCTCGGACTTAAAGTTGGAGGGAAGCGACGCGCGGACATCGCAAAGCATGGGCAGACCCAACGCAAGACCCCCACATACAACTATGACTTGCTCCGCAGCGCCATCAGATCTGGTGCGACCAAGGTTATCGACTACCTCGCTGGACCACGACCTATTGCAGCATTCACACACTATGCAGAAACTCACGACGATGACATTGCGCAGTACTTGAAAAGTATCGACAATCTTGGCGCTGTCCTCCCAGATCTCCTTGGCTGGAAACCCGACGAATTGAACGAGTCTCCGCTTCTCTGTGCTGTGATTGACAATAGAATAGATGTCTTGAAGCAGCTGTTCGCTCTTAAGCCGAATCTGATGGAGGAGGCACTTCACCTACGGTACGGGTAATAGTAATTTTCCTCATTTCTGTGGTGCTAATAGCGGGATAGTGTGAGGTTCATAGGTTTCAATCCACTCCTAACAGCTGCGTATTATTGCTCTGGCACGGAGATTGTGGATTTGTTATTGGAGAAGGGCTGCGATCCGAGCGAACGTGATTTCCGCGGGTGAGTCTAATATTTGCCTTGATATCTGAGTCGTTGGTGACAGACATTCCCCAAGTTGGAATATTTACCACCTCGCTTTCCTGTCCTCCAATAACAAGGGACTCAAATTCGTGGAACATCTACTAAAAACACTCCCGGAGGAGCTGACGCACGAACTTATGACTCAGATGTCTAAGGAGGCGTCCAATACAGCACGTCTCTGTTATTTAAATCTGGTATTGCACCACTCATCTGGCAACCACAGCCCCTGATGTTGGCCGTAAAGCGCGAGAACGCCGCAATTGCACGGACCATTCTAGAGTTTGGTATTCACCCCGCCGTTCTCTTACTCAGAGATGCGGATGGGTCTACTCCTCTACACGTTGCGGTACAGAATGCGGACACTGCCCTTGCGGAAGTACTCCTCAAGCACGGTCCTACGCAGCTCCTCTACACAGAGAACAGTGTCGGGCAAACGCCACTGGACATCGCCAGTCTGAAGGGCCTTCCGCGAGTGACCGGCGACATGGAGGTCCCCAGAGCGACGGAGCTGCCGACGGATGTCGAGAACCACCTGCACACCTTGCGAAAGTCACCGCCATTCGACGTAGAGAAACAGAAGACAGAAATTCCGAAATTGCGAGCTACGCTGGACATGCTGCTCTCGGACGGGCTCCTTGCGGACGGCAGCAAGGTTACAACGGAGCTCCTCACGTTCGCAGGTCGCATGGAGGAGAGGCTCGCCGTCGAGACCGCGCGGAAGAACGAGGCAGAGAAACAGGCGGATGAAGGCGAGGAGAGACTGGAACCAGGCACCACCACGCGTACGTACTTCGCTTTGCGTGACGCAGCGGCAGCGCGTCCCGGAACTCGACAGCTCGTGCACCTTGCGGATGTACAGCGCTCGGTTCAACGGAACCTCGCACAGCAAGATGAGGGGACGCTTGTCCGATGGAGCGAGAGTTCACGGGTGGCCGACAAGGAAGACAAGGAAGGCGACCCTGAAGTGCAGCGTATTGGAGAGTTGAAGGCGCGAAGCCTGTTCTTTCAAAGAATCTACGGCTCTGGGCGCGTAGATGTTTATGGTCAAGACCAGCTTTGAAGCACACTTCTAGAGATCGGGCCATCGGCCGACGGTCGCCGCGCCCTTTTCAATCCGTTGGACTGGACTCAACCGTGACTGTATTGAGATGGTTGTCTAAACTAAATGGGTTATTGGAACGATTATGTCTGGTGTTCTTTATGTAATCAATGAGGTGTCTTTCTTGAATTCGAGGTGTGAGGCGTTAAAACAGGTCGCGCAGGCCTCTGCACGATGCCAAATTTCGTAAATACGTATATCTAGTTAGGAGACGTGTTCCTCTGAAACTACTAAGCCCGCGTGTGAGTGCAGCACCCCCGGGAATGCGAGAGATGAGCCGCTTGGGCTCGACGGAAATCTGCCGTGCGAAAGATCGCGCACGTCGCTGCGCCTCATGAAAACTTTGTGGAGACGTCCACCTATGTCTTCTTCAAGCACTGTTATAGTATTTAAGGGCGCGCGTGAGTGCAGCACGCTGGAGGACACGGGGGGTGGAGCTGCACTCACTGGCAACCCCATCGTGGCCCCTGAGCTCGCTTCCCAATCGGGAAATCGGACGGCCCGGACTAGCCACTCAGCCACTCTCAGCCACTACTCAGCCAGCTAGGGGCCGGCCACTGTCCCCATCTGGGAGCGGTCGTCCCAAAATGCTGGTGACACCTTTCCGCTTAAGGCACCTGTCACCCGCGGTATCACCAGCGGTGTCAAGGCGAGCTGGTGATCCGGCGTACTGTATACTCTAATTCTGACAGCGCTTTCGGTCGGTCCCGACCCCTAGATACACCGTAAAATCTCCTCCCCCAGGTCACGCTGCCGGTGTCTCTAATCGCAGAGGCATGTAGATGTCGCAGAGGTCATGCACTTTCACCCACTTTCTGTGCTGTCTCTCCTCGCCTTTAGGCCTCTCAGTGGCCTCGCAACGCCCTTTGCATCGCATTGGGACGATATTCGAGCGAAGCACACATGGAATTCTGTCCCAAAGAACTGGCAGAACCTGGGTCACCCACCTGCTGACACTACGATCGATCTCCACATTGCGCTCAAAGCCCAAAACGAGAATGCCTTGATTGATGCTCTCATTGAGGTCAGCAGTCCCGGCCATCCAAAGTGTGTCCTCTCCACCATTCTTCCGCGTGCGTAGTACTCACATGTCGGGCAGACAAGGTGCACACCTATCGAGAGAAGAGGTCGCCGAACTTGTCGCACCGCCCTCAGACGTGCTCGAGCTTGCCAACGCCTGGCTCGGACATTACGGCGTGCATCCCTCTACCATCTCAACAAAACACGGCGGCAGTTGGCTGACGCTCACCGCCGTCCCCGTTTCCAGAGCCAACAAACTTCTGAGCGCGTCGTACCAACTGTACCAACACATTGGGACGAACGACACAGTTCTCCGCACGCTCAGTTACGGGCTCCCCGCAGTGCTGCTTGAACACGTGCAAAACGTTGCGCCGACCACACACTTCGGATTTCTGCGCACGCCGTGGCAGGAACCACTCATGCACCCCGACGAGGCAACCAAGGAGCAGACGAAGGTACCGAGGGGAGAACCTGGGACGGTATTGTCAAGCAGAGACCAATATTTTGTGACGCCCTCATCCCTGCGTTCGTTTTACAAGACGTCTGGATACGTGCCCTTAGCCGCGGACCGGAATGTGCTCGGCGTTGCGGGCTACATAGGCGATTACCCGAGCCCGGATGACCTGAGGAAATTCATGGGTCTTTTTCGCTCCGACGCGACCTCGGCGACCTACAGTGTCGTGGAGATCAAGGGCGGAGGGTACAACCCGAGCAACCCAACCTCCGAGGCGAATATTAATATTCAGTATACTTCAGTCATTGCCTACCCGACCCCGCACATATTCTACAGCACTGGCGACATAGGTATTAATATTCAGGGCGATCGGTTCATAAACTGGCTTCACTACGTGCTCAGCCTAGAGAGGGTCCCGCAGACAGTAAGCACGCCTTACGGCATGCCCGAGTACACCGTTCCGCCGGATTATGCAATATATACATGTAATCTGTTCGCGCGGCTCGGCGTTCGTGGCGTCAGCGTCCTCTTCTCGAGCGGTAACGACGGTGTTGGTCATGGAAACTGCCTGTTACAAGACAGATCCGGCAACTCGAGGGTCCAGTTTCTCCCCACCTTCCCCTCCACTTGTGCGTATGGTACTTTAACTCTACCTTTGAGTAGCAAACAAGCATTGGTTGACTGCTCACCACACCGTCCACGGCACTCGCAGGTCCCTGGGTCACCAGCGTTGGCGGAACGATGGGCTACAACCCAGAGGTTGCGGCTCCTCTCTCCGGTGGCGGCTTCTCGGTGTATTTTCCGCGGCCGCGGTACCAGAACAATGCTGTGCCCACCTTCCTCCAGAACCTCGGTGGCCTGTATAACAACCTTTATAAGTGCGTTCGCTACCGTGACCGGGTGCCTCATTCAAGTTCTCACTTTATGTTATTTGTGCAGCCCTGGGGGACGTGGCGTTCCCGATATTGCTCTACAGGCAATTGGCTTCCCTATCATCGTCAAAAATAAGCCTTGGACATTCAGGGGCACAAGCTGTGCGACGCCGGTGCGACACTCGAGTCCTCTTATCACTGCATGCCTGATTACCGACGTACAGACTGTGGCCGGAATCATCTCCCTGTTGAATGACTACCGGATTTCGAACGGCAAGGCTCCACTCGGCTTTCTCAATGTCTGGTTATACGGCATATGCCTCGAAGGCTTAAATGACATCACGTCTGGGTCGAATCCAGGCTGCAATACCAATGGATTCTCCGCTGTCCCTGGGTGGGATCCTGTGCGCCTAGTCATAGTTGTGTCTTGTTATTCGACGTTGGCTCACTCTGGATTCTATAGGTCACGGGTCTCGGGTCGCTCGACTTTGAAAGACTGGTTGCAATACTTAGTCGTTGGTAGTGGACTGACCCGGGCTAGCTTCAACGCCTCGGCGCACTCATTATTCCATTCCCTAACCCGGATTGTTGATGGCTACTTCTAGACATCTTCTGACGCTTCTTCTAGTATTTCCCTTCCTCATCTCTGAATCCGAATTGGTCTACATAGAGACGGCCCGTGTGTGTAAGTAGAGCACTACTAGTAGTACACTCCCTGGTGATTAGTATCGGCGTCATTGCGTGTCATATAAACTATGCATATCTGCATGTACGACACGTATTACTGATGCCATCTGAAGGAGGATGAATAGAGGACGAGTTGTACTATAGGGAGCTGCATGTAACACAATCTCTACGGTTCACATCGCCTGTTAGCTTTAGCCTTGGTACTAGTATTGACATGTACGTCCAACATGTTAATGGGAACCGATATCAACTCGCCCTCCGCCAGCGATACAATGTTGGTGACATCCATGTTTCATACTTACCGAGACAACTAATATCAACAAATAAAACTCCAGCACACCAGTGCACCTCCGTGCGACGAATTCTCAGACGCAACAACATTCACCACAGATGCAACATCAGCTGAAAAACATGCAGATCAAACCCCCCAAACATTCCTGGAAGCACTGGCACAAAGCCGTCGGGTCAGCTGCACATATGTAATACACATTGGCGTCAAACCTGGCGCGAACCCCCCCCCCCGGCAGTCGCTCAGTCTTTCCACTTCGGGTTGCATTGTCGTTGGGGTTGGGCCCCACAATCGTTTCGGCTCCTGTGTGCGGCTGAACGTTTGTTATTGTCGGTGTCTGCGACTCGCCATGGCATGTATATGCGGTGGGAGGATATACAATACTGGCGGGAGGCATTGTTCTGAACAAGGAAATGGTGGTAAGATTGTGAGTGCGTGGGACGAGTCGAGGTTGTGCATGTCAGTGTTGTGATAGTCGGGGACTCGGTCGGGGTTAGACAGTTGCTAAGTTGGATTACTCGGGTCTGCGACTGAACACGGCTACTACACTGAGTACAGTAGACGCGACTACAGTAAACTCAAGGTAAGAAGTAAGTTGCAGTGCTTGAGCGGGGCCTCAACCGAGCGGCTAGTTAAAGCGGAGACGAAGGTGAGTGAGGTGGAGCAGCGGGGTGAGAGAGTTGGAGGCGTTGGAGGCGCAGTCGAGTGAAAAGAGATGGCGCCGAAGGACTAAGGCGAGCGCCGGGGGTGTTTTAACCAGAATGTGCGAGACGCTGACGGCGAGGCTGAGTAGTCAATGGTCAAAAATTCAAAATACACAAAAATACTTAAATCGAGAGTCGAGCCTACTATAAGCAGGAAGAACTGACACAGACAAGATAGGGAATGGGGATGGGGGAACTTCGAACGAAGATAGAGACATGCAACATGACTCGGATATGGGATCTATGAGAGGTCAAATGGGAGCACAAGGTGAGCAAAGAAAGTAGCCTAGTAGGCACCATACGTCACTGGCAGCCCAGTTATATTGCGGTCGCGAACGCGTGCACTTTAAATTCGGTGTTAGAACAAGAACGTAAGAGGAGTTGTTGGAAATGGTAGTAACACAGTGACAGGTGGGAGAGACCGTAGGGTACGAGTCGATGATGGTGGAGACCACCCGGAGCCGAACTCAAACTCGTGGCTTGCGAGTCCATGGCTTACGGCACGACACGACGTTCTGTACCCTCCGCTCCTTTCATGAATTGTCCTCGTCCTCGCAAAATGTAGGTTGCACAGGGCCACTGTCTAGACCTCCTGCTTGTCAAGTATCGTTGGTGGAAGTTTTGGGCCCGTTGGCGTGTATGTGGACTGTGACAGACGCCCACAGTCGTGTGAGAATGCAGGCTGTGTTTCCTTGTATGTCCTGCCACGCCTCTATCCTTGACTCCATCTGATAGTGACTACGGGTGTTCAAGGTGAGGTGCATTATCTTTTCCCAGCGTGCTAGCAACACTCAAATCTTGGTCGTTATGAAGGGACTCGTTTGTGTGACTCGCGTCATTCTCTCGCTTCCAATACCCCAACCTGTCGTCTCACTTTACATTCCGATTCTCGAGCGTTTAATCATGGCCGAGGTACTAGGTAGGTCTCTGGTACTATATCCTGCCTTTCCGCGTACCAACTGTGTTTCGACAAATCGTTTGCAGGACCCATCCACGAAATCGATTCCTCGATCACACGTTTTCAGCAACTTCTCGCGTTATCACCTCAACCTGATTCCCGTCGCCTTTTCTCTGTTCTTGGTCTGGCTATGGCGCAATTCAAGCGACACATGCTGTCAGATCGAAGGGAAGATCTCGACAGATCAATTTTTCATTACATGCAATCAATGCTCCTCCCACACCATTTGTGGCTAGAACACGGTCTATTGTTCCTTCAAGCTCAGTTCTTCCTCGCCTCCGCACTATTCAAGCGCTTGGAATTGTCCAAGCAATCCCAAGATGCCGTTCTTGCAGCCGAATTCCTTCGCCATCTTCTAATCCAGCCTCTGCAAACGTTCGGGTTCCCGCGCCATCAAGCCATCACAATGCTCCTGAATGTGTTGGCATTCCAGGTGGAATTGGAAGCTAGCAACGCGGTTCAGAACATTGAGGAGATGGCGATCCTCTGCCACGAACTCCTCACCTCAGATCCGTCCGATGGCGACACCACTCGCTCCATCGCTCTCATTTCCAAGGCAATTTCATCCAAAATCAGTTCGTGGGTCCTGTCTCAACCATTGAATTTGACTCAAACTATCAAGTGCCTGCGGCTGGCGAGGATACACAAACCAGACCTGCAAGCTGCCCACACCGCCCTTGCCCTTTGTCTCTGTATTCGCTATGTTACGACGTTTGTGAACGATGATTACGAGGAAGCTGCATCCATCCTGGACGAAAGTATTACTTCCAGTTCCCCCAGTTCCCTCGGGGTCAGTCGGGATGAATTCTTAGCCGGACTCCAATTCCTCGTGACAAGGATGGCGGTGCACCGATCGTGGACGCACCAGACCCCAGAATATTCAGAGGAGGCACTATATCGCGCTCGTGCATTCCTCGCCTCACCTTCTCTCGAAGTCTTCTCTCGTCCCTCTGCCGTTTTTAGTTTGGAAGACATCGCGAAGCAGCGTTTCCATTATTTTGGTTACATCGAAGGTCTCGAGGCATCGTCCAGTAATTCACAGTTATCTCGATCAGTGTCCCTTCTGGCGTCTCGAGGTGGCGATCCGGAAATCGCCCCGATGCTCAAGACGATGGAGCTCCTTAGTGAACTTCGCTCTGGGATCCGCAATAACGACATAACAACGATCGACGAAGCTCTCGGAAAGGGCCGAATCTTACTTGCCTCGTCTCCTTCAAGGCACCCGCTTGCGTCATACCTTGTCGAATTCTTTGGCTCCTTCCTCTTTGAAGCATTCAAGCGCACAAATAAGATCGAGTACCTTAACGAGTCAATTAGTACATACCGTCAAGCAAGCCGTCATGTCATCGAGCATCAGTCAATGCAGTTCCGGCGCTTCCCAACACTTAGGCAGCTTTCCCTGTCTTTGGTTACGCGCTCGGCGTCCTTTCCGAGTCACCATGCGCAAGACGTTGATGAAGGGCTGAGACTGCTCTCCCAGTGTGTCAACAACGGGCTTGTGGCACCTCCCGATCGATTCCAACTTTCGTACTGGTGGGCATCTCTTGCGCGGGGTTTCCGACGTCCCTCCGAGTCTGTCTTCACAGCATACGAGGGCGCTATGGTATTGATGCAAGACACCCCGCTTTTTGCACCAACTTTACAACTACAGCACGCCACTCTCGCTCGGTTGCCTCAGGCATCTCATAAGATGCCGCTGGACTATGCCTCGTATTTGGTCGACCTTCATCAACTCGAGAAAGCGATTGAGACTCTTGAAAGAGGAAGGGCCTTACTTTGGTCCCAAATGCGCCACTTTCGTACTTTAGTCGATCAACTTCTCGCAGCAGACCCAGATTTAGGACACAAGCTTGCGGCGGTCAACCGAGACCTCGAGGAGCTCACCAAGTCCATCCCACCGAGCCACAAATTAAGCATTGATGATGGCGCAACTGACGACGTCAGGGCGGTGGACCCATTCGGTCGTCTCTTGTTGAAGCGACGTATGCTTTTGAAGGGACGCGACAACCTCATCTCGGAAATTCAAGCCTTGCCAGGCTTCGACAGCTTCCTGAAATCACCATCGTTCGACACACTCCGTTCTGCTGCCTCGTCTGGTCCCGTCATTGTCATAAACCACTCCAGTTGGCGCTCCGACATTCTGATCCTCCTTCATAACACATCTCCCTCTCTCATTCCAACCCCTCATGATTTCTACGATCGTGCGAGCGCATTAAGGGACAAGTTATTGGAGTCGCGACTCAAATATGGGCTCAGTTCAAGTGATTACGATGAAACCCTTGCCTCTGTTCTCGCGGAGCTCTACGAGCTCGTTGGAAAACCCGTCATCGACCGACTCCGTGAGCTTCAAGTACCAGAACAGTCCCGGATCTGGTGGTGCCCGACATCCGTCTTTTGTTCCCTCCCTCTCCATGCCATGGGTCCGATCCCATCCGATGACGGCGAGAAGCGCTATTTCTTAGATCTCTACATCTGCTCCTATACCCCAACGCTGTCCGCACTCATCCAATCTCGTAACCGGGGTTCCAGTCCGCGATCTTCGAATCGACCTTCCATACTTCTCGTCGCGCAGCCTGACCCATCTCTTCCAACTGTGGATGGCGAGATTCAAGTCGTCCGGGCTCTCGATGCCGAGGTGACAGGTCTCATCTCCGAAGCCGCGACACCGGCCGCCGTCATCGATGGTTTCCATCACCACCAATTTGTTCACTTCGCGTGCCATGGTAGGCTGGAGGCAGGTAAACCATTCGATACTGGATTCGAGCTTCACGGAGCCGAGCGCCTGACGCTCCTCAATATTGTGCGCTCGGATCTGCCCACTGCCGAATTCGCGTTTCTGTCCGCGTGTCACACAGCTGAGGCGACTGAAGGGAGCATTGCCGACGAGGTGCTGCACCTCACGGCCGCGGTACAGTACTGCGGGTTCAGGAGTGTGGTCGGGACTATGTGGGCGATGGTGGACGAAGATGGACGGGACCTGGCGGAATACTTTTACAAGACGTTGTTCTCTGCTTCGAGGCGGGCAGAGGGGATACCGTATCATGAAAGATCCGCCAAAGCACTCCGATTCGCAGTGAGGAAGCTGCGGAGGAAGAGACGGATTACCCTGGAGAGATGGGTCAATTTTGTTCATTACGGCGCATGAGTGGGATAATCTGGGTATGTTCGCATACAGCTTTCGTGCTTTACCTGTCCACGGTAGTGCGTGGTGCCCTTGTCGTCGTTTTCGATACCGGTTTCAATATGTTCGTCTTTGGGATATTTTCTCTCGTTTACAAACCCTTTGTGCTTGGATTATTATCGCGTATTGCTTTCCCGCTTCCCTCCTTTGTTGCTTACACTTTCTCTCCAATGGTGCTTCTACTGTTTCCCCTTGCAACTTTACGTTCGCTGCCAGTGCTTGTAACACTATGATAAGGCTGAGAACGGTTATTAACGATATAGTCATCAACTTCCGGAACCATTGTGTATCATCACTGTCGATCATGGGTTTGTTCTTTGGTGACACGGTGCTTGGATAAACTATCATGACAGCAGCTGAGAGAATATCGTTCGGGTCTGTTGCCGAGTCACCTTGCCACGCGCGGCAACGGAGGGCATCCGGCGCAGGTGCTCGACCGTCCAGCTACAGATTCCCTTACTTTCCCTGGTAACCCAGTTCAGACCCGACCCATCTTATGCATGAGTTTGGGTGTTGATATATAGCGCTAATACGTCATTCTCCACTGTCCGTCACTGTATCGCAAATATCTAATATTCACCGCTGAATTTCGCCCACTGACCGAGACGTTCAAATTTGGAGGTCGTTAGATATCCTTGGACACTATAGCATTTTTGACTATTTAGTTTGCAAGTTAGTTCCTTGAGTTAGTTTGTGCTTACGGAACTGGCTGCGATGGCCCATGGCAGGCTGGTGGTCGAATTGGATATTATCCACCATGATGCCTTCGTTTGGGGGTCATTCCCGCCGATTACAGTCCCCTGACTGTCTTATGAACGATAACGATGTTCACGACCGCACAAAGTGGCCTCTCGGCGATCCCACTGGCAGCGCTCGTATGTTTGACAATGTTTAGCGGTTCGACCTCCGGCGCCTTTTCCCGATCCGGCGCTCAGAGCGCTAGTGAGGTCACAATGGAGCAAATCGGGACCACCACCTTTATAGAACCTAGCGGCGACGAACCAAGTCCCTCGAAGTGGACCTCACCGACCTTCTTTTCCGATCTTTCGGCCTTTAAAGTCACCCGCTTCTCATCTGGGAAGCACAATCTAGAGGTCGTCGCGGGTGTCACTCCCGATGCGGAAAATACAGCGCTTGCGGACGACCCGTCCACGTGGACAAACGCATCTACAATGCTTCAGGTCTTCTACCCTGAGGGTTCGATCAACCCCTCGAGAAAGCCACAAGGCGGCTCCCAGTTCTACGCTGCACCCCTTGACCTCCGGAATGCGCGCAGCGTCACGCTTGCGTACAGCGTCTTCTTCCCAAGCGATTTCGACTGGGTCAAGGGCGGAAAACTACCGGGGCTCTACGGTGGACGTACGGGATGTTCTGGTGGAGACGCTGCAGACGATTGCTTCAGTACACGCCTGATGTGGCGCTCACGGGGTGCCGGCGAGCTCTATCTCGTACGCTCACAATCGTTCTTTCCTGGACTATGCTAGATAGAACTCACTCTTCCACGCTTAGTACGCGCCGAAGGACCGGCAGACGCCTTCCTTGTGCAACACACCGCCGCTGTCAGTATGCAACCAGGCTTATGGGCTTTCCATCGGTCGCGGATCGTTTCGGTTTGAATTGGGATCGTGGACGCACCTCCGCCAAACGGTGGTGCTTAACACCCCTGGATACCAGGACGGCGTATTCCTCCTTGAGGTCAACGGTAGGGTCGCGCTCGACCTCTCCGACGTATTTTATCGCGACATACAAAAGTCGTCCACCACCCCCGAGGACCCCGACTCTGGACCCGCACCCGCTGTACCCGACCCCACTGCACCACCAGATGTCGGGGGCGGGTTGTTAGGGCCGTTATTGGGCGATTTGCTAGGAGGACTCATCTTGGAGGATGACGGGACCCAAGTGCGTGCTTCGGCAGCGCAAAAAGGGTCATCGGACTCGAATGCCGGACCACGCAACGTGGCAGCCGTTTCGCCGGCTCGTGCTGACCGGCGTGCCGACGTTATCCCACATGTCGCTCGCGAGGACGGTGAGCCAATTGGGTTCAAGGGAATATTCTTCTGGTATGTACTTCTCAGGATCATACTACGCACTGGCCAGGCTAAATCCTCCCATACTTTGGGCCTTCAGCACCTTCTTTGGAGGACACGACAAGGAGTGGGCAACGCCGAAGGACCAGTTTGTTTGGTTCAAGAATTTTGAACTCAGTATCAATGATCTGGAGTAGCTACCTATGTAGCTGAATCTATGATAGTTCTTTATCGTATGAGCTACTGTACCCTTAACCAGAAATTAGGCTCTCTGGTCCCGTGATCTTGTCCGAATTACACGATGAGCTATCCCCATTGTTCCTCACGACTACCTCTCAATACCAGGAAAACCCTTTCCGTACGCCCGATTCAAATGAAGTGGCAACAATTTGAACTTGACACCGTTAATCACATCTCTTGTGGGAATCAACCAACCACCAGAACCAATCATTGCCAATCAGAATCGCCTTCCTTTCTTCCTCTCTGTACGTGCCGTAATTGCATCTGGACCTGCTCTGACCAACCTATTCAATCAATCACAATATGAGGCGACATATCAAGTAATGCCGTTCATGGCCAATGCTTATCCTGCTGGCGACATATTTCTAGTCGACATTCCCTAACTTCAACGCCACCTCGACCCTCAATTCGAGGGTTCCGGTGTCAATCACAGAGTTTTTATTGTGTTCTCCAACGTGCGAAAACCGCCTAGTCACTCGTAGAGACCTTTTTGGCCCATCAACTCGTAGCTTCTCCTGTTTCTGGCAGAATTGGTTCTTTTGTTCTACATCCAACGGCTATCATCTTGCATTTGGTGAACCGTGTATTTCCCCAACTATCTTCGTTGTTGCCGGCATAATTAAGTTAAGTACTTCAGATTACCAGTCACTGCCCGGATTACATGACCTTTAAATTCCGATCAGTACACTACGTTCTCGCTTGACTTCCAAGACGGCCGCCACAGCCCGTCTCCGAACTGGAACTCTGATTGTGCAAAGAATTGTTACTAAAAACAGCGAAGGTAAACACATGACGAGCTTATAGCCTATCGGTGTTTGTTTGAATTTGTCCGAGCATACAAATCGATCACCGCGGACTCAAAGGATCAATTATTGCCGTAACTCGGGCGAAGTCCTCTAACATCGGGATAGCAAAGAACATCTGTACGAACGCTTTCACAGCATCTATTTTCTCACTAGATGTCGGCCTAGCTGGTCAGTCAATGGAAAAGCTCGGTAAACAGGTGACGATGCAGTTTCCAGGAGCCTGGATTATATAGGCTAGCTTGGCACCATTATAACCCCCCTCTCGCGTAACATGCTTAGAGGGGACATACTTACGCAAAAGTAAGAACATGCTGCTGCTGAGGCCCTGGGTTGTTCCATAACCAAGCATTTCATCCGATTGCCCACGAACATACAGTACACAGAATGAAGCCTACACCCACTGCACTCAAGTGAACCCGTACTACTACGCGCTCCAAGAACCATCGTGTCCTACGACGATCGCCACAAATTGGCTCGCCCGATGCATCCATCGTAGATTTATGATACTGCATCAAGTCAATACAACGATGCACACAAATAATTACGAGACCCCGTCTAAACCTCCTGGGCCGGATGTCACTCCTTCAAACACACTCCTACTTTTTCTATTGTCACAACTCGGACTAGAAGCGACGACCAGAGGTGGAAGGTAGGTGTACCTGACCGCTCTTCTGATCCTTTAGGTGCGCCGCTAGTTACACATTCGGTGGAATCGGTACCAGAAAAATTGACCGTTATGGCCTAATTGTGGCAGAATAGCGTACCACCGTTGTCCTTTGAGAAGCCCGAGGGAGTCTGACAATGTGAAACTGCCCGCTCTAGGCGCGTTGCATTGAGTTCGCGGACAAAGAGCAGCTTCAGTGCTCCTCTGACACTCGCTTCAGTTTCGTTGCCCCCCCCCCAGCTTGATTGACACCGAGTGTATTCACCTTCGTAATCTCTGGATGGCTCTTCAGCGTTTGAGAAAAACTTATAAAAGGGAGGCCACCTTGCCCTCAGGATTCTCCAGCTTTCCGCTATTACAGGCGACTCGAAGCTTAACAATCACCACAGCACCGACAATGATGTTCCACAAGTCCCTTGTCTCCTTCGTCGCCGCAATGACCTTGGCTAGCGGCGTCGCTGTCTCTGCTAACCCGTTGCCGGGGGTGGTGGCTAGAACTGACCCCTACCCTCCTCCTCCCACTACAACCGTTAGCCAGTGCAACACGGGACCCGTGCAATGCTGCAACACCTTCACTTCCACGAGCAACCCGCTCACGGCACTTCTCTCCGGCCTCCTCCCCATAGGCGCGATCATAGACCCCAACCTCGGCGTTGGGTTGGGCTGCCTTCCTATCATCAGCGGCATTCAGTGGTATGGTTTCCCTTATTATTCGTGTTATACGTCGGGAAATTAACATGCCGCAACAGCTCTAATGCCCCCCTTTGTTGCAACAACCTCTCGCAGAGTCTGTCTTTCCTCCCTTCAGTTGTCGGTGCTTGCTAACCCTAAAATGACGTCCAGGTGGCCTTATTAATGTTGGCTGTTCCCGGGCCAACCTCGGCCTGTAGTCGACGCTCGGTACTAGGATTGGTGAATGAGTCGAGAGTAGTTGTCCGGGTTGCGAGCGTGGTTGAGTGGCGGAGGCGGAGAGTGCGGATGGATGAATTCTCTTGATATAGTCACTGGTTTCCGCGTCTACATAAAGTATATAAAAATGTTGCGATTGGTGGGACATTTCAACACGCCCTCTACTTACTGAGATGTGTCGAATCCAGGTTGCTTTCAAATCGATCTCTATTTGTCTCAGTCAGCGGACTCCAAATTGACCATATCGACAGGGCCGTTCAAGCGGTTCAACTGCATATAAAATATAGCACAGTGTACCAACTGCAAGAAAAGCTCGAGGAAATATCGAGTTTATTGTTGCAAGTATCTTGGCAAGTATCGTCAAGAGTATGACCGTCATGGACATTGTGAATTTCAGGAGTAACGCGAGGAACCCGCATTATGGCCAAGATTATGGCTAGGCATGAATTGTGAAAGGACAAAATAATCAGCTGAAAGAATATATCGAGCACGTAGGATGACCGAGCGACCGTACTGACTGAATTGGTGCACGTGACCAAACCAGCAAGAGGGCCACTGGCACGAACATGTTCAGTTTCATAAATGTAGTAGTTCTGTCACCATCCCCCTACACTTTCTGATAGACCCGGTGCCGTGCGAGAATTCTCAGGCGTTCACTCAAGGACCTCTGCGTGATTCCTCTCCTTTGGGACTCTACCAGCGATCTCCTTCGCCTTTTCGAGGTGTACTAGACCAGCGGGGCACGCTTCATTATTGGGTGTCGTCACGGTCGGCAAGGCGGCCTAATCAACACCCTTCAGTGCTTAAGGTGGGCCGCTTTCTTTTTCGTCCCGCTTGGTGGTCTACAGTATCGTTAAGACGCGCGCGGGAAGGTGCGTTCCAAGGTCTTTTCTAATTTATTTTTCTGTCACCTACACTGCTACCTCAATGAGTGATACTTGAATTGGCCTCGACGGATTGCTCCTCTGTGCAGAACGTCCGCTGCCCCACGCCTGTAGGTTCAAGTTACGCAGGTGTCACCTGCGCCCCGGTCAAGAAAGATTGAAAATTGTTCGGATCTGTGACTGAGGTGAATACTGTATAGCCCAAGGTATAGCCTATCGGGCTTGTTATCGGATATTTGTTTTTTTGCCAGAATAAAAATCGATCACCGCGGACTCGAAGGATCAATTATTGCCGTAACTGAACTTATCGGGCGAAGTCCTCTTATCGGGATAGCAAACTTGGAGAACATCGGTACGAACACTTTTACAGCATCTATTTCAAGTTTCTCACTCGATGTCGACCTAGCTGGTCAGTAAATGAAAAAGAACCAAGAAAAGAACAGATGGTAAACAGGCGACTGATGGAGTTTCCAGGACTTGTTCCAGGAGCCTGGATTTCCCGGGCTAGCTTGGCACTAATCTAGCCTCCTCCTCGCGTAACGTACTTGGAAGGGACATACTTACGCAAAACTAAGAACACGGCGCCGAGGCCCTGGGTTCTTGTTCCATAACCAAGCATTTAGTATCCGATTACCCACGAGTATACAGTACACAGAACGAAGCCCATACCCACCCAAGTGAACCCGTAAGCGCTCCAAGAACTATTGTGTCCTACGACGATCGCCACAAATTGGCTTGCTCCGAGTCGATGCCTCCGTCGTAGATTTGTGGTGCTGTATCAGGTTAATACAACGGTGCACACAAATAATTACGAGACCCCGTCTAAAACCTCCTGGGCCGGATGTCACTCCTTCAAATACACTCCTACTTTTTCTATTGTCACAACTCGGACGAGGTAGTGCCACTGGAAGGTAGGTGTACCTGACCGCTCTTCTGATCCTTTAGGTGCGCCGCTAGTTACACATTTGGTACCAGCATTGACCATTATGGCCTAATTATGGCAGAATAGCGTACCACCGTTGTCCTTTGAGAAGCCCGAGGGGGTCTGATGACGTGAAACTGCCCGCTCTAGGGGTGTTGCATTGAGTCTCCGGACAAAGAGCTGCTTCAGTGCTCCTCTCGTTCCATTTTCGGTCTCCACGCGGCTTGACTGGCACCGAGTGCATCACCCTCGTAATCTCTGGTTGGCTCTTCAGTCTTTGGGAAAAACATATAAAAGGGAGGGCACCTTGCCCTCAGGATTCTCCAGCTTTCCGCTATAACAGGCGACTCGAAGCTTCACAATCACCACAGCACCGACAATGATGTTCCAAAAGTCCCTTGTCTCCTTCGTCGCCGCAATGGCCTTGGCTAGCGGCGTCGCTGTCTCTGCCAACTCGTTGCTGGGGGTGGTGGCTAGAGGTAACGACCCTCTCTACCCTCCTCCTCCCACTACACCCGTTAGCCAGTGCAACACGGGACCCGTGCAATGCTGCAACACCCTCACCTCCACGAGCAACCCGCTCGTGACCCTTCTCTCCGGCCTCCTCCCCATAGGCACGATCATCGACCCCAACCTCGCTGTTGGGTTGAGCTGCCTTCCTATTATCGGCAGCATTCAGTGGTATGGTTGCCATTATTATTCGTGTCATGCGCCGGGAATTTAACATGCCGCAACAGCTCTAGTTCCCCTGTTTGTTGCACCGGCATCTCGCAGAGTCTGTCCTTCCTCCCTTCAGTTGTCGGTACTTACTAACCCTAAAATAACGTCTAGCGGGCCTTATTAACGTTGGCTGTACCCCGATCAACCTCGGCCTGTAGTCGACGCTGGGTACTACTGTAGTACTGGTGAAGGAATCGAGAGTAGTTGTCCGGGTTGCGAGCGTGGTTGAGTGGCAGAGGCGGGGAGCGCGGTTGGATGAACATTCTTGATATCGTCACTGGTTTCCGCGTCTACATAAAGTATATAAAAATGTTGCGATCGGTGGGGACACTTACACACGTTCTCTACTTCCTGAGACGCGTCGAATCCGAGTTTGTTCTCAAATCGTTCTCTATTTGTCTCAGTCAGTGGACTGCAATTGGCCATATCGACAGGGCAGTTCAAGCGGTCCAACTGCTAAAATGTAGCACAGTGTACCAGCTGCAAGAAAAACTTGGGCTTGAGAAAATATCGAGTTAATTGTTTACCGTCATGGAGCATGGTGAATTTCAGGGGAACGGAGGAACCCACATTATGGCTAGGGATCAGTCAATCCAAAAATTAAAAATTAAAAAATTAAAGAATCGCCCTTATCAGGCAGAAATATAACCAGTGTGTGGAAGAGCGCAGTCGAAACTTTTCTTCAGATTTTGAGTTTTCACGAGGACGATGACAGAGGACCGGCTTCGGGTCTTGCCACCAGATGGAAACATTCTACATTCTATCAGTTTTTTTAGCACTTTTGAGAGGACCAATTCCCGTATGCAATGAGGCAAGTGCAGCGACATTTCCGAGACTGGAGGAAAGGTGACCAACTTCCCGTCTTCGATTCTCAACTTCTATGACCTAACGACATTTGCAATTCTACTTCAGCCTGAGGCACCAAGATGAGCAGTGCCGTACTAGCATGTTTCTGCGACGCAGTGAATCCAAACGGTTTCTCTGCAATGATAGCCTTGACGAATCGGAGTTTGGTTCAATGCAAGCGCTACATTAACAACGCGGCACTAAAGGACTCGAGCGCAAGGCGGGCTCGAGCCTTCAAACCGGACTATGGAGGTGGCGGCAAGGAAGGAGATTATAAGAATAGCTAGCACATCACGAAGCATAGATGGTCGCCATGAAGTAAGCGAACAACGTGACGACCACGAAAGAACCGAACCACAGCACGGCCGGCACGGGCACCCGCCCCATCTCCACCGCCTCCACGAGCGCCCTCTCCAGTTGACGCCCCATGGCCTCCATCCCGAAATGTTCGCGAGCCCGCGCCCGCGCGCGTCCTGCCAACGCGGACCTCTCAGACGGGGGCAGCTCAGCGATCTCAAGAAGCGCCGCTGCCCAACTCGCGGGTTCCGGCGCCCGCAGCCATCCCGTTCGTGCGTGCGGCGGGTCATCGACGATGCTCTCCATGGGCCCACCGCTGTTGCACGCGAGGACCGGCAGTCCTGAAGACATAGCTTCGACTGGAACGATGCCGAAGTGTTCGTTCGCGGGCGTGTATAGTAATGCGAGCGTCGTAGATGCAGACAGGAGAGCGGCACGCTGGGTAGTGGTGAAATTGAGCAGGAAGAGGACGTCAGGGTTTTTGTGTGTCACGTTGAAAGGGGGTATCGATGTCTTTGAAGAGGGGGGAGTGACGATGGTATAGGATAGAGATGCAGCTTTCGTGCGATCGATGAGTGAGACGAGGGCCATCATGTTTTCTTCGACCCGGGGGTCGTAGCCACCACCGATGATAAGGCGTAGGTTCTGTAGTGAGTTTCGGGTCTCTACTTTCGTGAGCCGTTGTTTAAAAAGCGCGAAGGCGTCGATTGCGAGCGCGACATTCTTCTTTTTCTCGAAGCGGTTGAACGATAGAATCGTTGGACGGTCTCTGACGACAGTATGAGGGACGAAAAGCGTGCAAGAATAAGAACACGCACGATGAAACCATAATAATGTCTGGGTCCCCGCTATCACCCGTCGGCTCGTACGAGAGGAGGTTGATACCTGGATGTACGACACGAGGTTCCTGTGGGATGCTGGGGAAATAAGCCTTGAATACCCGGGAAGTGAAGCTCGAATTGGCAAGGATGACGTCCGCGTTTCCTGCGTTCCTTCAGCACGATTACTCACCGAGGGTGTGAGACCTACGAATAGTAATCTCCTCTAACCAATCCATGGGAACGCGATACGCTCGCTTGAGAAGACCGCCACGCTTTGTCATATTTCCCTCCACGAACTCGCCGTTTGCTAGTAGCTTATCTGGGAAGTGACAGTAGAACACGACGCGCTTGTGGGCAAGAAGACGAAGAGCCGGGATGCAAGTGGACAATTGGTCCACAAAATACACATCGTAGTCAGACGCGTTCGAGCGTAGGAGGTGATATGTTAGATGCAGCTGACGGAGGTGGGCAAGTAGTATGTGAAACTTCCCCCTGATGTTGTGGGGGAACGGGGGATGGACGCAATGCACAGTCAGGGTTCCTATGAGCAGATCAGGCCCCCACTTGAGGCATTTTCAGTTTTGTGACCTACCGTCGCGTGTCTCGTCAAAACAATGAGCGGTATCGTGATGGGACGTGTATATGTCGACTGTATGGCCAAGCTTCTGGAGACCGACAGCAGCATCGACAACAAGACGTTCTGCACCGCCTGAAAAGTTGGTTAAAGTTAGATCGGAAAAACACCGGGTATGTGCCGCCTTGCACCTATTCCCAAGTCCGGATGAATGAAGGCTATCCGCAAAGGCGGCATTTCAGTGTTTTCAGTGTTGTCAAGTCAGGGCGCCGATGGTCCCAAGTTCGCAACAGTAAGTTACAGTGCAGTGATGAGCACTGAAAGACACCTAATTTCTGGTTAGGGGCAGCCCAGCTTGCATGTGACGCGTGACGCGTGACGCACAGCCTTCGTCACTTGAATCTCTCGATCAGCGGCAGCCGGCACGCCCTTGAGTGTGTTGTCCTGTTTCGCAAGAAATCTTACAGAGGGGGGCAGGTGGTGTAGTGGAGCCCCCCGCCCCAAAAGGGTCTGATGTAAGCCTGCACAAAGATTGCGGGTTCGACTCACCCTAGGGACATAAAGTGAGTCACTGCTGACACAGCAGTGCCCCTAGACCTCAGATGGCCCATGTGACGAGTACCGGGAAACCGGTCCAAATACGACCGGGGGATACCTAGATGCCGCCCAATGAGGAGCCCCTAAGGGGGGTAAAGGTGCTGCGGTTGCCGGTCACGCCCTAAAAGGGGCGAGAAGAATGTACATAAAAAAAGTCACATGGATGTGTCACAGAGTCCGGGATAAAGTTCATGCACTAAGGGGGTTTTAGTGGGTATTACCGGGAAACCGGTCGAGTCCCACACTACCGGGGTTCAACATAACAAACCTTTGGGGAAGCCCTATGCCCAAGGTACAGAACAATGCCCCGGTGTGCGTAAATTGCATTTCCCCCCGGATCGGCTATACAAAGGCCGCTTCAACCGTTTGAGTCTGGTGCGTTGTTAGGTAACCGTCGATCCCGAGGATCAGGACCCATGAGGAAACTATGGCTGGTGACCAAATAACGGGGTCTCTATGACTAAGGGGAAGGTTGCTATCTTCAGATCCAGATGAGGTTTATCCAAAAAAAAAAAAAAAAAAAAAAAAAAAAAAAGAAATCTTACAGAGAGACCAGTTCAAGTTGTGTACAGTAGGATTTACTAGAGCTTTACATCGCTTGCTATGACAAGGCCCACGCGACCATTTATTTCTCCATTCAGCCACCGTCCCCTGTTCGGTCGTTTTCGCTCTCACCAACTCGTTCATCGACGGCGATGGCGACGGCGGCGGGCTCGACAAGGGCCCTACCACAGGACATAGGCTCGTACTGCATGCCCGTGATCGCATTGGGCTAATCGGACCATATCCATAGTCGTTATCTTTCATACATCTTTCCACCCCACACGGGCAACGACCTCGACTGGCCCCTCAAAACTAGCGATGGTACCCACTCTCTCTTTTATATTCCGGTGCTCACTTCCTCATGCAGACATACAACTCGATGGCGTAGAATTCAGCTCGCTGCCCAGCGGATTGCATCTCGTAGAGCAGGACGTCGTGTACGTTTCTTTTCCCCTTCCTTTAACCTCGCCTCACCTTTTTGGTATAGGTACTTCACGAAGGACGGCCTGCGCGGCGTGTGCGTTTTTACCTGGCGCCAGACATCCGAGCAAGGCCAGCCCGGCTTCTCTCCTCCCTCGGCATCCTCCTCGCGCGATCCCTGCGCCCGCGCCCTTGGCGCCACATTCCCGCACTCAAAGCCCTCGTGCGCGATCTCCACTCCGATTCCGCCGCCCAGGGCTATAGCAGCCAAGCCGTCTGGGAACCCGCGCGGCGGTTCTTCGAGCCGCGCAAGGCACGTCTCGAAGATCTGGGCGGCGCTGGCACGTGGCATAGGTGGAGTGAGGAACTAGAATTCGATACGGATGATGGTGGGGTCGAGGACGGTAGCGATTGGTACGAGGTGAGTCGTAGCGCTCAAAGAGAGCTTTCCGACCGGCTTATTCGTTATAGCAGTACACCCACGCTTCCCCCACGCTGCACCTCCCCCACCTTCTGCGTGCACTGGGACCCTCCTCACTCACGCTATACAAGCATGTGCTCGGTCGCCGGCGGATACTCATATACACGTAACCGCCCGTCGAAGCGGCGTGCTTCCTCTGCCAGGTAGCCGCGGACATGTGTTTCGAAGACCAGACGACCCCCGCGACCCAGGGCGAGCCCGATGCTGCCGCAATTGAAGGGTAAGCACATCAACGTCCTCGGCATCGTAACCCCACATGACATCGACATGATTGAACGCGAGTCGCAGACCGGCTGCGGTTGGATAGCACGCACGACCGAGGCGGTCTCCTCGAGAAGCCGCAGTTACGACCTGATCGACTTAACTTCCTACGCACCCACCGAGCGCAGTGCGCCCCCCCGCGCTCAACGACATCCGTCCCTGAACCCCGGCCTGTGGACCGAGCTCGACCGTATACTCCAGCTCGACGCAGATACGAACGGCGTCGCGCGCGCATCGTGCATCGGCCCCGGTCTGGGTGTGGGCGGAAGCGTGGGGCGTGTACGAGGACGTATGCATCGTCTGCGCGAGGCTCTGCTCCGGCCTATGGCGCAACAGCAGTACCAATGGAACTCCAATGGAACTGGGGTGTCGCGGGCCGGATCCCCGCGCGAACGGTCCGGGCGCCGCGCGCGTGTACGTGCGCAAGGCATCGATGGGCGCCGGGCGTCGTACCGCCCACACGACGACGATGCGGGCAAGTACGACTCCAGCGACGAACGAGGACGGCGTGGTGCTGGTGCGCAGCCGTCGAACGCGCACGACGCTGGCACTTCTGCAAATCTTCCACGCGCAGAGGCGCTTCCTCATCTCCCGCCTCGCCACCGTCCTCCCGTCCGACCCGTCCACCGTGCCTTCTCTCCCGGATGCGCAGCTGACGCCACGCGATTTGCTCACGCGAGCGCTTGGCCCGCTTAGTAGCCTCGATGCTCGTTTCATAGAGTGGCTCACGGAGGAGTATGCGGGTGGCGCGCGCATGTCTGTGTGCCGTGGATGGCGCGACTTTCTTGGCGGGCTCGTGGGTGCCGGTGTTGGCGGGTCGGGCGCAGCGTCGTCGTAGTATCAAGCATGGGCGTACTCACCGTGTCTTATTTGAAAGCACGGGTGTGGGATGGACGGGTGACTCCTGGTACTGCGGAGTCGTGCCTTTGAATGTACATACACTATAAATATCGCTTAATCTATTCATCTTTCGCTCTGTCCGCCCTCCCTGTCACCGCCTTGTATACCTCCGGTAAAATATACCCTGTGCATAGATTTCCCAGTCTGATCTGAGCGAACGTTGGTTTTTGGAAAACCGGTCCGGGGGTACTACAAATGAGTATGCGCCGCGCCATCAATGCTTGCAGATTGCCAGTGCCGCCAATAATATAGTGGGGACGGGGCATTCAGCGTGTGCGAGCCCGGTCCCCGCATCTCCTCCTCTGGCTCAGCTCGGACATCCCTTGCGTGTTCAATGCAAGCGGGACTTTCTCTGTTTCCGTTTCAGCTTAGCCGCTCACACGCGCCCCATCGGTTTGCTCTGGAGGTCAATTGCTTTATAACACGACTCTGAGGCTGGCTTCGGCCCAAAAAAACGTCACTGGGCTCGACCAGTAGCTCTTCCAGATGGGCACAGCGGACGAGTTCCCCAATGCTACTGAGCCCTCTGCGTCTAACTTGAACTTTGAGACCATCGCCATTTCTGTACACGCAGGGGCTATGGCTGGGGAGGCCTAGTGCTAGCAGCGACGGTGAGTCCGTGACAGCGGCAGCGTGGATGCGTTCTGAGACATCGAGCTCGATCTCAACTCTACTCTTCCCTGAACCTGCACTGCCCAGGCGCTTGTGCGAGGCGCTGGAGAGCCGCTATGGGACATATGTCGAGTGGACACCACTGGTAGGGAAGGGGAAGAAGAATTCTATCCTGTCTGTTCTTCCCTAGTGGCCTCGAGAAAATCGAATCATGTGTTGATCATACATAGTGAAGAACCCCCATCCTATCTCACAAACGAAGACCGGATTTGGTGAAATTACGACAACGATGCACAAAGACCGAGTATATCCTATACATAATACACTTAAGTACACAATTCCTGGATCACCCGACACTAGATCTACTAAACCTTCTTTGTGGCCTTCAAGACTTGCGCGAGAATGCTGGTTTTAAAAGACGCTTAAACCAATGCTCTTTTCCATGCGCATGCACGTTAGCCGAAGACCGAGATCGCTCTAGAAGTGTGAAGAGATTAGCTTAACAGATGCAAGAGTCGACGAACCAATATCAGTGGCCATAAGAAAGCTTGCAGACACCTCAACAGAGTCTTGAGAAGATCCGGTAAGGTGTTGTCGAATTTTCACGTCAATATTCGCCTGCCGATAGTCCAGCTCCGCCTGACTTAGTGCAGATTCAGAAGAGAGGCCGTCGAGACGTAAGAACGTGGCATGCTTGAGGATAAGGATAATGGCTTGCAGAGAGGTTAGTTGCGCTCTAAAGATGACAGAGTGAAATACCAAAGATCAAATGATGACCGGTGAACTAGAGAAACAAATGTCATAAGCCATAAAGCCAGATGGGTATGATGCAAAAATACACATTTTTGACGGTAGGTAGTGACATAGCCTTCATTGCCTTATGAAAAAGTGAGATTGCTGGTGAGTGAACAGAAGGCTCTCAGAGCACTTACAAATAAGAGAACCGAAGGTCGAAAAGAAGAGCATGCACGCACATGCTAGTGGGCCAGGGGTGAGTATGATCAAGTCAAAATAAAGTCAAGGACAGGGGTATCCAGGCATAGAAACAGAGCAAGGAAAACACCGACTCACATTCTGGAGAGCCGAGGACGGGCCTCATGAACAGACTTGAATGTGGGATACCAGTGCAACCACTCACATCCTGGGGAGCCGAGGACAGCCGTCGTCAGTAGGCTCGAAACGCACAGAGCCACGGCAGCCACTCACCAACTGGAGAGCCGAGGACAGCAGTCGTCACTAGGCTCAAAACGCACCGAGCCACGGAAGCCACTCACATTCTGGACAACCGAGGACAGCCGTCGTCAGCAGGCTCAAAACGCACAGAGAAACGGCAGCCACTCACAAACTGGACAGCCGAGGACAGCCGTCGTCAGTAGGCTCGAAACGCACAGAGCCACAGCAGCCACTCACCCGCTGGACAGCCGAGGACAGCGGTTGTCAGTAGGCTCGAAACGCACCGAGCCACGGCAACTACTCACAGGCTGGAAAGCCGAGGACAGCCGTCGTCAGTAGGCTCGAAACGCACCAAGCCACGGCGACCACTCACTAACTAGACAGCCAAGGACAGCCGTCGTCAGTAGGCTCGAAACGCACCGAGCCATGGCGGCCACCCACGTCCTAGACAGCCGAGGACAGCCGTCGTCAGTAGGTTCGAAGCGCACCGAGCCACGGCAGCCACTCACATCCTGGACAGCCGAGAACAGCTGTCGTCAGTAGGCTCGAAACGCACAGAGCCACGGCAGCCACTCACATACTGGACAGACGAGGACAGCCGTCGTCAGTAGGCTTGAAACGCACCGAGCCACAGCAGCCACTCACCAACTGGATAGCCGAGGACAGCCGTCGTCAGTAGGTTCGAAACGCACAGAGCCACGGCGGCCACTCACCAACTGGACAGCCGAGGACAACCGTCGTCAGTAGGCTCGAAGCGCACCGAGCCACGGCAGCCACTCACGTCCTAGACCGCCGAGGACAGCCGTCGTCAGTAGGCTCGAAACGCACCGGGCCACGGCAGCCACTCACGGACTGGATAGCAGAGGACAGCGGTTGTCAGTAGGCTCGAAACGCACAGAGCCACGGCAGCCACTCACTTCCTAGACAGTCGAGGACAGCCGTCGTGAGTCGGCTCGAAACGCACAGAGCCACGGCAGCCACTCACATACTGGACAGCCGAGGACAGCCGTCGTCAGTAGGCTAGAAACGCACCGAGCCACGGAAGCCACTCACGTTCTGGACAGCCGAGGACAGCCGTCGTCAGCAGGCTCAAAACGCACAGAGCCACGGCAGCCACTCACAAACTGGACAGTCGAGGACAGCCGTAGTCAGTAGGCTCGAAACGCACCGAGCCACGGCGGCCACTCACAAACTGGAGAGCCGAGGACAGCCGTCGTCAGTAGGCTCGAAACGCACAGAGCCACGGCAACCACTCACAGGCTGGAGAGCCGAGGATGGCCGTCGTCAGTAGGCTCGAAACGCACCAAGCCACGGCAGCAACTCACTAACTAGACAGCCGAGGACAGCCGTCGTCAGTAGGCTCGAAACGCACTGAGCCATGGCGGCCACTCACGTCCTAGACAGCCGAGGACAGCCGTCGTAAGTAGGCTCAAAACGCACAGAGCCACGGCAGCCACTCACGTTCTGGACAGCCGAGGATAGCCGTCGTCAGTAGGCTCGAAACGCACTGAGCCACGGCAGCCACTCACATACTGGACAGCCGAGGACAGCCGTCGTCAGTAGGCTCGAAACGTGCCGAGCCACGGCATCCACTCACAGGCTGGACAGCCGAGGATAGCCGTCGTCAGTAGGCTTGAAACGCACAGAGCCACGGCAGCCACTCACAGACTGGACAGCAGAGGACAGCCGTCGTCAGTAGGTTCGAAGCGCACCGAGCCACGGCAGCCACTCACATACTGGACAGACGAGGACAGCCGTCGTCAGTAGGCTTGAAACGCACCGAGCCACGGCGGCCACTCACATACTGGACAGCCGAGGACAGCCGTCGTCAGTAGGTTCGAGTCGCACCGAGCCACAGCAGCCACTCACCAACTGGATAGCCGAGGACAGCCGTCGTCAGTAGGTTCGAAGCGCACCGAGCCACGGCAGCCACTCACGTCCTAGACCGCCGAGGACAGCCGTCGTCAGTAGGCTCGAAACGCACCAGGCCACGGCAGCCACTCACGGACTGGACAGCAGAGGACAGCGGTTGTCAGTAGGCTCGAAACGCACAGAGCCACGGCAGCCACTCACTTCCTAGACAGTCGAGTACAGCTGTCGTGAGTCGGCTCGAAACGCACCGAGTCACGGCAGCCACTCACGAACTGGACAGCCGAGGACAGCCGTCGTCAGTAGGCTAGAAATGCACCGAGCCACTGCAGCCACTCACGAACTGGACAGCCGAGGACAGCCGTCATCAGTATACTCGAAACGCACCGAGCCACGGCAGTAATAGCTGGCACTCACAGTCTAGGAGTCGGACGGAATCATGAGCCATGTACCACAAATTAAGACTCTATCGGCACTTACCCAGATGTATGGAAACGAGAGAAGACATTCCCGAACTATATCTTTGATCTTCATGCCAGTACGGGAGCGCACACTGTAATCAATGTTTGTTGTGATCCTCACTCGATTTGCCCCTTCAATTGGCGCACTCACCGGTTTAAAGCTGTTTTAACACTCAATTCTAAGTTACCCCTCTGCACAGCTAAAAGTATCAATCTGACGATGTCGTCATTCAAAGCCACAGCCGTCGTCTCAATAAGCTCATTGCAGCCCATATTTTGCTTGTTCATTTCTGCCGAACAACATTAACACGAAACTCTGGTACTTGCCTCTGAACTCGCTTTCTAATCGCACCCATCGAATATTATCGCCAAGGGGACCCAGGTAGTGCTCTTGAAATTGTTTGTCTGCCACATCAGATACATTGTCATCTAGGCTTCCGAAATCCTCCAAATGGATTTGGACATTTCGCCGGAATTGGTCGTACTTGGTAAACACGACGATGACGGGGACTGAGAATAATTGTTGAAACAGTCATGAATGTCCGTAACGTCGTACCATTCCGGTCAGGACAGATGTCGTCGAAAGATTTGAGGTCGAGCTGTGGTCGTTGGTTGTCCATTGGGACGCAGAACCTCAAAATTTGACCATCAGTTGTCGTAATCGTGAACACTCGAGAGTCCAAACCATATCGCATGCAGTCGGTCTCTCAGTCGCCTTTCCCCACACTTGCGTCGAATAAATTCTTGCAATATCACGAGTTCTTCGGTGCCACCTGACTCGATTCCCCGAGAATCGTGGAAAACGTAGCGGTCATCATTGGAAAACATAAGTTCGTCGTCGATCGTGTGCTCGCCTCGCTGGTTCATGTTTAGAGGCAGTCGAAGCGAAGTACTACTGTCACTAACATCGATGGATGGACCGAGTGTAACCTGGTCGACAGTGAGATCACACTCGAAGATAAAAGGTTGGACCACGTACCTCCTCATTTCCCCGGTGAATAATGGGGCTCCCCGTCGTGTCACACACCCGTTGCAGGATGGTTGTCTTTCCTGCATTCGCCCTTCCTATAATAAGGACTCGGAATCGGATCGTTCGAGTACGAGGTTGTTGCGAATCCATTGGTGACGGTGTGGAAAGAGTCGTTGATCGATTTGATCCCGTCCTGATCGATCGAGTCGATTCACCTTCCTTATTTGGCCCACTCAACGCATTCGCGGCACGTCCTCCTCTGTTCCTACCGATTCGTCACGTATTGGGTGTCTTCGCCCTGCTGCTTGATATCGTGCGTCGCATTACCCTTTCTCTTCGCACTCCACTGCTCTCTACCAACGTCCAATTCGGGAATGGACCTGCTCAACAACATCACCATCATCCTGGCCCGGTAATCGGTCTCCTAGACAACGACGGAACCACACACTATACAGCCCTCGCACATGTATGCGCATGCTGAGCATACGAAGCAGGCCAGTACACCACAACCTACAAACAGTCCGAGCACTGCCTACCCACGCCGATCCGTGAGCGCGTGGACATGACCTCAGGTGTCGTCCGCACGGCTCATGAGCATCCCATGTGTGACTAGGACGGACGTCAGGACCGTCGTGCGTCATTTGGCGTGCGTTCACTTACCCATATTCTCCCGTCCCATTCTCCTGACTGGACATGTTGAGGACAGAGCTTCACGAAGATCGCACAGGCCGATGCACGCCTTACCGTATTTGGCCTGAACAAGGTCGCCAGACCGAAGAACGCGTTCGAGCTGCTCTTCCGCACGTGCATGGCGGGCGACGTGCTCCCAGCCTCCGTCCCTGCACCGCATCTGCATCTGCGTCTACCTCTGCAACCGCCCCGACACCTTTGCCCCCTTTGCTCGTCCGGCCGCCAGCCGCATGAACAGACTGATGGGTGTTGGTGTGAACGCTCACTGGAGCCTCGAACTCGAACTCATCTCCCCACTTTCCTGACCCTGCAGCGGCGCGCGGAGGTGCCCATCGTCCAAGCCCAGGCGCAAGTAGAGAGCCTGCCATGGGACACCGAGCCCGACCACGGCGCCGCGATGTCCGCCGAAGACGAGATCTTCAACAACAGACGAGGACATCACGCCTGTGCCGCGCCCAAAGCGGCGGCGGGGATTTGGGTGCTTTCCTACACATTGGTTACAAGTACTACTGTAGTGAGTAGTTGTGATAGCATGTAATAGATCCGAATTACTAAGCGTCGACGGAGGAGTGGGTGACCGAGCTATCGGATGCAAGGCGCCCGCGGCAAAGGGTCGTCGTCTCCTCAACGTCTCGCGCTACGTCACTAGACCCCAACCCACCTGAATGCCCAACGCCTGCACAAGCCATGCCGTAACTTGATCGGGCGGGATATTAAATGCTACGAGGGGCTGATCCCGGAGGTAGCGGAAGTATTCGACAGAATATTTGGCATCTTCGGGTTGCTTGAACGTCTGGGAGCGACGAAGAAGGGTAAACGCGAGATAGAAGAAATTCTGAAGGATGTTTAAACTTAAACTCGGTGCATCGCATCCGCAGATTGGTGTGCGAGGAATATCGCTTTCGTGTAAATAAAAAATTGATTTGTCGAGGTCCTCTTTTTGACGTACACTTTGCTACGAACGAAATGCACCAGAGCCAGAGTTTGGATACAGGCACGGTGCCGAGGATGCGACCGAGGAAACCATGAAAGGGAAAACTGAGGATCTAGAATGGCGATGGTATCATCGACCTCCGAGTCGTGGAGAGGGGCTGTTGAGCTTGCTGTTAAGGAACGAAACTTCCATAAGGGCCAAAGTTGAAAGGCGTGGGACTTGCGTTCGGGCTGTGTGGTGTCCATGGTACGAACCAGTTTTTTTTTTTTTTTTGGACAAACCTCGTCTGGATCAGAAGATAGCAACCTGGTACGAACCAGTTACGAACCTCAACTACTTCACGTCTACGGTGACACGGTCCGAGTCTTGCCTTTGTTCTCAATGAACTCCTCGAAGTCATTCTCGTGCTGCGAACTCAAGGAGGTCAATGTCGCTTACCGGGTCGCTAAGCAATAAACCAGGAACACTGTAACATCATCTCTCACGCGTTCGCAGCGGTTCTCGCTCCGATGCCCCGCCGACTTGAACCTTCGTCGTCGCCCCGACTATACATTTCTGGAACGACGCTTTTCTTCCACGATCAATGGCTGCGTACGAAGACGAAGACGGTCGATCGTCCGTTCAAGTCGACGATCGAGAACTGGGCGAACAACGTCACGATCCCGCCATCCGCGACGACGACGAGCCAGACAAGTTCGTCGTGCGAACACGACGATCCCCCCGGAGAAAAGGCAATTGTGAAACCCGAGGTAAGTGCTTAAAATTTGCACTGTGCTTAGTGTATCCCGCTTCCCAACTACAGGTTACAGCCCCACCGTCTATATTCCGTACCGTCCTGGCTGTGCAAGAAGTACCCCACGCTCGATCTCAATCCCCTTCTGCCGCCTGGCGCAGAGAATAACAACCGCTTCTGACGGGTATTTATTCCGACATTCGAGAGATGGTTCGGCACGCGAGCCAACCCATGGGTCATTTCGAACTTTGTGGCCATCCCGGTCCTTCAAACCATCTGGGACGCTGTATACATGGCGGATGGGGTAGAGTGGACGTTCGAGGCGAATGACCCCGGTTATTTATTGCGTATGTAAACACCTATTTTCTCCATCGGGTACTACTCATCGTCAACCTGTACTACGTAGATCAACCAGTGTCTGGACGAATGGCGCGCATCATTCAAGTCGACTGCGGAAATCATGGTCGAAGAGTTCTTTCTTCGAGTCCAGCGGCGAGTCTTCGAAATCGTCTGACGCCCGTCAAGAATGGGCCGCAGATATGCTCCATAACTTCAAATTCGTATTTGGAGAGGACGAAAAGGCAAGCGTATTCTTTGGTCAACGCGATTTGGCTGACGTTTCGCGCTGGCGGAGGTTGATGCACTCGCCGTTCATTGTCCGGGTTTTCGCTGCACACCTCGTCCGTATCGCCGGTGCAATAGACATTGATCCGGCAGTTGAAGGCGTTTCTTCTACTCAAAAGTACCCGCCGAGGGGTGCGTTGGCCCTTGCAACTGCTGCGGTAAGCACTCGACTAACGCATTAACAAGTACTTAAAATTTTCCAAAGGTCGAGCGGGTTCTTCAATTATGGGCCAACGGGGAAATGGACGCGCCCGTCACGGTGCCGACCAATAGGAAGTTCAAGAAGACCTACATGAAGGCCGCTCCGAGGCTCAATCCCGCGGATGGCAACATCTCCAAGTTCTCCTCTGACGTTTGGGCGGCACCAACGACTAACTACTACAAGTCGATTATAAAGATGAAGCCGGGCTCACTCGAGGCAATTGTTAAGGCAGCGAATACTTTCTTGTCTCAAGCGCGTCTTCAAGTTCAAGGTTCATCAGTGGGCCCTAGCAGCATCGCGGAGGACGACGACGACGACGACCTTCGTGCTTGTCTGGTGGACGATTCAGACCTTGATTCGGGCTCGGAATAGATATATTGTGCCTGGGCACAATCACGGTCTCTATCTCTTAAAACATGGTTTTTATCACACCACTAGACTGTTTTCCATACAGTACTCTACAATCGCTTTTACTTACTGTAATTTTTCCAGAATAGGGAGAGAGCTCTCAGATTTACTTGACGATGTTTCTCGCGGCGCATGAATGCATAAACGTATGAACGTATATGAACCATCGCGCATACGACTATTATATGGCTAAAATGTCCTATATACCAATCAACTTGTACTACTCCACAATCCTTTTCCGCCACTCTTTTTTTTTTTTAGCGAACCAGGATATGACAGGGCAGGTAACGGAACAAGATGTTAGCAAGGGAGCTCAGAAGAGATACGAAGTAATACGGCGCGCGCCGAGCTACATTATATTATTCGGTCTTGGCACTTTTACCCTTTTTGACCCCCTTGTCATCTCCTGCCAGCCACAACGTCGCAAACAACAAAAACCCGACGCTGGTGCTGATCGCCCCGGTGTAGTATGGCCACGCCGCGCTCAAGAAACGCGGGTAGCCATCGTGCCGCGGTGGGACGACCGGCACCGTCGTGCTCGACTGGAGAGACGTCCAGCCGCGACGGCGGTAGTCGAGCACGAACTTGAACACGCCGTGGCGGTCGGGAGACGGAACGAGGTTCTGTACAAACCGGGCTTTCCCGAGACGGGGAGGTGCGCGGTGCGGATGTGCGAGTCGAACATGGTGAAGTCGACCTGGAGGTCGGAGCAAGGCGCCCATCCGCTCTCGGGATCGTACTGGGAGATATGGGCCTCAAATACCTGTGGAACGATGTGTCAGGTCAGGTCAGAGGCGACATTGTAATCTAGGTGAAGATGCACGATGTTTTCGTTGATGGTGTAGTGCTCGCGTGCCAGTGGTTCGGTCTCGTTCACGAGGTGATGCGTTGTGCTGTCGATGCGAAGCACAAGTTTCTCGTGGAACGTCCAGGCTGCTACGTCGCGCGCGAACTGCGCGTTTCCGGACTCGTCGCCTCTGCAAAGAAGACCAGGTTTAGGGGAGCTGCGGTAAGTGAGCGAAACGCACGATGGAAGCGGCTTGTTCGCATATTCGTCGGAAAATAGCTCGAGGCCGCCGACCCAGGTAATGCGTGCGCTGTCGCGGGTCTGGAAACCAGTCACGATGCCCAAAGAACTGCCCGCCCAGAGCCCCTCTCCGCCGCGTTCGGCATAATCGAGCACGACGTCAGCACTCGCGTCCGAGTCGGTGTCGGAGGCGAAGCTCTCGGCTGGCGCGTGGAGGATGGAAACAGGTAGGGGATTGTTGGCATGCGCGAAGGGAATATCGGAGAACCATATGGGAGGCGTGTTGGGAGTCAAGAATGGATGCGCTGGAGGTAAGGAGACGGGGATGACGCCCGGGGGCGTGTCGCGTGCGGGAAAATGGGGGATGAGAGGGGTTCCGGGGGGGGAGGATGAGTGAAAACTCTGAGGCGAGGGCAAAGATGGGGGTCTGAGAAAAAACTGGAAGAGTCTAGAGAAGCGGGTGTTTCAGAGCGCAAGACTCTCACTTTTTGAGTCTGGATCAAAGAGAATTATATGATTAAAGCCCTGGACGTCGTCCTCAATGATACGTGGTGTCTTGGGGGCACGTCGGAAAGTTACTCTACCACGGTGCTATGGCTTCGCCGTGCGCTGTGCACCCTGGGCAGGTGCTGTGAACGACCGGGTCATCAATGCATCAGGAGCAACTCATGTGCAGAGCGCATGGTGGCTGAAGCGCTGAAGCGCTGATCGCCGATGGGGAGTCAGTTGGAATAGCTCTCTTCAGCTGGCAAGTCAGCGACTCAGCGCCCCCCACGGGAACTCCTTTACATGCAAACGTATCAATAGATTGCAGGAGGGCCGCTTGGGGCCCTCCTGCATTGCTCGTGCCAGTGAGATTAACGAGAGGCTGTGGAGGAACTGGCTCTACAGTGTTCTTACAGCAGAGGAGACCCGGGCCCTTTGAGGGTCCCGATAACCAGTTGTGTACAGTAGGATTTACTAGAGCTTTACATCGCTTGCTATGACAAGGCCCACGCGACCATTTATTTCTCCATTCAGCCACCGTCCCCTGTTCGATCATTTTAGTTCTCACCGACTCGTTCGTCGACGGCGATGACAACGGCGGCGGGCTCAACAAAGACCCCACCAGGAAATAGCCTCGTACTGTATGTCCGCGATCGCATTGGGCCAACCGGACCATATCCATAGTCGCTATCTCCCATACATCTTTCCACCCCACACGGGCAACGACCTCGACTGGTCTCCCAAAGCTAGCGATGGTACCCGCTCTCTCCTTTATTTCCCCAATTATCCCGGCGCTCACTCTCCCATGCAGACTTACAACTCGATGGCGTAGAGATCAGCTCGCTGCCCAGCGGATTGCACCTCATAGAGCAGGACGTCGTGTGCGTCTCCGTTCCCTTTCCTTTACCCTCGCCTCACCTTTTGGTATAAGTACTTCACGAAGGACGGCCTGCGTGGCGTATGCGCTTTTACCCGGCGCCAGACATCCGAGCAAGGCCAGCCCGGCTTCCGTCTCCTCCCTCGGCATCCTCCTCGCACGATCCCTGCGCGCGCGCCCTTGGCGCCACGTTCCCGCACTCAAAGCCTTCGTGCGCGATCTCCACTCCGATTCCACCGCCCAGGGCTATAGCAGCCAAGGCGTCTGGGAGCCCGCCCGGCGGTTCTTCGCGCTACGCAAGGCACGTCTCGAAGATCTGGGCGGCGCTGGCGCGTGACATAGGTGGCGTGAGGAACTAGAATTCATTATGGACGATGGTGGGATCGAGGACGGTAGCGATGGGTACGAGGTGAGTCGCAACGCTTAAAGAGAGCATTCCGACCAGCTCATTCGTTATAGCAGTACACACACGCTTCCCCGACGCTGCACCTCCCCCACCTTCTGCGCGTGCTGGGGCCCTCCTCACTCACGCTAGACAAGCATGTTATCGGTCGCAACGGATACTCATATACACGCAACCGCCCGTCGAAGCGGCGTGCTTCCTCTTCCAGATAGCCGCGGACATGCGGACATGTGTTTCGAAGACCAGACGACCCCCGCGACCCAGGGCGAGCCCAATGCTGCCCTGCAATTGAAGGGTAAGCACAAGGAGGGCATCAACGTCCTCGGTATCATAACCCTACACGACGTCGACATGCTCGAACGCGGGTCGCAGACCGGCCGCGGTTGGATAGCATGCACGACCGATGCGGTCTTCCTCGAAAAGCCGCAATATTACGACCTGACCATCGACTTAACCTTCTACGCACCCACCGAGCGCCGAGCGACCGGGCCTGCAGCTAGCGATCAAGGAGCCGTACGCGCGCAGGCCGACCTACCGTCGCCCCAACGTACGCTTCCCCTGGAGCGACGTGAAACTGGTACGTACCCCCGCGCTCAACGACGGCCGTCCCTGAACTCCGGGCAGTGGACCGAGCTCGGCCGTATACTCCAGCTCGACGCAGATACGAACCGCGTCGCGCGCATCGTGCATCGGCCCCAGTCTGCGCATGGGCGGACGCGTGGGCGTGTACGAGGAAGTGTGCGTCTTCTGCGCGAGGCTCTGCTCCGGCCTATGACGCAGCAGCAGTACGAATGGAACCAATGGACTGCGGGACCAGTGGTCGTGAGCCGGGTCCCCGCGCGACCCGTCCGGGCACCGCGCGCATGTACGTGCGCAAGGAGACGGCATCGAAGGGCGCCGGGCGTCGTACCGCCCACACGACGACGACGCGGGCAAGTGCGACTCCAGCGACGAAGACGAGGACGGCGCGGTGCTGGTGCGCAGCCGGCAAACGCGCACGACGCTCGCGCTTCTGCAGACGTTCCATGTGCAGACGCGCTTCCCCCTCTCCCGCCTTGCCATCGTCCTCCCGTCCACTGCGTCTTCTCTCCCGGTTGCGCAGCTGACGCCACGCGATCTGCTCACGCTCGTGCTTAGTAGTCTCGATGCGCGCTTCGTCGAGTAGCTTGCGGAGGGGTATGCGGGTAGCGCTCGCGTGTCTGCGCCGTGGATGGCGCAACTTGCTTGGCTGGCTCGTGGGTGCCGCTGTTGGTGGGTCTGGCGCAGCGTCGTCGTAGTATCAAGCATGGGCGTACTCACCGTGTCTTGTTTAAAAGCACGGGTGTGGGATGGACGGATGACTCCTGGTACTGCGGAGTCGTACCTTTGAATGTACATACCATACATATCGCTTTATCTATCCATCCTTCGCTCTGTCCGTCCTCCCTGTCGCCGTCTTTTGTACCTCCGGTAATGCATGGATTTCCCAGTTTGATCTGAGCGAACGTCGGTTTTTGGAAAACCAGTCCGGGGTCACTACAAATGAGTACGCGCCGCGCCATCAATACGTGCAGATTGCCGCGGGGAGTGCGTGTTAACAATACAGTGGGGACGGGGCGTTCAGCGCGTGCCAGTACGAGCCCGGTTTCCGCATCTTCTCCTCTGGCTTGGCTCGGACATCCCTTGCGTGTTCAATGCAAACGAAACTTTATCTGCTTCCGTGTCAGCTTAGCCGCTCACACGCGCCACATCGGTTTGCTCTGGAAGTCATTATAACACGACTCTGAGGCTGGCTTCGGCCCAAAAATGCGTCACCAGGCTCGACCAGCAGCTCTTCCAGATGCGGCACAGCGGACGAGTTCCTCAATGTTGCCGAGTCTCCTGCATCTAACTTGAACTTTGAGACCATCCCCATCATGATCTCTGTACACACCAGTGATATGGCTGGGGGGCCTCGTGTTGGCTGCGACGGTAATTCGGTGACAGCGGCAGCGTGAATGCGTTCTGAGACATCGAGCTGGATCTCAACTCTACTCTTCCCTGAACCTGCGCTTCCCAGGCGCTTGTACGAGGCGCTGGAGAGCCGCAATGGGACATATGGTCGAGTGGACACCACTGGTAGGGACGGGGAAGAAGAATTCTATCCTGTCGGTCGTCCCAAGTGGCCTCGAATCATTTGTTGACCATACATGGTGAAGACCCTCTTATCTCACAAACGAAGACGGGATTTGGTGATAACGATGCACAAAGACCGAGTATATCGTATACATAATACACTTGAGTACACAATTCCTGGATCACCCGACCTTCAAGAATTGCGCGAGAATGCTGGTTTCAAAAGACGTTTAAACCAATGCCCCTTTCCATGCGCATGTACATTAGCCGAAGACCGAGATGGCTCTAGAAGCATGATGAGATTAGCTTAACAGATACAAGAGTAGACGAACCAATATCAGTGGCCATAAGAAAGCTTGCAGACACCTCAACAGAGTCTTGAGAAGATCCGGTAAGGTGTTGTCGGATTTTCAAGTCAATATTCGCCTCCCGATAGTCCAGCTCCGCCTGAGTAAGTGCAGATTCAGAGGAGAGGCCATTGAGACGTAAGAACGTGGCATGCTTGAAGATAAGGATAATGGCTTGCAAAGAGGTTAAATGCGCTCTCAAAAAGATAAAGTGCAATACCAAAGATCAATGATGACCGGTGAACTAGAGAAATAAACGTCAGAAGCCATAGAACCAGATGGCTGTGATGCAAAAACAGCACATTTTCGACGGTGGGCAGTGACATAGCCTTCATTGCCTTATGAAAAAGCGAGACTGTTGGTTGAGCGATCATACGTATCTCAGAGCACTTACAGATAAGAGAACCGACGGTGGACATGATAAGCAGGTTCAAAGAAGAGCATGCACGCACGTGCTAGTGGGCCAGGAATGAGTATGGTCAAATTAAAATAAAGTCAAGGACAGGGATGATCCAGGCAGAGAAACAGAGCAAGAAAAACAGCCACTCACATTCTGGAGAGCCGAGGACGGGCCTCATAAGCAGACTTGAAAGGCAGCACACTAATGTAGCCACTCACCAACTGGAAAGCCGAGGACAGCCGTCGTCAGTAGGCTCGAAAAGCACCGAGCCACGGCAGCCACTCACTCTCTGGGCAGCCGAGAACAGCCATCGTCAGTAGGCTCGAAACGCACCAAGCCATGCCGGCCACTCACTTCCTGGACAGCCGAGGACAGCCGTCGTCAGAATACTCGAAACACACCGGGCCATGGCAGCCACTCACGAACTGGTCAGCAGAGGACGGCCGTCGTCAGTAGACTCGAAACGCACCGAGCCACGGCAGCCACTCACCGACTGGACACCCGAGGACAGCCGTCGTCAGTAGGCTCGAAACGCACCGAGCCATGGCAACCACTCACCGACTGGACAGTCGAGGACAGCCGTTGTCAGTAGGCTCGAAACACACCGAGCCACAGCAGCTACTCACTCTCTGGACAGCCAATGACAGCCTTCGTCAGTAGGCTCGACACCCACCGAGCCACGGTAGCCACTCACCAACTGGAGAGCCGAGGACAGCCGTCGTCAGTAGGCTCGAAATACACCGAGCCACGGCAACCACTCACCAACTGGACAGCCCAAGACAGCCGTCGTCAGTAGGCTCGAAACACACCGAGCCACGGCAGCCACTCACTCTCTGGACAGCCGAGGATAGCCGTCATCAGTGGATTCGAAACGCACCGAACCACGGCAGCCACTCACAGACTGGACAGCCGGGGACAGCCTTCATCAGTAGGCTCGAAACGCACCGAACCACGGCAGCCACTCACGAACTGGAGACAGCCGAGGACAGCCATCGTCAGTAGGTTCGAAATGCACTAAGCCATTCCAGCCACTCACTGTCTGGACAGCCGAGGATAGCCATCGTCAGTAGGCTCGAAACGCACCGAGCCACGGCAGCCGCTCACGTCCTGTACAGCCGAAGACAGCCGTCGTCAGTATGCCAAAAAGCACCGGGCCCACGGCAGCCACTCACGAACTGGACAGCCGAGGACAGCCGTCATCAGTAGGCTCAAAACGCACCGAGTCACGGCAGCCACTCACTTCCTGAACAGCCGAGGACACCCGTCGTTAGTAGGCTCGAAACGCACCGGGCCATGGCAGCAACTCACGGACTGGACAGCCGAGGACAGCCGTCGTCAGTAGGTTCGAAACACACCAGGCAACGGCAGCCACTCACTTCCTGGACAGCCGTCATCAGTAGGCTCGAAGTGCACAGGGCCACGACAGCCACTCACGAACTGGACAGCCGAGGACAGCCGTCGTCAGTAGGCTCGAAACGCACAGAGCCACGGTGGCCACTCACCACCTGGAAAAGCGAGGACAGCCGTCGTCAGTAGGCTCGAAACGCACCAAGCCATGGCAACCACTCACAAACTAGACAGCCGAGGCCAGCCGTTGTCAGTAGGCTCGAAAAGCACCGAACCACGGCAGCCACTCACCAACTGGACAGCCGAGGACAGCCGTCGTCAGTAGGCTCGAAATGCACGGGCCACGGCAGCCACTCACTTCCTGGACAGTCGAGGACAGCCATCGTCAGTAGGCTTAACACCCACCGAGCTACGGCAGCCACTCACGTTCTGGACAGCCGAGGACAGCCGTCATCAGTAGGCTCGACACCCACCGAGCCACGGCAGCCACTCACCTTCTGGATAGCCGAGGACAGCCGTCATCAGTAGGCTCGAAACGCACCGAACCACGGCAGTCACTCACGAACTGGACAGCCGAGGACAGCCATCGTCAGTAGGCTCAAAATGCACCGGGCCCACGGCAGCCACTCACTTCCTGGAAAGCCGAGGACATCCGTCGTCAGTAGGCTCGACATCCACCGAGCCACGGCAGCCACTCACTTCCTGGACAACCGATGACAGCTATCCTCAGTAGGCCCGAAATGCACCGAGCCACGGCAGCCACTCACATACTGGACAGCAGAGGGCGGCCGTCTTCAGTAGGTTCAAAATGCACCAGGCCACGGCAGCCACTCACGTTCTGGACAGCCGAGGACAGCCGTCATCAGTAGGCTCGAAACGCACCGAGCCACGGCTGCCACTCACTTCCTGGACAGTCGAGGACAGCCGTCGTCAATAGGCTCGAAACGCACAGAGCCACGGCAGCCACTCACCACCTGAACATCCGAGGACAGCCGTCGTCAGTAGGCTCGAAACGCACCGAGCCATAGCGGCCACTCACAAACTGGACAGCCGAGGACAGCCGTTGTCAGTATGCTTTACACACACCGAGCCACGGCAGCCACTCACCAACTGGACAGTCGAGGACAGCCGTCGTCAGAAGGCTCGAAACGCACCGGGCCATGGCAGCCACTCACTCCCTGGACAGCCGAGGACAGTCGCCGTCAGTAGGTTCAAAACGCACCGGGCCACGGCAGCCACTCACATACTGGACAGCCGAGGACAGCCGTCATCAGTAGGCTCAAAACGCACCGAGCCACGGCTGCCACTCACAAACTGGACAGCCGAGGACAGCCGTCGTCAGTAGGCTCGAAACGCACCGAACCACGGCAGCCACTCACCAACTGGAGAGCCGAGGACAGTCGTCGTCAGTAGGCTCGAAACGCACCGAGCCATGGCAGCCACTCACTTCCTGTACAGCCGAAGACAGCCGTTGTCAGTAGGCTCGAAATGCACCGAGCCACGGCAGCCACTCACTTCCTGGACAGTTGAGGACAGCCGTCGTCAGTGGGCTCGAAACGCACCGAGCCACGACACCCACTCACGGACTGGACAGCAGAGGACAGCTGTCGTCAGTATGCTCGAAATGCGGCGAGCCACGGCAATCATAGCTGGCACTTACAAACTAGGAGTCGGACGGAATCATGAGCTGTTTACCACAAATTAAAACTCTGTCGACACTTACCCAGATGTATGGAAATGAGACAAGACATTCCCGAACTATATCTTTGACCTCCATGCCAGTACGGGAACGCACACTGCAATCAATGTTTGTTATGATCCTCGCTCACTTTTCCCCTTCAATTGGCGCACTCACCGGTTCAAAGCTGTTTTAACACTCAATTCTAAGTTACCCCTCTGCACAGCTAAAAGCATCAATCCGACGATGTCGTCATTCAAAGCCGCAGCCGTCGTCTCAATAAGCTCATTGCAGCGCATATTTTGCCTGTTCATTTCTGCCGAAAAACATCAACACGAATCTCTGGTACTTGCCTCTGAACTCACTTTCTAATCGCACCCATCTAATATCATCGCCAAGGGGACCCAGGTAGTGCTCTTGAAATCGTTTGTCTGCCGCATCAAATACATTGTCATCTAGGCTTCCGAAATCCTCCAAATAGATTTGGACATTTCGCAGGAATTGGTCGTACTTGGTAAACACGACGATGACGGGGACTGGGAATAATTGTTGAATACAGTCATGAATGTCCGTAACGTCGCACCATTCCGGTCAGGACAGATGTCGTTCAAAAATTTGAGGTCGAGCTGTGGTCGTTGGTTGTCCATTGGGACGCAGTACCTCAATTTGATAATCAGTTGTTGTAATCGTGAACACTCGAGAATCCAAACCATATTGCCTGCAATCTGTTTGCCAGTTGCCTTTCTTGACACTTGCGTCGAATGAATTCTTTCAATGTCCCGAGTTCTTCGGCGCCACCTGACTCGATTCCTCGAGAATCGTGGAAAACATAGCGGTCATCATTGGAGAACATGAGTTCATCATCGATCGTGTGTTCGCCCCGCTGGTTCATGTTTAGAGGCAACCGAAGAAAAATACTACTGTCACTAACATCGATGGATGGGTCGAGTGTAACCTGGTCGAAGATGAGATCATACTCGCAGATAATAAGTTTGACCACGTACCCTCTCACTTCCCCAACGTCCTTTCCGGTAAACAATGGGGCTCCCCGTCGTGTCACACACCCGTTGCAGGATGGTTGTCTTTCCAGCATTCGCCCTCCCTATAATAAGGACTCGGAATCGGATCGTTGGAATTCGAGTACGATGGGGTTGTTGCGAATCCATTAGTGACGATGTGTGTGAAAGCAAGAGTCGTTGATCGATTTGATCCCGTCCTGATCGATCGAGCCGTTTCACCTTCCTTATTTGGCCCCGTCGTGAAACGCATTCGCGTCCCAATGCATTGCCACTTTTGCACAACAACTGTCGTTCCTCTGTTCTTACTGATTCGTCACACTTGCGGACCGTGTATTGGCTGTCTTTTCCCTGCTGCTTGAGACTATCGTGCGTCACATTACCCTTTCTCTTGGCACTTCACTCCTCTCTACCAACGTCCGATTCTGGAGTTGACCACGTTGACCTGCTCAACGACTTCACTATCGTCTTGGCCTGGTCGTAATCAACCTCCCACCAAACGACGGAACTACACACTATACAGCCCTCGGCACACGCATGCGCATGCCTGAGCAGACAAAGCAGGCCAGTAGATCACAGCCTACAAACAGTCCAAGCACTGCCTACCCACGCCGATCCGCGAGTTCGTGGACATGACCTCAGGTGTCGTACCCACGGCGCTCAAGAGCATCCCATGTGACTAGAATGGACGTCAGGACCGTCGTACGTCATTTGGCGTGCGTCCACTTACCCATCTTCTCCTGTCCCATCCTTCTGACTGGACATGTTGAGGACAGAGCCTCACGAAGATCGCACAGGCCGATGCGCGCCTTACCGTATTTTGCCCGAACAAGGTCGCCAGACCGAAGGACGCGTTCGAGCTGCCCTTCCGCACGGGCACGGCCGGCGACGCTCTCCCAGACTCTGCTCCTGCACCGCGTTTGCATCTGCGTCTACCTCTGCAACCGCCCCGACCTTTTCGCTCCCTTTGCTCGTACGGCCTGGCGGCGGCGGCGGTATGAACAGACTGATGGGTGTTGGTGTGAACGCTCACTGGGGCCTCGAACTCGAACTCATCTCCCCACTTCCTGACCCTGCAGCGGCGCGCGGAGGTACCCATCATCCAAGCTCAGGCGCAAGGAGAGAGCCCACCGACCACGGCGCCGCGATGTCCGCCGAAGACGAGATCTCCGACAACAGACGAGGACATCACGCCTGTGCTGCGCGCAAAGCGGCGCCGGGGATTGGGTGCTTTCCTACACATTGGTTACAAGAACTACTGTAGTGAGTAGTTGTGATAGCATGTAATAGATCCGAATTGCTAAGCGTCGATGGAGGAGTGGGTGACCAAGCTGTCGGATGCAAGGCGCCCGCGGCAAAGGGTCGTCGTCTCCTCAACGTCTCGCGCTACGTTACAGACCCCAACCCACCTGAATGCCCAACGTCTGCACAAGCCATGCTGTAACTTGATCGGGCGGGATATTAAATGCTACGAGGGGCTGATCCCGGAGGTAGCGGAAGTATTCGACAGAGTATTTGGCATCTTCGGGTTGCTTGAACGTCTGGGAGCGATGAAGATAGATAAAATTCTGAAGGATGTTTAAACTTAAACTCGGTGCATCGCTTCCGCAGATTGGTGCGATGAATACTGTATCGCTTTCGTGTAATAAAAATTTGATTTGTCGAGGTCTTCTTTTTGACGTAACACTAGGGCTGCGTACCGTACCCGTACCGAACGGGCCAGACGGGTCCGTACTACGGTCACGGCACCGTGACCGTTTGAGCTCAAAACAACTCACCAGACGGACGGTGGAGGGGACGGCCATCACCCGTCTAAGACCGTCACAGTATGACCGTCAACGGCACTAGACGGTTTGGACGGGCATCTCCAACCCTGCACGGTTCCTCTAGGTTCTGATGGTGCCGCCGAGCTGTTGACATTGAGAGGCCTGGGATCTTCTCAGGTGGTGGTGGTCAGGACGCCATCTCTCTGAGAGGCTCTCTAGCATGTTGATGCTGGTCTTTGTGCAGACAGCATTCGTATTCGCCTGTTTCGCAAGCTGTTTCGGCCATTATCAACAACTGCCGATTCCTCCATCACGCCGAGCCATTCCAGCCCCAACCCCGAGCCTGGCTCTTCGACACCACCTCACCCACTTCCGCCACGATCATGATCGTACACATCTCCAAAGTGTCTCCTTCCCCGAGTTGCAACACGGCTACAACACACGGTTATATTACACACCTCGTCAAACTGCCACAAAATTACTCCGCGAGCACGCACGATCCATTTCCTTTTCCTTTACCAGCCCTGGCCTGGGTCCTCGCCGTGATTCACACGTCGCGCTGTAAGGTCAGCACGGGCTCCCGAAATCGTCTGTTTTCGGTGTTTTCGGTCTCGGTCCGACGTCACATGGCTGGCTTGCCATATCGGTCGTATCGTCCCGCACTCACTCCTCGCCATCGATCTCAACACCTTCCCTCCTCTCTCCTCGCTCGACATTTCCTTTGCCCTCGCCCGCCCTCGCCTCTCGTCGCCAACCGCCGTCGACGCCAATCCCCTTCACAAGACGCTCCCCAGCTCCCCGTACGTGGGCCGCGCGTCCTCGCGCCTCGTGCCGCCTTTGTCCCTCAACACCCCGGGCTCGTCGCATCGCCCATCTCTCCTATCCCTTTCAAAATGTCAAGATTGCTGGGCATCCGTTCTCACCCGCTCCCATTGCCTTTGGCCACCCGCAAGACGCCGTCGGAGCCCGTGTGCCGCCATTGGATTCGGAAGAGGAGTCTTATTGTTGTGCGTCATCGTATCTCGGCCCTCTTTGTTCGCTATTCTCGTATGCCCATATCTCTTCGCCGCGTCCTTTCACTTAGATGCTTGGTTTTGGTTTCTCGTGTTCGCGCCCATCTCCCTTTGACCTGTTGTCTCGTCTCCATCCGCGTCTCGTTGTTCGCTTCCCCTATGCCGCCTCTTTACCTTACCTCTCCATTCCCACCAACTTGTCTGGGTAGCTACTACTCCGCATGTATATAACCTCGCTCTATTGACTCGGAAATGGCAGTCTAGTTTTGTGTTCTCCCACTTTCTCTCTCGCTGTGGTTCGTCCCGGAAGTCAGGCCTTACCGCGGGCACTCGAAGGTCGTCGCTGTCCCCTCGCCTCGTCTCGCCGCCTCGGACGGCATCGTCTCTCACTTCATTCTCGTCTCGTTCTCACTTCGCCATCAACGCCCGCTCCCGCCCTCATTCGTTCGCATTCGCACCGGCTCTCACCAATTTGATAATGCGTAAATACAATGGCCTGACCCTCCGAGTTTTTATCACTAGGACGACACCGTCTACCGTAGAGACGACCGTCACGGCCGTCTCCGTACCCGTCCGTAGCCGTTGGGGCTCTGCTAACCAGACTTGACGGACGGCAGACGGCCGACCATACCCGTCACTTGACCGTTGATTGGACGGCCGTACCCGTCAGACGGTACGGTGCGCAGCCCTACGTAACACTTTGCTACGAACGAAATGCACCATAGCCAGAGTCTGGATACACGGTGCCGAGGATGCGACCGAGGAAACAATGAAGGGGAAAACTGAAGAACGTCGATGGTATCATCGATCTCGTGGAGAGGGGCTGTTACAGTAAGGAACGAAAATTCCGTAAGGGCCAAAGTAGGGCCAAAGTTGAAAGACCTGGGACTTACGTTCGGGTTGTGTGGTGCCCATGGTACGAACCTCAGCGCCTTGCTCAGCGCTCAGCTCTTGGGAAAAATCGTGACGGTGGTCTCATAGGATGCCCCCCCTTCCTCCGCGGCGTCGATCAAAGCCTGAGCACCCCGGACAGTGTTGATATCCACACCTCCAACATGTGTAGTCCCTATATTACCACGGTGAGACAGTGGGACGCACAACACGACCACCGTGTTAGAGTCGAGCGTCACGGTACTCGCTAAGAGCACTCATCTGTCGCAACTTTTCACGTTCACAGTCTTGCCTTTATTCTCAACGAACTCCTCGAAGTCATTCTCGTGCTGCGAACTCAAGGTCAATGTTACTTGCCGAGTCGCTAGACAATATTAGGCCAGGAACGGCTGTTCGTACGGTGATAGAAATCCCGCTCTTTTCCAAGCCTCAACGGCCTCAACGTCGAATTACAGCCCCATCGTCCATATCCCGCTCCGCCGTCCTGGCTGAGCAAGAGGTACCCCAACTTGTTCCCCAGGCTCAATTCCTGCTTGCCGCCTGGGGCAGACACAAACAACCGCTTCCGACGGGTATTTATTCCGACATACGAGAGATGGGTCGGCACGCGAGCCAACCCATGGCTCATTCCGGACCATGTGGCCATCCCAGTCCTTCAAACCATCTGGGATGCTGTATACATGGAGGATGGGGTAGAGTGGACGTTCAAGGCGAATGATCCGCTTTTTGATTGCGTATGTATATGCCCTCTTTCTCCATCTGGTAACACTCATCCGTCTACCTGTACCACATCATAGGTCAACCGGTGTCTATGCGAATGGCGCGCATCATTCAAGTCGACTGCGGAAATAATGTTCGAACAGTTCTTCGAATTCAGCGAGTGTTCGTATGACGAGCGTCAAGAATGGGCCGCAGACGCGCTCGACAACTTCAAATTTGTATGGGGAACTGACGAGAAGGTAGGCGTATTCTTTTGTCAAGGAGATTCTACTGATGTTTTGTGCTTTCAGGGCAACCGGAGGTTCATGCACTCACCATTCATTCTCTGGGTTTTCGCTGCACACCTCATCAGTATCGCCGGTGCGATAGACATAGAAGAAGGCCTGGAGGTAGAAGGCCTCCCCGCAAGTGCTTCCTCTACTCAGAAGTACCCCCCGAGGGGCGCGTTGGCTCTTGCAACTGCCGCGGTCGAGCGGGTCCTTCAATTATGGGCCAACGGGGAAATGGATGCACCTGTCACCGTACCGACCAAGAGGAAGTTCAAGAAGACCTACTTGACTGCCGCTCCTCGGCTCAATCCCGCGAATGGCGACATATCCACGTTCTCCGCCGGCGTTTGGGCGGCACCAACCACTAACTACTACAAGTCGATTGCAAAAGTGAAGCTGGCCCGACTTGAGGCAATTGTTGAGGAAGCAAACACTTTCTTGTCTCAAGCGCATCTTCAAGGTTTATTAGTAGTCACTGACAGCGTCGGGGAGGACAATAACGACATTCGTGCATGTCTGGTGGACAATTCGGACCTTGATTCGGGCTCGGAATAGACAGTCAAGGGCACGGTCTCACTCTAGATAGTAATTTGTGACTACCTTTTCATCGTAACTTACCACTGTTTTCTATACTCTACAAATCGCTTTTACTGTAATTTTGCCAAAATTGTGCTAGGACAGAGCTCTGAATTTTACTTGACATCTCGTGGCGCATGAATGCAGGACAAATCGTGCATACGACTATTATATGGCTAAAATGACCTATATACCAATCAACGTGCACTACTCCACAATCCTTTTCCGCCGCTCTTTTTATATATAAAGCGAACCAGGATATGACAGGGCAGGTAACGGAACAAGATCTTAGCAAGGGAGCTCAGAACAGATACGAAGTAATACGGCGCACGCCGAGCTACATTATATTATTCCGTCTTGGCACTTTTACCCTTCTTAACCCCCTTGTCGTCTCCTGCCAGCCACAACGTCGCAAACAACAAAAACCCGACGCTGGTGCTGATCGCCCCGGTGTAGTACGGCCACGCCGCGCTCAGGAAACGCGGGTAGCCATCGTGCCGCGGTGGCACGACCGGTACCGTCGTGCTCGACTGGAGAGACGTCCAGCCGCGACGGCGGTAGTCGAGCACGAACTTGAACACGCCAGTGGCGGTCGGGGAGGCGGAACGAGGCTCTGTACAACCCAGGCTTGCCCGAGACGGGGAGGAGCGCGGTGCGGACGTGCGGGTCGAGCATGGTGAAGTCGACCTGGAGGTCGTGCAGCCCAGAGTAAGGCGCCCATCCGCTCTCGGGATCGTACTGGGAGATGTGGGCCTCAAATGCCTGTGGGACGACGTGTCAGGTCAGGTCAGAGGCGATCATTGCAATCTAGGTGAAGACGCACGATGTTTTCGTTGATGGTGTAGTGCTCGCGTGGTTCGGTCTCGTTCACGAGGTGATGCGTTGTGCTGTCAGATGCGAAGCACAAGTTTCTCGTGGAACGTCCAGGCTGCTACGTCGCGCGCGAACTGCGCGTTTCCGGGACTCGTCGCCTCTGCAAAGAAGACCAGGTTTAGGGGAGCTGCGGTGAGTGGAGGAAAGTGGATTCACGCACGATGGAAGCGGCTTGTTCGCATATTCGTCGGAAAATAGCTCGAGGCCGCCAACCCAGGTGATGCGTGCGCTGTCGCGGGTCTGGAAACCAGTCACGATACCCAAAGAACTGCCCGCCCAGAGCCCCTCTCCGCCGCGTTCGGCATAATCGAACACGACGTCAGAACTTGCGTCCGAGTCGGTGTCGGAGGCGAAGCTCTCGGCTGGCGCGTGGAGGATGGGAACAAGTAGGGGATTGTTGCCATGCGCGAAGGGAATACCGGAGAACCATATGGGAGGCGTGTTGGGAGTCAAGAATGGATGCGCTGGAGGTACGGAGACGGGGATGACACCCGGGGGCGTGTCGCGTGCGGGAAAATGGGAGATGAGAGGGGTCCCAGGAGGCGGGAGGATGAGGGAAAACTCTGAGGCGAGGGTAAAAATGGGGGTCTGCTTCGGGGAGAGAGCGACAATGAGGTTCGTGCCCGCGTTGAGGGCAGTGACGAGGGATTGAGGGGTGACGTCCTGAGCAAAATCTGGAAGAGTTCAGAGAAGCGGGTGTTTTAGAGAGCAAGACTCTCACTTTTTGAGTCTGGAGCAAAGAGAATTATATGATTAAAACCCGGGACGTCATCTTCAATGATACGTGGTGTCTCGGCCTTGGGGGCACGAAATGTCAGGTCATAGCCTTGTTCTGGACACTAGTGAGTGGTACTGGCTTGATACGGGTTAGTTATTCAGGGCTTACTTTCAAGGTTGTCAAAGAAGATAGTGAAGTTGTCACGGCTTAAGTTAGGCTGGAGCAATACGAGTACCGAGTCGCCAGTACTCGACCTTGCCCGTACGGCAGAAAAAAGACTGAATAGCGAGAGGCAAACTGCGCCAAGAGACGGCAACATACTTGTGTATGTGCCCGACAAAGGTGGTGAAGATGATGATGAAGGCGGAGGCCAAGTGTGTTGACAAGTCGCCACCCACGCGACACGTATCTAATTCTATACTTTGCTAATTTTAGACACTACCGAGATCCCCACTCGCATCACCTGTATTCAAAATAAAATAAAACAGAGGCTCTGAAGATCTGAACTTTTGAGATAACGTCTCTCCACCAAATACTCTTTCACGAACATCGTCAAAAGACAGAAAAAACCAGAACTCGAAGGCCTACGTGTAACTCTGCCGCGGACCGGCGCGGACCGTTCGCCGAACCCGGGCTTAAGTCCGGACAACCCGGACTTTGGTCTTGACTTTGGTTGTTCATAGTCTTCGAGCACTACCACCAGCACCACCCACTCCCACTCCTCCGAAAATGTCACCCTCTGACGAGCTCGCGTATCTCAAGTCTCTCGTCGGCCAGCTCACAAACAAGATCAAGGAGCTCGAGACAAAGGCGACAGCGAAGAAGCCGACGCCAGCGCAACAACTCCGCACCATCCTCGTCGGGCCCCCAGGCGCAGGTGCGCGTTTCCTCTGCCCTCTGCCTTCTTGACTCGTATTGGTCGGCTGATGCATGCGACGACGCGCTTGTTGCGTACGTGCGTTCTTCCTCTCAGGCAAGGGCACGCAGGCGCCGCGAATACGCGACGAGTTCTGCGTGTGCCACCTCGCGACGGGCGACATGCTACGCGAGCAGGTGTCGAAAAAGACGTCGCTCGGCGTCGAGGCGAAGAAGATCATGGATGCCGGGGGCTCGTCTCGGACGACATCATGGTGGGCATGATTCGGGACCAGCTCGAGAACAACAAGTCGTGCAAGAACGGGTGCGTTGACGCACTGTGGTGCGGTTTTTCCACGCGCCGTTGACACCCTTTTTCTAGCTTTGTGCTTGACGGGTTCCCGCGCACCGTCCCGCAGGCCGAGAAGCTCGACGCGATGCTCACCTCGCGGAAAGAGGTGCTCGACTCGGTGGTCGAGCTGGCCATCGCCGACCAGTTGCTCATCTCGCGCATCACTGGCCGTCTCATTCACCCCTCGAGCGGACGCACTTATCACAGGGAATTCAAGTACGTTTGCGCGCTTTTTCGTCACGTGTTACGCTGACCCCGCCTTTCCCTGCACGTCCAGCCCACCGAAGAAGTCAATGACGGACGATGTCTCGGGAGAACCGCTCATCCAGCGTTCTGACGACAACGTCGAGGCGCTTACGAAACGCCTTGGCGTCTTCCACGCCCAGACCACCCCGGTCGTCGAGTACTACAAAAAGAAGGGGCTTTGGTACGGTATCGACGCCGCACAATCACCACCGGTCGTATGGGACAATCTCCGCAAGGTGTTCGCGAAGCAGCCACCAAAGCAGCAGTGACCACGTTCTCCTTCCCCCCAATAGCCGTACCTTAGACATAGTCTAGCACAGACCTCTGGACGCGGACTAGACGAAGGGTTCTGTTTCTAGATATATCATATGAAGAGGGTAGACATAGTTGGCATAGTCTGAATCCCAAACACAAAGATAAAGTAAGATAAATGTGCGATGAACAAAAGAGTGTTAAGTTGGTATCATCCACGTCACCGAGTCTCCCGCACCCAGATCCACACTACGGTCAGCACGCTCGCGGCGAAACCCACAATAAACGCGACTAACACGAGCACGTCGCGATAATAATTCTTCTCATCAAATCCGAATAACTGACGTCGAGGGTTCAACTTGCCGTAAACAAAAACCAAAAAAAGACGCACGATATTCATGATGAGCGAAGCAGAGACGTTCACGGGCACACCCTGTAGGACATCCTGTATCTCGAGCCCCGAGTCGACCTCGTTGACCGAGAGCGCCTCGAGCGCATACTTGAGCGGGCACATCCACTGCAGCCACCGCAGCACCTGCGGGATCGAGTTGAGGTGGGCGAAGAAGCCGGCGAACGTCATTTGGTATAGCCCGCTGAGCGCGCTGAGCAGGAGTGCGAGACCGCCGTTGCGCACCGCTGCTCCGAGGAGGAAATTCTGACCGACGTGTCAAAAAGGGATTCGTTCACACAGCAGTGCGGCAAACACTTACAAATAAGGTCATCGCTATCGTGTATAGTACGAGGACCAGCAGGAACTTGAAGTAATTGGCTGCGTGTGGCGCGAGACCGCCCATCCAGTACGTTCTGGGGGTGGGTACGCGTCATTAGAGAGAAACGCCAGCCCAGATCAGGCTGCCAGTACTCACATGGTAGCGAGGACGACGGTGGGAATGATACGTAACGGCACGACGTCGAAGAGGAAGTGGACCAATAGCCACGCCGTAGGACTGGAAGACGAGTCGTCATTAGGTTCGCGGCACGCGACGATATGTGGGGAATTTTACAGACTTGTAATATGCGTTCGAGCGTTCGCGAACGAACAGTGGGCGTGTCTGGAGTACATTGTACAGCGCACTGAGAGACGAGAACGCGATCAATGAGCACTATCGTGCGTCAGGCTAATATTAACGGGGTATAACGAAGTTTCATCGCAGACGCACCAGGAAGAAGAGACACCCTATGCGCGACTGGAAGCCCGCGATGTTATTGCCCGTTTGCCAGTACAGCCCACCACAGAACACGCCAAGCAGCGCGGATATCACGGTGTGCCCGAGGAAGAACGTCTTATCCCTAAAAAAACAACAACATCAAAACAACCGCATCGTTTCGGGGAGCTTCACGCACCGTCGTAGCACCTTCCACTCTCTCCCCGCGAGCACCTGCAGCTGCGTCAAGAACGCCGCCGCGTTCCTCGGCTGCGCGAGTTTCCGCAGCGCGGTTCCGCGTTCGTGCTGGTTCACGGTAACGTCGGGGATGGCGCCGGACTCCTTGGTCAGAATCGGGCTGTCTGGCTCCTGCGCGGGTGGAGCATGTGCGAGGTCGAGAAGATGATCCGCGACGTTGTATCCGGGGGTACAGGGCGAGCCGCGCGACGCAAAGTACTCGGCCGGCGCAAGACCTCCTGGCCCTTCGTACAACGCATGCCCGCCGGCGAGCAAGACGATGCGATCAAACGTCTGGTATATTTGCGAGTTGGGCTGGTGGATGGTGGCGATCACGGCGGTCGGGTTGTCCGCGTCGTGCGCGACTGCATGCAGGACCGCGGTGACTTTCGCAGCGGAGACCGAATCCAAACCTTAAAAACAAAAATAGCGCTATTTCAATGTCAGACATTCTAGCGAAAAAGACACGAACGCACCGGAAGTAGGTTCGTCGAGGATGAGCACGTCCGGGCTTGCAACGAGCTCGAGCCCAATGCTGACCCGTCGCATCTCTCCGCCACTTATTCCGCGGGCGTGGGATGTTTGTCCCCCGATGCGCGAATCCCGCACGTGGGTGAGGCCCAGCTGCTCGAGCACATCTGCAACACGCTGGCGCTTCTCAGCGTCCGTGACGTATTCCGGTAGGCGTAGGCGCGCAGCAAAAAGCAGCGCCTCGCTGACAGTAAGCATCGCTGGGAGCACGTCCTGTTGAGGCACAAATCCAACGCGAGGCGTTCGCGCCTCGCGCGACGGATCGCCAGGGAATCGCACACTGCCGGATGTATCACCCGTTTTGTTCTTGGTTGCCAGGATCTCAATGAGTGTCGTTTTTCCAGCACCTAGGTATCAAAGGCATTATTAATTCGGAACGGACGCCTTAAATAGAGAAGAAAGTGCGCACCGCTAGGCCCCAGGATGCCCAATAACTGTCCTGGCTCCACACGACCACTGATTCCCTCCAAAATGACCTTATCAGTCCAAAGACTTCGAACCCCCGAGCCGCAACGATGACCCGCTACCACCTGCCTGGGGCACGACGTGCGACACGTCGGACCATTCGACCGCAAATCCTCCATGTCGCCCTTTGCCTTCACCGATGTAGGCCGCACCAAGTCGCCGTTGCTTCCTCCGAGTCCACCATCCAATGAAGAGTCCGAACAGCGCCAAGGCGATGAGTGCACCGACGGCCGCGAGACCACCGATGACGCCGCCACTGAGCGAGTTTCCATTGCCGCTCGCATCGCTGGAGGTACTGCTTGTATCGATGACGTCCTGTGTAACGCATTCGCCAAAGTTACATCCAGTAAGCGATAGACCGGTGGTGCCGAATACGCTCTGCAGTAGGTTCTGCTGGAAATTGCAAGATGCAGTACCGCTTGCGGAAAGTGGGTCGCACGCTATTGTTAGCTCTCCGTTGAGCGAATCAATGGTACCGGTAAGGTTCAGCTTCCCGCCACCACAGAATGCGGCACCAGGACGACACGTGCACTGGAGGTCGGAACATGTCCAGGTTGCGCCTTTCGAATCTGAGATGCTCTGCGTGCATCTGTCGGCGGCGCAGTAAAACTGCTCGACGCCGTCGTACCATAATTGTACATAGGCAGAACCCGAGGCGCCAAAGGAGGTGGCATTAGGCTGAGGTGTTAGGGAGGTGTTCAGGGTGCGGAGAATCGTGAGAGTCGAAGAGAGCGGAAATAAGGTTTGGATAGTGGGGTTCTAGGTCATATAAATTAGGCGTAAAAAAAGCTCCGAGGAGATACTGTAAGAAGGGGGAATACTACTCACGATAACCGCACAACTCATCTCGCCCGCAGCGAATACTCGTGGAGCGGTATTACAGGTGAGGGTATTATTGAGACCGCTTTGCGCTGGGATAACGCCGCTGGTGGTGTTCCTGGAGAACGAGCTCTGGCATACTGTGGGGGCTTGACACACGTTGCAACCCGTACCCGTCCACCCGTCAGGGCACGCACACGCCGACGCAGAGACATTGCCAAACGATGTTGCAGAGGCCCCAGAAACAAGAGAGCGTTGCGTGCCCTGGAATATGTTGCCCCCGCAAGCAGGGGCCGAACAGGTTGCACCACCGAAGCCCGGCGGACACAGGCAAGTAGAAGAATTGATAGGCAGACCGTAGTTCTCGCAAGTGACTTGGGCACGAGCAGAGGCTGCCAAAGCAAGCCAGGCAATGGCCCAAGGGATTCCTGCCATATTTTGAACAGGAACCTGACGTTGCGAAGGAAAGGATGGCACTTAAGGAGTGACCCTGGCAGGGTTCAATTTACAGTACTATTGACCACTGACAGGTCTAACTAACCCCATGTGGACATGGCGTGGTGCGGCGCGGAAAGAGCCGCGACCATGGCCCAGATGTCGTCTTACTCAAAACTCATTCTCTACGGCAAGCTCCACGGATTTCCCTCTTTCGAGAACTTGAATCTATGGTAGAATTTATCGGCACTCCCTGATTCATATCGACTGACGAGTCTGTCTGCACATGGTACTCCTGGAGTTCAAGAGTGGTAGTCTACGTTCATAACCAAGAACGGCAGTGACGAACCGGGAAAATAACCACTGATAAGTGACACGTCGTGCAACGCACGCATCCGGGTCATTGTATTACTTTATACCCTGAATTTTCGTTGTTTCGTCAGACATCATCCCCGCCTCATTGCAGTATTTGAGCTCTTGATACTACTCTAACATCTTTGCTTCAGGCCCAAATCGGCAAAATCCGGGGGTACCTAGGACAACACACACGCTTCGGGTCTGAGATCTGAAAGCCCAGATCTTTCAATGTCGACCTACATGCCAGCAGTTGTATGGACATATAGATACCGGGATGCGAGTACTCAGGAAGAGGAAAGTTGTATGGCCGATGTGCGACTCTCCGATCCGATGGGATCAATTGGCGTGTTGGTTGGGATAGGGTGACGACCCCTACAGTGAACGCCATGAGTCGCCGGGGTAACGAGGGCCAACGACATTATCTCCTTGGGGGGAGAGTAGGAGTTGGGGGGTCGGTTATTGAAGAGAAGAACAGAGGGGAGTGCAGTGCCATTCACTGGCAATAAGAAACGCGCGCGCAAATGCTGAAGTATCACGTGAATATTTGATATTAGAGACGATACACAATCGATTGTGTGAGCGCTGCCTGATACCGCGCTGCCATCGATGCGAAGGCGTATAGGGGTTCGCGAGCGATGACTGCGAGCCCCGTCAGAACAGGCACTATTGCAGCGCCCGCAAGTGCGCGTCTCGCCTTGCGCCCTGGCAGCTTCAACCCCGGGGACCACGTCGACCAGATGATCCCGATTCCATCTGCAGCGTGCAGGGCAACGCCGAGGACAAGGACGGAATAAAGCACGGTGCTCCGGCGAGGCCAACCACTCAGGGCTGCCTTGACGAACTCGTAGTCGAGCTCAGACGGGCTGAGGGACGAGATTGGTGGCGCCGGGTCCGCTGGTGCGAGGCGGTGCGTGATTAGATGGACGGGCAGAATGCAGAATGCGGTGACATATCCAGTGACGGAGAGCGCGCTGGTGAGTGGGCGCGACACGCGCGGAGAGACGAGGCGCTTAATGATCGCGCTGGACGAGTGTATGAACAGTGGCCCGAACAAGAGGTACCGCTCCCCAAACATAGTTTGGTAGTACTCGCGCCCCAGCAACTGGCCGGACGAAAACTCTAAGTACGCATCGGAAGAAGAATGGGGAAGGAGAAAACGAACCATGGTTTGGGACGACAGAGCGGAACCACCGAAGTTAGCTGCAGCGGGCGCGGTGAGGTGTATGAGGAGGAAGGTCGTGATAAATGGTGCAGACCCATGAGAAAGAGCAGTCAGCACGGACGATGCACGAGTGCGCCACGGAGCACCGGCGTTGGGCTTGTCTGCAGGATTGGACACCATTGAAAGACAGTGACGTCGCACTGTATGTCGGGGCAGTGTGTGGGGCGCTGTATGAAACAATTAGCCAAATCAAATGACGAAATTTCAAAGAAAAGTTGTTAGACCTTGCTAAGGGGAACCGTTACTGCGTACTCGAGTCCGACTTGAAGTCGTCTGTTGGGGGCGTCCTGAAGCGGCCCGGACTGACGGGCGTCGCGCTGGCGCCACTGGATGCGCCACTGATAGTGGCTGGAAAGAAATGGGACTCAAACTTGAAGCTTGAACTTGAACTTGGAGGACGAAGCTTCGTAGTACTACTCTTGCTGCTGTCTGCCCTTAATTTTTGGCGCAACTCGAACGTAGCGCCCTACTATCGCCCTATGACAGGCATTGACAGCTCCTGGATGCCACGGACACCGTGACACTGGTAGTTCTTACTAGTTATGAGCCGCTTCTAGGTTGGCGGAGCCTCATAACTAAGAACTCGGCACTATATTCACCAATACACAAAACTTATGGCCTCAGGGGGATCGTCACCAGGTATAATCAGCCCTCTGCGGGCGTCATACACCACCACAATAGTCATAAATAGAGCGCCCACGCTGTCCAGATGCTGCGTTTTTGAACATCGTACTGAGTCCGGTCAATCACCGGTCGTCAGATGATCTCACTATGTGGACTTGGCCTTCTGCTGCCTGACACTCTCCTGGCTTGGCGAGATGTTTCTGTGCCGCAACATACGATGCCACCTCAGGCCGACTCGCCCTACCGCACAGACATAAGGGTTCTCTATCTTGTTTTAGGGTCTTATTTGGCCGCTCTTGTACAGAATGCTCGAGATATAAAAGCTCAAAGACGAAGGGAGCATTCTCATCACCAACCCACCAGTCAACGCACATTCTCGAATCACATCCTCACAATGAAGCTCACTTCTACCATCATCTCTCTTGCGGCACTCTTTACTGTCGCATTTGCGGACAATGTCCGCTACAACACTTTTTACGACAACGCCTCCACTTCGCTGAACAACGTCGCGTGTTCCAACGGCGACAACGGCTTGATCACCAAGGGATTCACGACCTTGGGTTCACTGCCCACATTCCCCAACGTTGGCGGTGTCTACGCCGTCAAGGGTTGGAACTCCCCACAGTGCGGATCGTGCTGGAGGTTGTCGTACAAGGGGAAATCGATCTACGTTACCGCCATCGACACGATCTTCGATGGCTTCGACATCTCACTTGGGGGCATGAACGCCCTCACGAATGGGAAAGCGCGGGTACTTGACCAAGTCGATGCCCTGGCCACGCAAGTTGACGCGTGGCACTGCGGATTGTAAGCCTTTCAGAGGTATGTGATCATTACACTTGGCTTTAGGCTCCATCTGAATTATTTTTGAAGACCCGTGTCTTTTGTAAATCGTGAGGAAGTTTGGACCGTGGAATTTTCCGGATTATGTTGTCAGTTGTTGCGCTCGGACATACAGTTTTGTTAGTGTTTAATGCTTGTTCAATGTATTGGTGTGTTGTATGAGCGAAATTCCGTGAACCGCTGGCAAGGTATTTGAGCCTAGTCAAATACCTCAAACAGACGATTACCGAAGGTGGAACTCCTCTATGTCAGGCCATTTATACCTCCCCTTGTTAGCTCGGGAAGTGAGGTACTTCTGTGCCAATTCGGCACGTCGAAAACTTTCTATAAACAGGATCTGCCAGTAGACTTCGAGGGGTCAGTCACCGTACCATTCCTCCACGCCAACCTCGATGCAGTAAGGAACATGAAGTTTCGGAATGAAAATACGTTGTATGTCTATATATCTTCGTAGCGCCCTCCGGACAGCGCCTATCGATGATCTCGAAATCAGGGCAGGATCGATCAGGTGCAGACATCGATCGGTGACTGAGTATTACTTTTGGGAGAATGAGCTGCCGCTGCGTGTCGATTATCATCGACTGCAGACGAGGTAGTAGTACGGTGACACACCTGTATGGAAATGACGCGTTTCAGTAAGAAAGATGCCATCAGAGGCAAAGCAAAACCCTGCAGTGAGAAGGCGTGAACACTGTAGCATGTACTACTGTGATCTCTTCGCAGGTATGTGACTAGAGACTTACGATCAGCTTTATGCTCCATTTTTATTTCATTTTACGATCCGCGTCTGTTCGCGTGAGAGTTTAGATCGTGTACTCTTCGTAGAAACGTAGCCAGTCATGTATGGACTTAAAGCCTTGTCACGCCATTGTTTGGTATTGAATACTCATCAAATGGCAATGCCGTCAGTATTTTGACCTGTGGCTTTCCTCCCTGATACCAGCTGGTGCAGTGCTTGTTGTCGGATGTATTGTCGTATTGCGTGAATGAGACATTCCGTGAGTCGCTGGAAAGATATCCGAGGAGAGTATGACCAAGTACCTCAATCGTGTCAATGTTTAGAAAGTGACCTTGAAAGTGACACTCATCTGTGAACCAGTTATGCCTCCCGTCCAAGTCGTCAGCTTAGATCGGGGACTCAGACAACAACTCCTGTGTCAAATCGGGACCGTGGCGTACTTTCGGTAAGCAGACTGGCTCCGGCCTTGATAATGGAGAGCAAGTGGTTTCGGACCGCCCTCACTGTTGTTGGGCCATACGACTGCCATACGGGGGTCGTCTTCCCGGGCCGCATACACCACGCGGTCTAATGGACTCGGCTCTATCATAGTGCGGCGTACTGTAGCAGCGAAACCAATTGGCATTTCGCCGCAATCTGAGTCGGCCCGATCCGAATCCACACCGTGTCAGCTAGGCCACATCTTCTCTGACTTTTTGTCAATAAGTTCATGATCTGTGCCGGGATCGACATGCGCGAGACATTGGGCAGTCAACGGATGTCCACTCGGAGCGGGCAAGGGAGCGGACCGAACACTGACGGGCGTAGCGCTGGCGCCAGTCACGCGTCACGCGCCACCGATCATCTCACACTACTTGAACTCGAATCAGAGGGACATAGCTTCTCCCACCACTCTCTTGCCCTTAATGTTTAGTGAAATGTGGCGCCCTACTACCACCATGTGACACAGCTCCCGGGTGCTACGGACAGCGCCTCATAACTAAGGAAGTCAGCATTTTCACCAAGACGGGATACAGGCGCATAACTCATCATCCTGGGGGTCGTTACCGGGCACAATCAACCGTTTGCGTACGATCCACATCATCACCATAGTCATAATATAGAGCGCCCAGGTAGTCCAGATGCTGCGTCTCGATTCTCCTGTCTCGTCAATCACTAGTCGTCAGATGATCTCGCCACGGGGACTTGGTCCCCTTCTAGTGATGCTGTACTATCGCCTGACTGTCTCCGGGCTTATTGGTGAGATGTTCTGCGTCGCAACATGCGGTGCCACCTCGGACCTACCGCGCGCTGGCTCTCTAGCTTGCTTTAGGGTCTTATTTGGCCGCTCTTGCTTGCACAGGTTCTCGCAGAGTGCTTGAGATATAAAAGCTCAAAGACGAAGGGGACATTATCATCACTAACCCATCAGCCGACGCACACTCTCTAATCACATCCTCACCATGAAGCTCACTTCTACCCTCATCTCTCTTGCGGCACTCTTTTCCGTCGCATCTGCGGACACTGTTCGTTTCAACACCTTTTACGACAACGCCTCGACTTCGATGAACAACGTCGCGTGCTCCAACGGTGACAACGGCCTGGTCAACAAATTCCCAACCTTTGGTTCACTGCCCTCTTTCCCCAACATTGGTGGTGTCAGCGCCGTCAAGGGCTGGAACTCCCCAGAGTGTGGATCGTGCTGGCAGTTAACGTACGGGGGAAAAACGATCTACGTCACCGCCATCGACACGATCTCCGACGGCTTCGACATCTCACTTGGGGCCATGAACGCCCTTACGAATGGGAAAGCACAGCAACTCGACGTTATCGACTGCTCAGGCCACGCAAGTCGACAAATGGCACTGCGGGCTTTGAACCCGTCAGAGGTATGTGACCAATACACTCGGTTTTGGGCCCCATCCAATTTCTTTTGAAGATCCGTATCTTTTCATGACGGAGGACGAAGTTAGGACCGTGGAATTTTCCGGATTATGTAGTCGGGTTGCGCACGGACAGACAGTTTTATTAGTTTTTAATGCTTGTTCAATGTATTGCTGTATTGGATGAGCGGGAATTCCGTGAACCGCCGGCAGGATATCTGGGCGTAAGCAATACTTCAGCCATGACAATGACCGAAGGTGGTCCCTCGCTTGCTTGAGACGCGGGGCACTGCTGTGCTATTTCAGCACGTGGAAAACCTTCTATAATCAGGATCTGGAGTCACTCACCATCCTTCCACTTCAGCCTCGATGTAGCAAAGAGCACGAGGTTTGGGAATGGCTCCGCTCTTTACCGTTTGACCATATATCTCCGTAGTGCCCCCCGGACCGTGACGGCGGGATCAATCGGGTGTAGTTCGGATCCGTGCCGAGTCTGAGTCGTTCAGCTGGGCTGCACCTTTTCGTCGATGCATTCACAATTTGGGCCTTGGCGTCAACATGCGCGTGATAAAGCTGCTCCTCTGTTTACTCAATGTCTCCTCCTTTGGTGTGAAAAGACATGGTTAGGCGCAGTCGTTTAGCGACTGAGCTAGTATGCGGCGCGGATGAGCCGCCGCTGCCATGTCGGTTATCATCTACGAACGCCTCTGCAACTGCAGACGAGGTAGTACAGTAGCATACCTGTATGTGAATGATGCGCTTTCTGTAGGGAAGGTGCCATCGGAGGTAATGCACTGGCAAAACCCTACGGTGAGGAGGCGTGAACCGTGGGCCGTGGCGTCATGACGCAAGCAAACCGATTGTTGCAGCTGTTGCACGCTCTCACCCGCTTTCACCCAGATGAATGGAACCGTGACGATGCTAAGTATCTTCCAAAGCCTCCTGTCCGTCAGTTGGGTTGAGTCTAATTCAGAGGCCGGTGCGAGCCAGTACTTGGCATTACCATGAATGGCAGGATTCTGTTTCTTTTTATCCCTCGTGATGTGGTCTTCAGAAATGGAATTACGCTAACTGGGCTTTAGACCGGTGACCGTCTGTATATGAAGGGTAAACCTGCGATATCATATACAGGCTGGTCACGAGCCTAACTGGGCTTGGCTTCCCAGAAATTTACTTGAAGAGCTTGAATCCCAAAATTAAGTGGCGCACATGGTATTACTGTAAGAACCTGTTGTCGTCCATATGGCCCAAATGCTGCGTCGTAACGAGTCCCCTCAATGAGTGGTCTTCATATCCGCTAAGGGAGAACTTCGGCCATTTTCTGTGGTGTTGTTCCGCCGCCTGACATTCTCTGATCTTCTGTCTACTTCCTTCCTTTTTGGTCGAACCCTGGCGAGATATCCATCCCCATGATTGGGCGGAACCACCTGCCATGCGCTTTTCATAGACCCACTGATTCTCCAGTGCGTAACTAGGTCTCACTTGGCAACCTTGCATGGGCTCGTTCCATATAAAACCAGTCTTTGCAAACCCACTACCGAAGCACCCAAAGCGGATTTTTCAAGTTAACCAGATCGTTCGTTGCCATGAAGTTCTCTTCGACTGTCATCTCTCTTGTGACATTCTTTTCCGTCGTATCGGCTGTCAATGTTCGCTACGACACCGTATACAACAATTCCAAGGGCTCACTCTCCACCGTTACTTGCTCCGATGGCGCGAACGGCCTGCTCACAAAGGGCTTTCCCACTTTTGGTTCGCTGCCATCGTTCCCTAACATCGGTGCTGCCCAAGTCGTCGAGGGTTGGAACTCTTCAGCGTGTGGGACGTGCTGGCAGATAACGTATGTGGGCAAATCCATCAACGTCACCGCCATGGACAGGAGCAAAGACGGCTTCGTTCTCTCACTTGAAGCCATGAACACTCTGACGGGTGGGCACGCAACGGATTTAGGGGCCGTCGATGCTCAGGCCACGCAGATTGCCAAGAGCCACTGTGGGCTGTAAGCCCTTCGCAAGTAAGTGGCTAGAGCTCACGATCAGCTTTATGTCCTAATTTGAATGTTTGTTTTTCAAGGGTCCGCGTCTTCTTGTGGCAGAGTTTGGACCTTGGACTTTTCGTAGAGGCATAGCCAGTTACGTATGGACATAAAACTTCAAGTTGTCGCATTGTTGTTGTTGAGTGTTGAATGCTTTTTCGAATGTGATGTTGTATTGCGTGAATGAGAATTCCGCGAGCCGCCAGCAGGATCTGAGAGCACGACCAAGTACCTTAATCGTGTCAAGAAAGCGACCTTCATCTATGTCGAACCATTTGCCTCCTGCCGTTAGCACGCACCCAAGGTGACACACGGCTTCCGTGCCATGTCAGCATGTGGCGTACTTTCTATAATCGGGGTCAACTTCGGCCTTGTTGCAGTGAAGAGCAAGAATGTCCCCATTATTGGGCCATAACTTACACGGGGGTCGTCTTCCGTGTTATCCCCAGACGGCGTCTATGTAATGGTTTCGACTTTAGAAAAAGGCCGATCTGAGTCTGCCCTGATCCGAATTCGCGTGTTAGTTGGACAACACTGATTTTTATCAACACGTCCATAGCTTATGCTGGGGTCAACATGCACAACAGCTACAGTACCGGAGCCGTACTTTACCGCGCACCAGAAAGGGGTACTGTATACAGTATGTGTGGAACTTGAAACGAACTTGAAACGAGATTCAAGTTGTAACCGATCTTCTTTGGGGCATGGATGACGCGGGCTGAAACCAGACGGATCCCGGGCCGGCGTTGAAATTTGAAGATTTGAAAGCCGAACTTGATTCAGAACTCTATCAGTATTTTACTCTTGCAGAGCCTTGCTACTGTATTCTCGTTAATACTTCATGAAATGCGCCCTGCTATTGTCCTTAACAGCTCGAGTAACAGCCTCTGAATGCTACTGACGGCACCTCGCAACCGGTCAACTCGGTCATCCTTGGTTATGACGGAGCTGCCCCGCTTCAAGTTACTGAGCCCGGGCTTCTGAAATCTTGAGCCTGGCCTTGAGGCCCTCAAAACCCTTCACCGGGGCCGGGCTCGGCTCGGGCTTTTAGACCCGGGCTCGGCTCGGGCTTTTAGACCCGGGCTTCAGGCCTTTGAGCAAAGCCAGCCCTGCACATCACTACAGTATGTGGGCGCCCCACGCTATCATACATAGGGTCATACCGCTCACACATTCCACATGCTACGTCTGACAATGTCCTCAGTCATCAGATGATCTCACTAATGGGGGACCTGCCCCTCTTCTGGCGATGCTGTACTACCGCCTGACTCTCTACGAGCTACGCCGCAATATGCAACCACACGCCGTCCGCAGACCTCTCAGGTCTTATTTGCCCGCTCTTGCACAGGTTAACGCCCTAGTGCTCGGAGCATAAAAGCTCGAAGCTGGAGGGGGCGATCTCATTGCCAACCACCAGCCAAAGCATCACATCCTTACCATGAAGCTCACTTCCACCATCATCACTCTAGCAGCACTTTTTTCCGTCGCATCTGCTGATAATGTCCGCTACAACACTTTTTATGATAATTCCCAAACTTCGCTGAACAACGTCGCATGCTCCGATGGCACAAACGGCCTGATCACCAAGGGATTCACTACTTTCGGTTCACTTCCCTCATTCCCCAATATTGGCGCCGCCAAAGCCGTTGGAGCATGGAACTCTTCATTCTGTGGGTCGTGCTGGGAGTTAACGTATGGGGGTAACACAATTTATGTTACCGCCATCGACACGGTCGGGGACGGCTTCGACCTCTCACTGAAAGCCATGAACACTCTTACGAATGGAAAAGCGCAGCAGCTTGACGTTGTCAACGCTCAGGCCACGCAAGTTGACGAGAGTTACTGCGGGTTGTGAGCCTTTCAGAGGTATGTGACCGTTACGCTACTGGCAGCCTCAGGTTTCATCCGACTTCTTTTTGAAGATTCGTGTCTTTCGTGACAGAATTTGGACTTTCTTGGAAACGCTGTCGGTTGCGCATGGGAAGGCAGTTTTGCTAGTGTTGAATGCTTATTGAAATGTATTCCTATGTCTATCCTTCTCGTTTCTCGGTTATTTGCGTTTCCTTGATTCGGAGCCACCTTTACGGACGAACGTGTTTCAGTAGTTACTGCTGCGACTGGTCTGTGTCTCGGACATGTATCCCAGAATAAATATGAATCCAAAAAAAAGTATTTTTATGTTGCACGAATGGGAGATCTGTGACCGCTAGTAGGAGTCGTAGGATATCTGAGCGTTAACACCAATCGTGACAAAATGTTTCTCTAATGTCAGGCCCGGGCCGTTCATGCCCCCATGCCCCTTTAATTGTTAGCTCGGGACACTGCCTTGTCAGTACATGGCGTATTTCTATCAGCGTGATCCGGTCTTCGCGTCGGTTTCTGATATTGATGCAATTGGAAACAAGAGATCTTCAAATGTCCTCACTGTTGAACTCCGCGTTGTAACCCCAGAAGGTTCTATGGTGTAACGATTCTCTCGGCGCCGGTCCAATTCGCGCTGTTCGATTGGTTGTTCGTCAGCTGGGCCACATCCACATCTTCTCTGACAACTCACGATCTATGCCGAGGGGTCAAAGTTCAACGTTCAACAAGGGCGCGACATAACTGTTCCCATGTTTTATTCGACGGGGGCCGTAGAGCAAAACTTGAAGCTTGAAGGTGGACTCTTCCGCGCGGGGACAACACACACACACACAAAGCCACAGATTTGAAATAGTCGGGCCGATGCCACGGGCCGACGGCTGACCAACATAATTTGCCGTAGCAGTGCCGTAGCTCCTCCTTCCACTGCACGACCACTGCGTTGATGGTCTGAAATGCGGAAACCTGTCTAGCTACCATGAACATCGCTACCCATGGTTTTCTTGAAGGAATTGGGTACTATTCCACCAAGATCAGACGCTGCAGTGCTTCTTTCCGCGCATTTAGGCGGATGCAAACTCGTGATCCTCGCTCGCGGGCACAACCTCCCGTCGTGGAGGCGCTCAACGTCATCGAACTAGTCATGGCATACATCGCCCACATGGCCCCGAAGCTGCGTCCTTAGACATCGTCTCAAGTCCCGCCAATGAGCGGCCTGCATGTGGTTCCGCTGATGGGGACTCCCTTCTTCTGGTGGTGCTATGCTGCCTCCTGACACATCTCCAAACTCATTTCCGGCTAATTCTTGGTAAGGTGATCTTCCCGAGACCATCCACGCGCTTTTGGGAAACCTACCAGTTCCGCACACGTTTCAAGGCCTCTCTTGGCCGCTCTTGTAGAGGCTCCTTGCCGAGTGCTGAAAGGATAAAAGCTCCAAGACGAAGCGAGCAGTTTCCTCATCAACCCACTGCCAAATTAGCCATATCGTTGCCATGAAGTTCACTTCTACCATCGTCTCTTTCGCGGCATTCTTTTCCGTCGCATTGGCCGTCGACGTTCGCTACGACACTGCGTACGACAATGCCCAAGCCTCGCTCACTACCGTCGCCTGCTCCGACGGCGCAAACGGCCTGCTCACGAAGAATTTCACTACGTTCGGTTCACTGCCGTCTTTCCCCAACATCGGTGCTGCCCAAGCAATTGGGGGTTGGAACTCTCCAGCGTGTGGGTCATGCTGGAAGATATCATTCGGGGGGAAATCAATCAACGTCATCGCCGTCGATCATGCCGGGGACGGCTTCAACCTCTCACTTGAAGCCATGAATACCCTGACGAATGGGCACGCACAAGAATTGGGGGTCATTAATGCACAGGCTACGCAGGTTGACCCGAGTCAATGTGGGCTGTGAGCCTTGCGGAGGTACGCGATTGAACTTACACACTCAGTCTCGGGTTCAATGCGATTTATTAGCAGATCGTCACCTCTTTGTGATGAATTTTTGACCATGGACTTTTCGTGAATGCTTTAATCAAATACATGTGGACATTAAACTTTTGCCACAACGTTGTTCAATATTGAATATTTTTTCGAACGTATCGCGTGAATGAATCCCCTGACCTACTTGCAGTTGTTCTATCATACTGTACCCCGACTGTGTCGATCGCAACATTCCCTTATGTCACCCTCGTTGGCCTGTGATTGCCGCGTGAGCTTGTAGTATTCAGCCACTAAGCTCCCTCACCGCGCGCTCCGAGAGATTCAATACATGAGAAACCTTCCAAAAACACCTGATTGGCCTAGTAACCCATTGCACGGAATATTGGGCCGTGTTGCACATGGGCCGTGTTGTGCACAAGGATTACAATCTAGTTACGTTCAGCGTCGTGGGACAATAGCGTCACCAAACCTATAACGTTTGAGCCCTTGAACGCACTGCTACAGACAGGCAGTAAGTGCCAAAGCTACATTCCAACAAATCCGAATACTCATAGATTACCCCAGTCATGCACCATAATGAACGAAATTCACCCATCTCTTCAGGGTAATCCGTCTCTTCCTCCGCAGGTTTTTCACCGCGAACCGGAGTGCTCTCGCACCTTCATAATACGGTCGTCTTGAATTCGAAAACAACGCCCTGTAAAAATGTTCCGCCAGGTCCCGTCCATCTTCATCGACCATTGCCCACATAGTCCGACCACACTGCGATACCCGCAGTATTGTACCGCCGCCGCTAGGTGCAGCCCCTCGTCCATGACGCGTCCTTCAGTCACCTCAGCCGTGTGACAAGCAGAAAGAAATGCGAATTCGGCAGCGAGGACTCGGAGAGATGGAAGCGCATGGTTTCAATTAGCGTCAGGCGCTCGTCTCCATAAAGTTCGGGTTCAGCGCCGAATGGTTTGCCGGTCTCTAGTGTGCCATGGCACGCAATGTGAACAAACCGGTTGTGATGGAAGCCATCGATGACCGCGGCGGGCAACGATGCTTGTGAGGTGAGGCTTGTCACCTCAGTATCGAGAGCACGGACGACCTGGATCTCGCCCCTATATAAGAAGTGGATCGGGCTGCGCTACTAGTACAAGAAAGGCCTGTCAAGAGATTGAGACCCGGTCAGCAGAGTGCGAGCACGCAAAGGTTCGAGATATTTTTTGGGGGTGTCCATCTGGGGTACAGAACCATTCACTCGTAGTGACTAGCGATACTAAGTGACCCAAACTTCCTCTGCATTAAATCTTGAGGTGATATCTGGGACTTATGTTGTGGGACAGCCATGCGTAAACGCTCGAGGATTGGACAGTGGAATGCAGGGTGTTGAGGCGACGATTTGGCCCGCCGGCTGTTGGTGGAGGGTTTCGATGGCCACGACTGGGGTGATAGTCCTTCCTTGAACACGCGTATCATACTGTCACGGTATGGAGGCGTGGCAAGACATAAACTTATAGTGTCGGCACAGTCACCCGCATACACTCGCCTGGAATTTCGGTTTAATATCTTGGTTCTTACCATATGATTCATTCCTGCGCGCGGTCCAAGCAGCTTGGACGGGCAAGTGGACAGGTCGATCCGATCCCAGAACTTTCCCAGAAAAAATGTAGAGGGCAACGGGCCGCAACGGGCCGAAGATCGACTGGCATGACCAAAGTATGACCAGCAAGTCATGACCAGCATGACGCCGCATGCGCGCCAGTGATGACTCTGATGTGATCCGCTCGCTTGAAGCAGGTCTGGACTTGACGAACTTGACGGGCGAGGTTCCACCTACTGCTCCTGGCACTGCACGACCGTCAAATGGTTAGTTAGTGGAATGCGACAATCTCCCTCCTCTGTGTGCTTCAAAGCTCCTAACTTAGTTCCTATGGATCACGATTTCACTAACCTAGGCCTTCTTGAAAGAGTTGGGTATAGTTCGCCATCACCGGGTGCAGCTCATTTCCCTGCACATCTAAACAGAGGAAAACTCGTGACCCCCCCGTCTGCGGTAGTACGACCTAGTCATAAACTACATGGCCCACATGGCCCCAAAGGGCCCCCAATGCCGCTTCCCTGGACATCGACCCAAGTCTAGCCTATGAGCGGCCTGAAAATGACCCTGCTGATGAGGACACTTGGTCACCTTCTCGTCGCCACCTGACCTTTATTTCCAGTAAAGTCTTGATCCGCCCCAGAATGTACGAGACACCTTACCACGAGCATTTTGGAGGCCTACCGATTCTGCACAAGTTCCGTGGTGTCCCCTAGCCGCCCTTGGAACAGGGTTCTCTCCTAGTGTAGAAATGATAGAGCCCGAAGTGTCGAAGACGAAGTGGGCATTTTCCCCACCCAACCCACTTTCGTAGCCAACACGCAATCTCTGATCGTCTCGTGGCACTCTTTTCCATCGCATCAGCCGTCCATGTTCGCTACGACACTACGTACAACAATCCTAAAGGCTCGCTCTCCACCGTTGCTTGTTCCAACAGCGCGAACGGCTTGGTCACCAACCTGAAGGGATTCCCTACTCGGTTCCCTGCCGTTGTTCCCCTAACATCGGTGCCGCCCAGGCTGTCGGGGGTTTGAACTCTCCAGCGTGTGGGACAAGAAATAATGCGCGCTGTGAACCGTTCAGAGGTATGTGACCATCACATTCAGCTTTATGCCCCATCCGATTGTTTGTTTGTTTTTTGAAGATTCATATCTTCGTAGCGGGGTTTTGACTATGGCTATGGACCTTTTCGTGGAAATCGTAATCAAATACGAACGGACATAAAGGATTGTTGTTCGGTTGATTGCTTTGTCTGATGTATTGTGTGAACTTGAACGAGAATTCTGAACGAGAATTCTGTGACCCGCTTACAGTTCATACAGTACCCCGATTGTGTCGACCGTCGACTTGAATCGCGTCAAAGCCGACAACCCATTTGTTTCATTGTTCACGGTGCCCCTCGGCAGCCCTACGTCTTCTTCCGCAGCCGTGTCAAGCGTAGAAAGCTTTTTGAGAAGCAAGTGCTTGCAGGTACTACTGTACACAATACAGTCGACCCAGGTCTGGTCCGATGCGTGGACGAGTCGTCTACGCATTCGCGGCATTCATTGACTTCAGCTGGACGCCCCCCATATCTTGAACTTGCTAGGCCTCCCTATGACAGGTACTACCCTCACAAGGAATGGCCTCCTCACTGTACCTAGTCGTAATACCGTCGAAGACGTAACAACGATGTCGACATCAGCACAGGCCCAATCAGGCGTGATCCGAATTCTTGCCCTGCTTCCAGTCAATTGTTATCGACGTATTTCGTGATTTGTGCCTTGGAACTCGTGATAGTTATAGGCGCTCCACTTTTGTCCGACGTGGCACCCCCTTTGTGGCAAGTGCGGGGCCGGGGGCCGTTGGAATTATACAGGAGCTCTGCCACTACCGTGCCAATTGTCATCTCCGCAACAAGCTTTTCCCCGTGCACGCTACCAGGCAAATATCCGTGCCATTGCACGATAGAACATGCCACGCCACCCACAATGACCTGCAGCCAGCTTCGATGCACGCGTGACGTTGGCTGGATGAGGAAGTTAGGGAACGTATTAGAATAGGAATATCAACAATTGAAGTTAGGCTGTTCCCGTTCCCCTAGAACTGGGGATGCTAGCCTCCATAAAATCCACCAGGCGGGCGTGGGGCTCGGACTCGGAGGTTGTATTTTCGTACTTCCGCTGAGTTCCAGACTCAGACTTCCGCGCGGTGCTTATGAAAGTCGGCCGGCTGAGTTCTGATTCAGGGATTCGGAGGTTCGGAGATAGTGAATCTCAGGTCTGTGTGGAACATACGCCGGCGTGCCTGGAGTGGTGGCCAGAAGTGGTCATTTGCCGCTCACACCTAAGTCGTCAGTGCTCGTACGTACGCGCATCAATATATCTTTGTTGTGCTATCTCGAGGGTACATTAGAAGTTGGGTGGATGGAGTAGCTCCATAATTGCCGTGCCCATTTAGTGAAGGTGGGGATTTGGGGAGGACGGTGAATTCAACTGGTTCAGAGAGCAAGCAGTTTGAGGACTAGCGAAATTATTAATGACATTTCTAGAATATTTCCGGAATTCCCATGTCACATCATGATGGGGTGCTCGACGGAACAGTCCACGAAAGCAATCGTGGGTGAAGTCCATACCCTCATTTACTACAGTAATGGCACTCGTAATTGCAGGCGCCGCGGATTGTACGATGTCGTCAAGTGAGCGAGGGCCACTGGTTGGACGTAGGCGCTTAACTTATGTCAAGTAGCGAGTCGACGGTAGGACAAAAGTGGAAAAAGGGGTCCAAGCAGCCGGCGGACTGATGAGCAATCGAATGAGGTCGTTGCGTGCGTTGTGGTGACGTTCTAGACCAGCCAACCAGTTGGATACACATCCTTATGATAGAAACCGTGCCCCGCGGAGTCACCTTTCTGTGGGGGATACCAGGGTCCAGGTGTTGTTGACCTTCCCCGCATGGGAATGAGCCGAGTCTGACTTGTTGAGCCATGCTCAGGGAGACTTTTGTCCGAGTTGGGCGTCGAAGCCTGGTACTACAGTATTGCTCACAGACGCCAGACACGCGTTCAAGTACAGTACTCTCAGGCTGCGGTCACCAAAGTATCATCGTTTTGCTCCTGAGGCTGCATCATGGGGCTTTAGCTCTGATCACACCAACTTAGGAGTGATCGAACGGACTACCGAATGCCGACCTAGTGTGTATCCGGATCTTGATCTGAGGTGACCGGACACAATGGGTTAGTCCATAAGTTCACTGTGGGGACGGAGGCTTCATTACCACCCAAAGTCAACATCCTATATAACCCACCTATCAACGATTACCATGACCCTTTTAACGCCCCTCCTAACTTTCCTCCACACCTTCGGTGGCGCTTTTAACTACTGGCTCCCCTCCATTCTATCCTCTATTGATTACCCCTAACGACTACCGATGTCGCTCACAGAGGGTCTTGTTACTGGCTGGATGCCCTCTTACGGCGATGTCGACGACGTAGACATTAGCAACATCACATACCCTGTCAACGTTCCTAACGATTTTCGTGTATCACCCCCGACTCTCAGTCGCACGTCCTCTAACGACTCCTACTTTTATTATTCTCAGTCCTCAGACTATCCCCCCTCGTCGCCCGACTCCTCGGCCGACCACACGGACAACTCTCACACAGATCTGCTCTCCACGTCCTCACTCTCCTCCTCGGATCGCCGCGCTATCCGCAACCGCTTGCGAGATCCTGATTGGGTTCCTCGTCCGCGGAACGCTTTCATCATATTCCGCTGCGAGTACTCCCGCAGGCACGCGCGCGATCCGAGCGATCCCTCTGACAGATCCAGTCGATGCGACAAGACGCTGTCGAAGCGTGCTGGGGAAGAGTGGCGGCGCCTGTCGGCCGCGGAGCGCGAGCAGTACAAGCTCCTCGCCGAGCAGGAGAAGGTTACGCACGCACTCCAGAACCCCGACTATCGCTTCAAGCCCATGCGCCGTCCGTCCTCTGGGGTGTCCCCCAACGCGACGCGTGCGCGTGGGGGCGCCAGCCGTCGCAACGACCGTAGTGCGCGCGTCGCCTCGCTTGTCATGCGTAGCGAGCGCAGTGCCTCTTCGCCCACCCCCGATACCGGTCTCGAGGGTGACGCCAATTGGGGGTCTGGCGATGTTCAGGCCACGTCGTCCCCTGCTTCTGGCGCGTTCGGCAGGCGCCGTTCTGCCTCGATGCCACAGCCGGTTGCTACGTGGAAGACAGAGGCGCCGCCCGCAGAGCCCGTTCCCACCTCGTGCACGTCGAGCCCGGGTTCAGCTCCCGTCGACTTCGACATGTTTTCTGGAAGCGAGGTTGAGGACTCACCCCTTTACACTCCGGTTTTGTCCACATCGCCGGCTCTGCACGGACTCCCTTGTGGAATGGAGATGTTGCCTCCCTCGCGCCCGTCGTCCTTGGACGGATCCTTTGAGAGTGCTATGGCCGTCAACGGCAACCAAGTGAGTTCTCCGCCCTCCGTAATTCATTTCCTAATGCGCTTTGGTCAGAATTCCCCGGCACTGCTCGGTGCCACTTCGGGAGATTATGTTTACACCGACTCAGGTTCCGGCGTTCAGCAGCAGTTCTCGTTTGCTGATATCGACCTATACCACGCTTCTCTGGACTTGACGGCTCCTTACTCCGACTGGGCGTGCGCTGCCCCCACTGAGTCGTACCCATTGGGTGCGACTGCAGCGCCCCCCAAGTCGAACTCGAACGACTTTGGCGCGAGCGGATGCTTCGGTCCGCCACCCCTTCCGATACCCTTTACCCTCCAGCATACGACATCGGCACTTGACGAAACCCCCGCCGCACTCTGGGACGCCGGGTACCCTCAAGCCGCAAATGGGGCGACCATGTTCGATGGCACCCTTGCCGCGGCGTTCCCGGAGGTCCTCGCGACGGGATACGATGCGATTGCGACCCAGGCGGGTCTTGACGAATTCATTAACGTGTTGTGACGTGACGATAAGAATCAGTTGTTCAAAGTTTTACCTTTCCTCCCCCCACCTGCATGCACCCCATTCCATGTGTCACGAATGTTTTGGTTTTTTCCTTTTGTGGTGTTTTTTTCGGTTGTGGTTTCTCCGTCGTCCTTCCCACATTCATTTGTAGCATTAGTCGAAAAGTTTGTTTTTGTCCTTTTTGCTGGCACCGCTATACCCTTTTCCCCACCTCTCCACACTCCACACTCCCCCACCCCGCGATGCCTGTCCGCATATTCCGTGTCTTGTGTCTGTTTTCGCTCCGTTGTTACCATGGAGCAATATACCTGTTTCCTCTCTCCTCCGTCGCTTGCTCTGGGCCGCCCATTACCGCCCACCGCTTCGCTCGCATCATCGTGATATGACGGTTGGTGGCGTCCGATGTTCCGTAAAGGCAAAATCAAGCTACGACCCCTCGCAATGTGGGGGTGTCTAACTTGCGCTTCGGTCTTGATTTGGCGATACTGTAATACCACCGGTACATTCACAACACAGACGACATCCACACTGGCACGGACACGTTTCTGCCTGCCCTGTATTCGGTCCGGTCCCCGACGTCTGTGCTGGCCTGTCCTCACCATCTGTTTACCCTTGTTTTTACCCTCTCCCCCATCGCCAAGTATTCGGAACAAGTCTCCTATCCCAGGTGACCGGATCCGCATCATTTCGCCCCTGGAGGGTTGACAGGCAAGCTCGGAGGATTTGTCAGCCAGATCTGGGGTCGAGGACTTAGATATCGAGAGCCTTCAGCAAATCTGCAACTTGATCGAGCTTGATCAGTTCCTCTAGATTCGGGTAGATTGGAGGGTTATCTTTGTCTTTCTCACTCGCGTTTTCTCTGCTACGAACGACCACAGGCAGGCGGTGGGGGGGGTGATACCAGTGGGCACCGACCGCTAAAAACAAAAACGCAATACGCGGTGCCCAACATTCGAGCAGCGTACACGAACCCGCCAGTTATCTTTCTTTGCACACCTTTGACGCACCACCGTAAGCAGTAGTGAGCGGGCTCCGCGCAAACTTAGTCAGAGCCGATTCTGAAGTCGGGGTCTCGGGTGACCCGCTTTCAGCGTCGATTTGAATTTTGAAAAGCAGGTCCCCCAGAAAGGGCCCCGCGGCGCTGGAGAGACAAAGAGAAATCAAACCGGGACAACAAGGCCTCGCCTCGATCGTCTGGTACCCCTAATGGCGGGCGGAGATGCCAGAGCACAAGGATGGCTTTGGCGGACTCGAGGGCAGAGTCCGCTCGATCGCTACAGTCGACTTCAGGAGGAATACAGTGTAGTTTCCGATTTGCAATTGAGCTGAAGGCCGGGATGGTCGCGTTATGATAAAGCACTCTCAAGCCCTCTTGAAATCGAATTTACTATCAAATTGAAAACAAAAAGATTACCTTGGTGGATACCGCCACCCATCCAGGTAAGGTAGCGGCGAAAAGAAAAAAATGGTTCGACCCGGGTTCGAACCGGGGACCTTCTGTGTGTTAGACAGATGCGATAACCAACTACGCCATCGAACCGACAGTGACGGCAGTGGGTATTCTCATCATGAATCGTTAAATATCAACCGACGTCTGATGTCCACTACAATGTCCACCTACGAATATCGTGAGTGAGGCGATCAGATCAGATAAACAAAACTGTACAGTGACTTGGGATGCTCACTGTCACGTTCCTGCAGGAGATATGGACATTGCGAGTTATGTTGTCACGGCCCAGGCCACTCTGTGCTTCACCGCCTGGAGCGATGTTGGGCAAGAGGGTATGTCTATTCGATTCGGGACCTCCATTCCTAATGTTTGAGAGCTGGAACGCGCATACCGTAGTCCGAACAGAAGACCATCCGGGCTCGCAATGGAAGCAGGGCTAGTTCGAAGCAAGGTTCGAAGCCAGGCCAGGCACGCGTTTTTGCAATTGCTTTACAGGTGATTTACCCGAGCGTTCTCTACCGCACAATGACGTGGGGTTTGCCTTCGAGACTACGTCTAGAGATGCGTCGGCAACAGGGGGTGCCGTTATCGCCCAACCGAGGCTCAGCGGGGCCCAAAAATGCTGTGCAACCGGCAGTAGTCGAGCATGAATTTCGGTTGCGGGCCGGGCGGGCATGGTAACAGATGTCAAAAGTGCTTGACTCCCGACTCGGATGAACACCGGAGACAGGGCGCTGCTGCTCCAGTTTCCTCTTGACAGTTCAGACAGTCGGAAAAAGAAGCAAAGTGCACGAGGGCATAGTGGTGAGGTGATGTGGTGTCGGGTGGCAGCGAGATATGCAACAATGGAAGCGGCGGTGTGTTGAATACAGGACGTTGCGTAGGCGAAGAAGTCTTGGTGAGAGTGCTAGTAGCTCTGGGGTCCGCCTCGCCAGGGACCCAGATGATGGGGAAAACTAGTACTTTGTCCCCATGACCCTGCCATAACCCTGCGCATCAAATCGCTCCACCCTGGTCCTGAGCAACTGACGCTGAGAGAATATATATCTGGACGATGCTGTTCGCCTCAGGTGCTAACCCAATCAGCGCCAGGAGCGAATTTGATTTAGGGAACAGACGAGAAACATACTGTACAATCCACTTCGTGTATTGACCCACAAGTGGCGCAACTCTAAACCCACTGAAAGCGCCGAGGTGCGGCTCAAACAACGAACTTTGGTGGACATGGAAAACTACCAGATGTTGAACGGAACAGTGTCGAAGCGCGAGCAAGAGATAAGGACATCGGCACCGTTCGGGTTTAGTAACTAAGCCGATAGAGTAAAACTTTTCATGAGAGGTCAGATTTTCCAATTCTGGCCATGCGCAAAGTCAGGGAAGAAAAGTAGAGGGCGGAGAGTTACCAATCCACTGACTCTGCTTGGTTAGAACCACCATGCTACCTCGGTGTGGGGTTAGTCACGATAAGAGGCTGCATTGGTAAGATTACGCCGAGAGCGTCAAAAGGTGGCGATGAGATATTCCGGGTCACTCAGGCAGGGGAGAGACGCCGGAGATGGACAGTGGAGCGGTACTGCAAACAGTTACGACTCATGAGACGAACAGATGTCAGTAGGAGGATGCCGGGACGCAAAGTAGAAACGAGCAAGTCCGAGTAGGGAATCATCGTGTCATTCTATCAATAAATTGTGTCTGAGCCTGAAGTCGAAAAGTGGAGAGGCGCAGTTGAGGGAGGGGCCGTGGAGCACAGATGTGGGCGATGTGCGCCTGAATGTTATTGTAGCACGAATTGTTCGAAAGGTCTAGATCAGGCGTTGGGGCTTGTCAGAATTTGCTTAGTCACCGGCGTTCCCCCTTTTCTCATCTTTTTTCAATTTTTTTTTCTTCGGTTTCCGCCTACGCCCGCCGTTCACCGCGACGTTGACGACCACTGGGCACCTCTGTGCTCGGTTTCAAGACCCACTCACGGCAGCGACGGCAATTTCGGATCATTGATTGTCTTTTCCTTTTCCATTTCCTCTTCCTCAATCGTCGGATCGGTTCAACTGTGAGTCTATATCAATCTCGACCGTTTTCGACCCCCCATAACCGCTCTCTCCCCCCCTTCGTGTTTTAGTATTTATCTGCCCAATTCACCGAGGAGAATAAGCCACAGCGTAGCTCGGACACTTGCTTTTGATTTATTTCTGCTTCGGCCTTTCGGTTGTCCCATTACTACAACCGCGTGTGTCAACTCTGTCACCCAACCTTTTTATCAGGTCCATATCAAGGCTCCCGTCCACGTTTTCCCCCAGCTCTTCCCCCAGTTGGTCTCCTCACATAAACGTATACGTCTTCCACCGACGCCAGCTCACACCTAGTCAGCCACTTGGCTTTCGTAAGACTCGCCCAAAGTTCTTATCAGACTTTTCAACGCTCATCAAGGTTACACGCTCCACCTTTGGTCCCAATCTCTCCCAACCTAGTCATAGACGCAAGCACCCTTCTATTTCTGTCTGCACCCCGACTGCTTAATTGAGCAAGAGAAGGTACGCACCACATTACGCTTCTATGCCGCAGTTTGAAATTCACTATCTTCCTTTCCCACCATCTCTAGGGTCAATCATCACCCATTCATATACAAGCCCCACCCCCCCCGGTTCTGTATTGTACCCCTCCCAGGCCTCTTATCCTTTTACCATGTCCTCCACTGTGTTGACAACCCACGGGTGCTCATTACCTGGAGACATCTGTTACTCGCGCAACTCCTCGGCAGCTCCTCTCCCCTTGATCCCTCGACGACCTTCCTCTGTTCCTAATTCTCGTCGTGTCTCGCCCCTTGTTGCCCCTCATGCCGACTCGCCCCCTGCTGGCGTGATTTTCACTCGCGCCAGCCCACCCACGACGCCAGCACATTCGAACCTCGCCTCCACTGAAGTTCATATTCAGCCGCCGACACCAGACACCACAAAGGTGGGATCTAGCCCTAGCGTTTCTTCATCAGTTCCTCCCACCACCCTGTCCGCTCAGACACGACGTGTCCGCGGCTACCGCTTTCCTGTCATTCGTCCCCCGGAACAGTCGACACCGACTCCTGCAAAGGCGGATTCGGGCAGCGACACCCCTCGCCAGAATACGAATGTCCCTTTCTCACGGAATTTATCCGAGTCGCATGTCCACACCCTTGCCGCTGCTGCGGCTGCAAGAAGCGAACCTACCCCACCTTTACTCAGGAAAAAGTCGGGCGAGCCACTCAAGTCGTCACTCAAAGTAAAGCGGACACCTGCACGGGGCTCGTTGACTGTCATCACCGATCCGGTCGGCTTGAGCTCCTCTAAGAGTGCGCCGGCAACCCCAGGAAATAAGGGGGTCCGCTTTCACTCTCAGCTTGAGCAAGTGAAACACTTCCTTGCGGAGCAGAAGCCCATTGCTGTCTCGCGCGACGGGAGTCCAACGGACACGAGTGGGACGGACTCAGAGTTTCCCCCTTTCATCTATGGCCGCGACGGCGACGATCTCACTGAGCGTGCGCTCGTCATGCACCGTGTCGACGTACCGACGGCGCCGCTCTTGGCGGACGATACACGTGACGTTGTTGTCGAGAGCGTGGATCTAGTCGGGACCACGATTGAAGGTATCGTTCGCGTGCGCAATATCGCATTCGAAAAATGGGTTGCGGTGCGCTTCACCCTTGACAAATGGCAGACAACCTCGGAAGTCACGGCTCGCTACAAGGAGTCTCTCCATGATGGGGCGGTTGACCGCTTCATGTTCTCCATCAAGCTCACAGATGTCCTCTCCCGTGCGGAGGAGAAGACCCTCTTCATTGCCGTCCGATACTCGGTTGCGGGTCGTGAAATCTGGGACAACAACAACGACCGAAACTACCAGGTGCGCGTTGTGCGCGAGAAGCCGACCAAGCCAACTCCGGTGGCCGCAGAGAAGCCGCCGACACCTTCCCACGCTGATGAGATCGCGGTCCTGCGACACAAGCTCGAGGAGGTTGTCAAACTCGGTCGCCCATCCGACACAATCGGCGGCATTCTTGCTCAGCACTCGCGCCGTCGATGGGGATCGCCGTCTCGGACACCGACCCCCCCATCGCGGGACGCGACGCCGAGCTTCAAGTCGGAGGGATCCCTTGCTGCGCGATACGACTTCGCGACATCGTTGCGTACACCCTGGCGTGCTCCCGCCGCGCCATCGTCCCCCGCGCACGCACGGACCAGTACCTATCCCTCTGCACTACCGAACTCAGTACCATGGCCGCAGCCATCCAGCACCCGCGCCCCTTGCGGTTCACCTCGCGATACTGCCGATGGCACATTTTTCTTCCACGAGCGTGATTCGGATTCGGACGATGCGATCTCACATACGCCGTCCCTTCGCCGCAGCCACTCGGGCTCTGGATCGCGCAATCATACCCGTGGTGGGGCTTTCGAGCTTTCACCCGGCGTGAAACGTACCCCACCTACATCCCCGTTCGGCAGTCCAGAGCTTCCTTTCGCCACGTTGTCCACAGCTCCGTTGACTCGGCCTCAGCCCCCATCGCCAGCGCGCTGCCACTCGTTCCCGCCACACTCGTCACCAAAGCAGCACCATCAGGCGCAAGGCTGGGTCGTGGGCGGGAGTGAGGAGAGTACCCCTTCGATCACCAGCAGCTCTTCGTCACGCTCTTCTAGCCCAACTCCGAGTTTGAGCCCCGCAGAACCGGTGGTAGTCACGCCCCTAACAGCAACCGCGGCAGGGGACACGGAAGAAAAGTGTGACTCACCACTTCATCATTTGGGCAACTATCACACGCTTCTGAACCGGTATGTCTATATCTTTAGATGAAGTAAAACGTGGACGTTGATGTTCTTATCCCGTAGCTTCTGCTTCTTTACTGGATCAGCGTCTGATGGAACGATGGATCATTCCGACAGCATCCCGCGCTCTTTATCGGCGTCAAGCGTCGAGGAGTTCCTATCCGTGGGCCAATCGCCACCTTTGGGGGGCAACCATTATCGCTCGAATTCGCCTTTCGCCACGCCTCGCGCGCATGGACGGGTATCCGCGACGGCATCCGATGACGAACTGCAACGCAGCGGGTCTGTTACGCCCACTGGGCCCACGATGCGTCGTCTCCCCCGCACACCACCATCACCCCTTCTATTTTGATCACATACATCCCCCTTTCATCCACACACAAGAAAATGAGCCGCGTGATGCGGCCACGGATCGCTACTAGTCCCTCAAGCCTTCTTTTTTTTTTTCCTGCCAGATGTACGATGGGCATCACCGCCTGGCACAGCATCCTCAACGACCCTACCACGACTGTACGATCACCACCGTGCGTTGTTCACAAATTTCTCCGACCTTCTTTTTCTCGTATTTATGGTTAAATTGGCCCATTATGACGTGGCTGAACTTGTTGCGGACTATATTCTTTCTTTCCTACCTTCCCATTTCCCCGACATCCCTACCGACATCCACCCCTTCACCCCAAATTATACGTCACGTTACGGCACTCGGCGGCTCTACGTAATAGTTTCTCTCTTCCATCTCCTTGCGCCTATACACGCATCAGATTCTCTCCCCACCCCAATCTTCTGGCTTGGTTCACCTGCATATCTCTCTTTTCTCTTCCTTCCGAATGTATCGCATATCTTTTTTGTCCTTTTTCTTGTGTTCCCATTTTACACACACTGTTGGACGCAGCGTCCCCTCTTTTTCATGATCTCTCCTTTAGAAGCTGCAAATACAGACATGATTTAGCGAATACGTTGAGCGAAAAGTTGAGATTGCCAAATGAATGATAAGGGCAAAATTTTACTCAGTAACGTCCGCCACCTCTACGTGCCGCACCCTGGCCACCCCACCGCGAACCACGCCCGCCACCAAATCCTCCCGAAGAACGTCCGCCACCCTCGTATCCGCCAGCTCCCCCGCCACGTCCTCCTCCTCCTCCTCCTCCTCCTCCTCCTCCGCCATCACCACCACCCCGCCGATAAGCCCACTCATCAGCATGCTGCTGCCCGCCGCGTTGCCCTTGTCCATCCGCGGCACCAGCGCCCGCGCTGCCCAATCCGGGCACTTCGCCACCACTCGCAGCAGCAGCAGCAGCAGCGCCAACTCCGCCGCCGAATCCAGGAACGACATCGTCCGCGCCGGATCCGCCCGCGCTGCTCCCGCCGACGCCGTCCGCCGCGGCCCACCACGCGCCCGCCGCGGAGCCCCCGAAGCCGGGCACGGCGAGGGCGTCGTCGTCGTCGTCCTGGCCGTCGTCGGGATCGTCGTCCGGGTGCGCGGCGGCGGGCTTGGCGCCGCCGGGGGCGAAGGAGGACGCGGCGTCGCCGGGGCGCTCGCGGGCCCAGAAGCGGGTCGTGTGGTCGTTGGAGGCGGAGACGAGGAGGTGGCCGAGCGGGTGGAAGGCCAGCGCCCAGACGTTCGAGTCGTGTGCCTGGGAGAGCGTCGCGCGCGGGGGGCACTTGGGGCGCGGGCGCGGAGAGCGCCGCGGCGGAGAGTGCTGCTGTCGTGCTGTTGTTGCCGTGGTGGGAGTGCGGGGCGGTGGTGGTCGGGAAGGACGGCGTGCCGGCGGTCGGGGAGGAGAGGTCCCAGTGGAGGATCGCGCCTTCGGAGCCGCCCGAGACGAGGAGCGGGTGGACGGGGTGCCATGCTAGCGCTGTTTGGGGAGGGATTGAGGTGTTGTGGGCGTTGGGAGAGGAGAAAAGGAGACGTACAGCAGACTTCCTTCTTGTGTCCCGCGCAGGACGACCCATTCCTTCATCGAGCGGATGTCGAACACGCGCACGGTCTGATCGCGCGAGGCGCTCGCGAGCAGGTTCCCGTGGGGTGCCCAGGAGAGCGCCTGTATCGTATTCTTGTGCTGATGTCTACCAGCGGCAATGGTCAGCTCTGAGCCATTGTACATGAGGAGTGAAGACGCACAGCGTTGTGAGCGCGGTTCCGGTGCGAGGATCCCAAAACTTGATGAGATTGTCCTTGCTGCCGGACACGAGCAGGCCCATGGTCGGGTGCCACTCGACACACTTGACGTCCCATCCGTGCCCGGTGAGGACGCGCTCCTCTCGGCTCTCGGCGAAGGACCAGACGCGCACGGTCGAGTCGTCGCTGGCCGTGGCGAAACGCGCGTCGTCCGGCGAGAAGCTGAGCCCGCGGACGGCCTCGCGATGTGCAGGCCACGCGGTCAGGTTGTTCATGTTGGGCTGGAAGTACTTGACGATGCCGGTCTGGTCCGCCGACGCGATGTACGTGCCGGCGTGGTTGAAGGTGAGCGCGCGGATGGCGGTGTCGTGCGCCTGGAGGATGGTCTCGAAATTGAACGTGAGGCCGTTCCACGCCGTGAACTCCCCGCTCGTGGAGCCCGTCAGTATGCGGCGCCCCTCCGGAGTCCACTGGGAATGGGTCGCCATATCAGTCGAGTGTGCGGCACAGAGAAAAAAAACGACGAACGGTGACTGCATTTACTGGACATCTGATTTTGTTCGTGGACGTGTGGACGAACTTTGTGCAGAGCGATGTCGAGGCATTGTCAGGGTAGGCTTTTGGAGGGAGAAGCTACACCCCGCGCTCGACGGTCAGCGAGTGCTCAGTATATACTGACCATACGCACGTCAATGATGTATGGAGGACTTGGCCGGATATATGGTACATATCGTGGATTTGGCTGCAGCTTGCGAAACTGCGCAGGGACCAACGAGTGTCAAGGTAAAGGGAGGCTCTCGCATAACATATAGACGTACCAGCGCCCAACGACCCATCCCCCCTGCATAGTCGACCGTCCGCCGAGGACGTGTCTTTTTCAGTGCTTTCCCATCGAGCAGTTGGCGTTGAACGGCAAGCTCGAGGTCCTGAATACGCTGGTCATCCACGACCGGTGGTTGCGGGGGCTGCAGATACCGCTGAGGTTTCCATTCAGGATAGCTGGTCGTTTTAGTGTGTTGAGTAGGGAGAAGCAGCGGAAGTGTAGATGCGGAGGACATGGACGTCGCGATGGATGAGTACAGAGCCCTAACCCTACTCTATGGGTATCCTAGTTAAGACCAACGCGTTTCCGGACCTCCACCATCGTCCTGTCAGAATACTCTCGCGCCTTTTCGGCACCGTCTCGCGCGACACCCAATAAGAATGCCCGGTCCTCACGAAGACGCGCAAACTCTGCGCGAGGCCTGCGCAGCGTCTCCTCTACCGCTTCCACCACGTCTTTCTTCAACACGCCATGATTGCTCCCCTCGTAGCGTCCTGCAAGCGCCGTAGGGGTCTCGCCCGTACAAGCGGACAGTATGGTGAGAAGGTTGCTTGTCCCAGGGCGTTTCACAGGATCGAATGTGATGCCGGACATGGAATCCGTCACAGCCGCGCGGATTCGTTTCGCGACGGTGTCATATGAATCGGTGAGCAGGATCCGCGAGTTTGGATCGACGGCAGACTTGGACATTTTTGCTGTGGGATCTCGGAGAGATAGAATGCGTTTGGATGGCGCTGAAAAGAGAACAGTCGGATGGATGACAACAGGCCATTGAAGGTCTGACGCACTGAGAATGATCTCTGGTAACCTGAACAATGGTGCGGGCTTGGGGTACGTCCGATTGAAAATTTCGCAAATATCCCGCGTTAGCTCGAGATGTTGTTGTTGGTCATCCCCAACGGGGACATGTGTCGCCCTGCCACAAAGTTAGCCGGTATTAGTGTATCTAAAAGTAATTGACTTGCCTGTAGGCGAGGATGTCTGCTGCCTGCAGAATCGGATACGTGAAGAGCCCCGCATTTAGCAAAGAGTCGTCGACTTCCGACTCGTCATTGGCGTTCCTCGAAACTGCCAACCGCGTCTACAACGGAATTCAGGTCGTCACTCTCTCCCCGGAAAAGCGACGTACTTTCCAAGTGGTCATCCGCTTCAATTTCCCAAGTGGCGTCATGCAACCCAGAATCCATGCCAGCTCTGTGTGGTTTTGAACCTGTCGGGGGCGTGAGCGGGGAGCGAGGGAACCAATGCCGCATGAACGTATACCTCGTCCTGATGGAAAACGATGGACCTTCGTGGGTCTACTCCAGAGGCAAGAATGAGGGCTATCATGGTGGCACGCGCCTCCGAGAGCGCCTTGGGGTCTTGTGGTAGCGTAAGCGCGTGCCAGCCGACCACGGAGAAGAAGAGCTTGTCTTCTGGCGCGGAAGCATCTTGCAATCGTACCCAGTTTGCGAGGGCACCAAAGTAATTCCCGAGCTGAGGTAGCCGTGGTCAGCGTAGAACGCGAGGCACAACCTCCGAGCCCAAAAACTCACATGAGGAATACCTGTCGGTTGTATCCCTGAGAAGATCGTGCGGGCCGCGCTACGCTCTGGCTTTGTCGAGACACTTCGCGTTGAGGGGGGCGGCCCTCTGTTATAGACCGTCCGCAAACTACCACTGCTGGAGCACTGTTGGGGAGCAGCGAACTTGAACGGAAAATGGACGCGCCGCATACGCGACTTTTCGGGATTGAGCGCTTTGAGCGCGCGTGGCGTAGGTCTTGGCTCACATCATCAGCCTTCAAGTTGTGGTCGCCCCACACGCAAGCCGACAACTTTACTCGCGTTTACACGTTCCATCTGATCAACATTTACACTGGCACGCGCATATCGCGCGCGTTATGATAACAGATAGCGATATATGCCGAGACATTAAGCTGAGACCTGAACGCCAGTGGTGGGACTTTGGGCGGCTTTAGTAGAAGAAAACGCCGTCTCGTGCTTATCCTTTGTGATTGAGTACACGGCGAGTGATGTGCCTGACCGTGTTCGCCTTCGCATATGCAGCTTGTGTGAAGAATTCTATTGACGAGGAGAAGCTCAAGCTCAAACTCAAGTCTTCACACCACGAACCCTGGAACGTCTCAGTTTGAGGCCAATTAGTCCACGAAGTTCCTTCGGACTTAGTCCCATCAACCCCTGGAGACAATATTGCCTCGAAGATCCGATAAGCAGACTGCAATCCCGGAAGGCTTGATCTGTTCTCACCGCACCGTGGAAGACAACCGGAAAAAGAGGGAAACGGAGATAGACATGCTGTATGCTGAGAGTTGATCCACGCCTCGCGTGCGAGGTTGACCGGCCACGTTTGGGACTATCAGAAATGGCGGCGCAATTAGACATACGTTGCGTGCCCTGAGCTTCTTTTCTGTTATACGAGAACGCGAGCACTTTTCGCGCTTCTCTCTGCCCGACTCGGCAGCGCAGCCATGAAGTCCCATCGGTCTTGGCGACAAGGTGTAATGTGGTACCGTAACCGATTCGGACGAATGCGTTGGAAGGCGTGTAGCATCGTGGGAACTCCAACCGCGACATCCGGATCGGGGTCAGCCGCAAAAAACTAAACTTGAAATCGTACAGATGCCAGTGGCCTTCTCTAGTGCCACCCACCCCCAATGCTTGTTCGAGTTCGTGCTGACTACAGCGCTACGGCTGATTTCACAGACGATAAGGACGGTCGCACAGTGTGGTTGACATGTGCGGGACGTACGCCACGTGGAGTTGCGCCAGCCGTGGGGTCATCTTTCCAGATAAAACAACGCGTGAACCTTCCGAATCCACCTAGTAGCAACTCGCGGAGGCTTTCTTTGGCCCATTGACTTGCTTCTCTTCTGGAAAATCCTCAGGCGTGTTTTCGGACGTATTTGTTCTTGGACGTCTCCGTGCTGTCAGCTTGCATCTGATGGGCGGTGTACAGTAGTCCCTCCCACCCTCTGGCACAAGTACGTCAGATTATTACTATATGACCCGCGACAAAATTACGTTTGAACAATACACGGCATTCCCGCTTGAATTCCAAGGCGGCCGCCACATCCCGTCTGGAACTTTGACCGTGCAAGAGAACATCGTTTTGCCAAAATATATGGAAGTTATTACCAGAATACAAATCGGGTATCGCGGACTCAGAAGATCAATTATTGTGGTGACAAATCGGGCGAAGTCCTCTAACATCGGAACACTTGAACGAATGCTTTTACAGCATCTCGAGTTCTAACCCCACCGTTGACTTGCCAGCCGGTCAACGAGAAAGAACCGATCTCTCGGTGACGATGCAGTTCCCAGGAACCCGGATTGTTTGGATTGGCTAGCTTCCGGCCAGCTCCCCTCTCGCCGCGCAAAATACTCATTATTTTTACGTTTGCGTACAACCAACTTATTCAATGCCCAGTCAGCATACTCCAAATCGACCATGTCAACAGAAGAGAGGCAAGAGAGGGAGAACAGCACGGCAGTTGTAAGAGAATCTTGAGGAAAGCTTGAGTTTATTGTTGGAACCAGCACCACGGATAGTCACTGAGTCAAGACAGTAGTCCGAATTACATTTAATCATCTTGATTAAAACCTAAGAGTGCACCTCAGCCGCCGTGTTATCACGAACATCTAAGACGTTAAGTAAATCAGCACAGTTGATAAAAGGTTTGACTTCGTCTTATTCGAGTCCGAGTCCGAGTACTATCAGACTCGGACTCGGACTCGAAATTAAATGGATGGCGCGTCGATATCTTCCTATCACGTTCTTCCTATCACGTGCGGGCGATGCTGGTTCGCCCGGTGACGCGTGACGCAAGACGCCACGGGTGTAATGTCGCAGAGGCGCACCGCGGGACCTTCAAGCAGCGACGGAAAGGACCCTATCGCATTCGTTGGATGGGGGGGTTGGCTAATCAGTTACCACGAAACTATTAAAGGGCCTGTTGGCGCGGTTGCATTAGCTTCGAAATGTCAGGCGACAGGATGGCGTTGAAGGGAGGCTCGTAGTCTTGAAAACACTCGGAGGGGGAGCCTGGCCCCGTGTCGTTGTGAGCGGATGGATATCTCGTGTTCCTGCACGACCGGGGCCCGACCGGGGCCCGAGACCCCGCGCCGCAAGTAATTTACCCTTTTAGTGCGGAAACATCGACCCTGTTTGCCTCCTTCCACACTACGCGCGCTGCGGAAATGTATGAGCGCAGGACAACGCAAGACAAGACGCAATGAGAAATAAATTGAGGAAGGCGGCATTCAAGTTGACAGATCAGATGATCTGGCTCGCCGATCCGGTGTTACGCCTCTCGCAGAAGACACAGCAATAGCCGCGTAGTTGTAGTTCGAGAGAAAGCACATGGTGCTGCACGGGATTCTCCAGAAAAGGTCCCAAGTATGGGTTTCCTTGGGTTTCGCCGGCCCCCGAGTACCAACAGCTGTACCAACGCGCAAGGAGCGCACGCTGAGTTTGGGCATTCAGAGATCTGCATGTTCGCCCCAAGCCCCATGTAGCCCTCACTCGCAGCTAAGCGCTACGCAGTGCTGTATGATGGATCGCGCTGCTAAGTTGTGTTGTTGTTGCGGTGTAGCATATTCACGTGACCATAGGCAGGAATACACCGAACCGGCGCTTTGTTTGCCCTGCCTCATTGGCGTCAATCATTTCGACTTTTCTTGGTAACCGTCTGAGCTTAGCACTGCGTCCTACAATTCGTGCAACACGCGGCCTTCTACACCCTATGAACTGCTGCATAACCTCTTCGCCCTCTCAGGGAGTGCTCGCATGAGTGCTCGGGTTTAATGACGTATCGTGTGCACTTTGTGATTCTTGCAGCGAGGTCGCGCTTCGTCTCGTGGTATCGCACTTTACAAATGCTTACTGTAGACGACGGTGATACTTTACCGGCGGCCCGTTGGTCTCGTCACTGCAGATGACTCATACTACTTTTCGTGCTGCACAGCTGTCTTTCCCTAAGTTGCTATTGGACCTGACCGCAGCTGCCTCCCACACTATTCTTTTGGAGGAATGAACAGCAACCCCTTGGCGTCTCTCGCGAACTTGGTTGCAGGCGGCTGCGGATTTGATCGAAAGGTGAAGTTCTGTATCACACCACAAGGTATAAAAGCACGCTTGGGTAGAAAGCGTGTATTGCAATAACGGCCCCTACCATGAGTGCGTAATCCCCCTTTAACTCTACTTTTCCAGGGATTTCCTGACAGATCTGCATATTGTCCTCAAGGTTCCTCGAACAACGCCCAAGATGATCTCCAGTACGGCTACGTCCCCACCGAATGGGTTTGCATCACTTTCCTTTCGATTTTTGGTATTTCTACGTGTGGGTTCCTTTGCTTTCTCAACAGCGCCCCTCTGACAATGCGAGGCTGTGCAGTCTTCCATACCGTACAAGCCTTCTATTCCCGGCTTTGGTGGCTGATACCCAGCGCGATATTGTGCGGGTTCCTTGAGCTGACCGGCTGGAGCGGCCGATTGTGGTCGAGCCAAAACCCCTTCCTAGACAAGCCCTACATCATGCAGTGTGTATATTGTGCACCTCCTGCCGTCTCCTGTTGACAGTGGCTCAGGGCCGTGACGCTCATTATCGCACCCACTCCGCTGGTTGCGGCTAATTTCATCCTCCTTGGGCGTATCATCCGCCGACTTGGTCCGCAATATAGCCGTCTGACTCCAAGGCGTTGTAAGTCGTCCTCGTAAGTCCTCGTCTCTGCAATGGTGATGAACGCTTTCCCAGACACAATCATCTTCGTCTCCTGCGTGAGCACGTCCTGTTTCTGCATGCGTGGCGCAGTCTTTTACCGCTTCTCAGGATATCATATCCCTTGTCGTGCAAGCCATTGGTGGCAGTGTAGCATCAGGGACCCAGACGTCCATATCACAAGCCAAATTGGTATGTATTCTTTGTTCTACCTTTGCCTCGAAGGACCAAATAACGAGAGAAAATTTAGGGTTCAAATATCGCTCTCGGCGGGACCGTATTCCAGCTTGGTGTGTTCATTCACTGGAAATTTCGGCGAGACGGTCACTTATGCTTCGTCAGTGGCCATCGCTGTATACTGCAGTTGTGCGGCCGAGTTCCTCACCCGCTATGCATATGACCGGCCAATACGATCGGCTAGTGAAGCTACCCGTGGAGTGATGGGCCGGCCTCTAAAGCGCATGTTGTATGCCATGTTCGTCATGACAGCCTTCATCGTCGTACGGTAAGATTGTTTATTGCTTTCTGTGCCTGCCGCGTCCTAATGATCTGCAGAACTATCTACCGAGTAATCGAATTCGTGGATGGGTGGAATGGCAAGGTCAATACAACGGAATGGTACTTCGGTAAGTGACCGTTTCGCCACCTTATCCCCAAGCCGCACGGGATCCTAACCAAATAATTCATCGCAGTTGTATTCGATGGAATAATGATCTCCCTCGCGATGCTGACCCTGAATGCCTTCCATCCTGGGGTTTACCTACGAACATCGGATTATCTCGTGCCCACCAGTTCTGAGGGCCTTGCTACGGCGGATTATCCCAAGACGGGTAACGGTGAGATGCGGCAAATGTAGATGGTCTCCTTCATTTTCAACCTCGGCTTCATACGGACTGCATTTATTTATGTCGAAGGACTGCCACTCCTTTTCTGTAGGAGGGACTTAGGATATCGGGGCAGGAAACGTCAGAACGTTAATGTTGACAACGCGTAATTGATTGATAGTGAAGTGCTACAGAGATAATATACCCAGGCGCACAATAATGGATTCGGAGAAAAAAAGCCTGGGACCTGTTCATGAGAGTGATGTCAGGCCCTCGTCCAAGTCTCGCGACACAAAGCAACGTTGCTCACTGACACTCCTCTCATACTGGCAGAGCACCGTGACCACGCCACCTCACACTCGAACTCGAAGACTCGGACTACTACCTCTAGCAGGTGCATTCCTGTGCCACAGGCGGCAATGAACACCGATCGTAAAGGCTCATAAAAATCGGGGCAACGGTCCTGTACCCTACACATCTCGGTCGATAATGTTAATTGAAATTGAACCCACACCCTGTATGCCCTGCGCGCTTGGGGGGAAACCTAGTCTGTCCTCTACCCATTCTTACGATCTCCTGGCACCCATAAGCACGAAGCTCCGGGACACACGTCTCTAGTAATCCACATAACAAAGCCTCTAGATCTACCCTCTAACTCGCGGAAAAGCCTGGAAACCATCGGCAAGGTAACCGTGCCCAGTCGAGCTTTGCAGTGTCAAAGTCGTTTACCCCGACGATCGTCGCTGGCACTGCGAGTGCCAGTTCACCCGCAATGGCTGAGAGGGATCGGGCAACCTGGAGGAACATATCAATTATGTGAAGCCCGGGGAAACATGCGACACATACCCGTAAGCGATCTTCGTGCCATGGACCCGCAAGACCAGCTGGTAAACCATCGAGCTTCGCCAGTCCGTCACGTGCTCGCTCAAAGTGCAGCCGCAGTGGTTGCCGTTTGTCCTTCAGGATCTCCACCGACGCGCTAGCGAACGACGAGAGATCCGGGATCACGACCTGAGGGCGCAGGTTCTTGTACTCCGGACGAAACGCCCATTTATACCGCCGTACGAAGTTGAGCGCCAGGCGCTCTGCTGGATGATGCAACGCCGGAAGCATAAGCTGTGAAGAAAAGTCCATAAATTTCCCCATTATAAAGTTGATGTCGTCAAGAGTCTTACCAGGTACATTCCTGTGCAGAGTGATTGAAAAGAGGTGAGATATGAGCGTGTGAAGATGAGTTCTCCGGATGCTCCTGCGTCTATTGGGAGCCTCTGAGTATAGACGTCATAGGCTTGCGAGTGAACCTACCTTTGGGTATGACTCTCCCCAGGGAGTCGAGAATAGAGAGATGCTCGTGGATTACCTGGCTCAGTTCCCAGTACACGAACGACTTCTCATCTTTGACATAGAGTTCCAGTTGGAACCCGGACAGTAGTACCTCTTCAATTATGGAAAGCCTCCACAAGAGTATAGCTTTCGGTATTGCATCTATAAGTAAACGGTCTTTATCACCCTGGTTCGTCACATCTCGATGAGAGAGAGTTTCGCCGAACAGGGTTTACCCACCAGCGGACCCCAGTTCTCTCCCGTCATAGATGTCACGTGGTACAGTTCTTGCCATTCTAATAGGGACCGCGCAAGGAACCTCCGGCGACGCGGCGGGTTTAACCACGCGGCTTGGATGTGGCTAAGTAACATCTACAACTCGACTTTATTTCTGAGATGGACGAAGCGCAGAGCGACGTTGCGCACCCGTGAAAGCTTGCGCTCGATGTTCAAGAGGGGCGGAGCGCCGGCCAGATTTATGACAGCCGAGAACGTGTTGTACTCGATGCCAACTGTCTCAACAAAGAAGCGGTCGATGAGCCAACGCAGAGGATAGACATCGAGAACACGCTGGTTTGTGAAGAAAGCAGACTATTCACGCCTATAGTTGTGACGGCTACGACTAATTTACGGACCCACCTGAAAAAGAGCACGGATGAACGGGGGTTTCTGTGAATGGCGCGCAAAACTGGCGCAGAGGTCTCCAGATATCTATTAGAGTGGCTAAATTAGCCTGCATTGGAGAAACACTTGTCTGACCTTCCACGCCGATAAACTTGCCACGGCAGATACCTTGCAGACCCGAGCAAATCCACCAAACATGTCCGCGAGAGCGTCCCACGCAAGATCTTGGGGAGGTAATTGATGAGGCCTCAGGGGCATGAAACTATTCAGCTTTCGGGTGATACGAGGGTCAAAGGCGAAGTTTGCAGGAGAATGAGGAGCAGGCTCTGGCGTGAGGACCGAACGGACTTTTTGCAGGCATTGGCGCGCTGAAAAGAGCAAGACCAAAATTTGTTCGCGGTCCTTGGATGGGTGGTGACGAAAAAGGTTCAGCATGTCCTATGAACGTCATTCAGCGGGGCGCTCATTCATTGTCGCAGAATATGGGCGTACGATGCGAAGAGATATCCTGTCCAATAATGCGCTTCGCCAGGGCGAAGACTCTGGGACATCATAAGAAAAGTCACAACGAAAAACTCAGTACCACGCACCGGGAAGCAAAAATTGGATCCAATTTTTCGCGTCTTCTAGTTGTGAGAGAACAGTTCCAACAGGTGTGCCTTCCATGAGGGACACATCGAACTTCTCTGAGTGCCAGTCTTCAGTCTATAAAATATCAATGATGGGAAGGTATCGATAAAGCGAGACCACAGACATCATGTAACTTTCCCTTGCTCAGTTCCCGCCATACTAAATCGCAACACTTTAAGAATCCCATAATCGCCGCCCGTATGACGACTGTGACGAGTTCAACGGGTCGGGCAGGGTCTTGCTGTAGCTGTTCTTGGCGGGGAATAACTTCGGGGTTTATGTCGGTGAGATGATGCACATAAAGGCAGGTGTATATGGTTTGCGGAAGGGTATATCCCGCGTGCCATTCCATCTTTCGGGATGTAGGATTAGAGAAGGGTAAGAGTAGGTCGGCGTTGGCGTACCTCGCAAGCAATAGCCCTGTCTAATACGTAACACACTTCTTCGGGAAGGAGTGGAGTGAGCGGAGAGAAGACAAGCCGCTCCGCGTCATCGTCGAGAATAAGACCACTATCCATGCGAGGGTCACCGATCTGAACAGGACCAGGATCAACAAGGGACGAGGGTGAGAACGCGTCCTGATTGCCTCGAGAGCGCTCATTGCGTCGTAGAGCGTAAAGTCCTCGGTCAATATGACATCTCCTAGTTCCATGTCTACCGTGATGCACGTTGTTAATTCGTCGTTATTCTTGACACAGAGCTCACCTTGCGCCGCATCCAGGAAGGTATCTGAGACATCGACGAAGTCATCGCCGCCGGGTAGCCAAGAAGATGATTGCTGTAACGACATGCTACGCGCTCTTGGAAATATCTAGAGCGTGTCGCGACCAAGTCGCGCGATCGCTGTCGACGAACACGACTCGGCATTCCCTTCGACTCCGTGATGACTTCACGTGATTTTCCTTTCTTGTCGTTTTCTGTCACGAATTTCAATTTCAGCTAAATGTGCTCGACACTGGCGTGGCGTCTGGGGCCGTGCGACTGCACTGGCGCAACCCGTCTCGACACTGGGAGGTTCAGCTGGCAGCGGAGGGATACCCTCTAGGTGATAGCGGTTCAGGAAGCGTCTCGAGGCACAAAAGGAAAACAGTTTTTTTAATCGCTGTAATCTCAAAAGCAGCACAGGTTCCAAGGCAGGCTCTCTCGGAGTCCTCGTTTGCCTCTCCGCCTTTTTTAAATTTCTTGGCAGTATCTCGGGACTTGGGATCGCCATCTAATTTTTCGCGAGACTTCGGGCTATCCCGTTTTCCTTTCCGACGGATAGGCGTAGGGGCAAGATGTCGGGTTGGGTTTTTCTTTTCTTTTCTCTTAACCTCAGGCTCTACGATCCTCGAGGAGTCGCCGTTTCTACGCGCACACATCCACAGGGTCTACAGTCTCAGCGCTCAGCGCCTAGCCACAGGACGATATTTTTCTTCCTTTCGCGGTCTCGACCTCAACTTGAGTGAATATGATAAATATATGGATTCAAGACGAGTTGGTATATCGACGTGTGCTACTTCAGGGTATTCGGTTGTCAAGTGACCTCGAAGCCGTCATTCGAAGTCACCGCAATAGAAGTACACATCCCAGTGTGGGAGCTCGTGCGCACTTTTGACTTGGCACGAGTCTCATGTCAAATATCTACGTCGTAAACTCGAAGCGCGGATGGCGGTCTCCGAGTCGTTTGCGCTCTGCGGATGAGTCCCACCCGCCCACTCCAGTGCCGTCCCCGCGCGTCTGCAATAGTCGCTGTACCTCCCTCCGCTTCTCTGCGTTGCGGACCTTGCAGTATACGAGAATACCCACGCAAGTTGCCGCCATCCCAAGTGAGAAAGCAAGGTTGATCCGGGCTGCCTTCTTGAAGTGCGGAGGATCCGTGAACAGCCAAGTGGACACAATGCCGCCGGTATTGGTAGCAATAAAACCGATTGCAATGGCAGTCGCGCGGCGATAGTGAGGCTGCACATTATTCGCATTCCATGTTGAGAGGCAGGGCGCCGCGGCATAACTACCGATAATCTGTAGATAGAGCGCGCCGTAGTTGACGTTTTTGTCGTCCGAGCCTACGTAAACGAATAAAAAATGACGGTGCATCAAGTATTATTCTTCGAACAGCGGGACGGGCGACGAGACGCACCAAGAAACATGGCGTAACCAGCCACAGAGATGAGTGCACAGACAGTAGCCATCACGCTGCGATTCTTGTACTTATCACAGAAGTACGCAGAAACGATGCTGAAAACGAAGGAGCAGGCGTACGGCGGTACCTGGTAACAATATGAGAGTGCGTGAGACCCTTAGCAATTTAAAATGAGCGCACTGTCAGCAATTGCGTGTAGTTAGGAGAATGTCCCAATGCATTAACAATGGTAGGTGTGCTGCGCGGCGAATGAATCAGTGTGTGGGCGAAATCGGACAACAAGAATGATTACAAGTTAGCGAGACCATAGATCTAGCAACGATCAATTAACGCCCGCGGGAGATATGAAATGACGTAATAACACCTCACCATTGTTCCATCGAAAAACAAGGGCAAAAAAAGCATAAGGACGTGCGGCGCATCCGTGAATGCACTTGCGACCTCGCTCCAACTGAATGTCTCTTGATAGGTGCCGTCAGTGTCAGCGTCGCCACTCCAGTCATCAGCGAGGTCACGGCAATATGTCTCCCGCTCCTCTTCCGACAGGAACTTGATGGTCTGTGGTGAAGCAGGTACGAAAAAGAGTGTGGCGAGTCCAAAAGCCACCGTGAAGACCCCTTCCTGAGTCACATTGTCAGAGGACAGAACGAACAACACGAGGTAGAAGACGAACCACAATAAAGATCCACTGCCAGCCAGCAATCCCGTGTTTGCCATCGAGGTTTCGAATTCCGTAAGCAAGGAGACCAGAGAATGCACCAGCGAGTGAGGTAGCACTGAACATCATGGCGAATCGAAGCTGCATGGCGTGGCGCTTGTAAAAGTTGGAAAGTAGAAGTGTGATACCGGGGAAAAGGCCGCCTAAGGGAACGTCAACAGGATTAGATGAGGGTTGGCAGGTGCCAATAGACCATACCTTCGAGAGCGCCGAGGAAGAAACGACAGACGAGAAGACCGTGATAGGAATGCACGGCACCTAGGACGAGCAGTGAGCGCCCAGAACTGCGACACGGGGGAGGAAGGTACCTTGGCAGGTGCAGACAACCCCCCAGAGAATGACCATAATGGGAAGGGTCACATTCGCACCAAGACGCTTCATGAGTAAGTTCATCGGTAGCTCCATTAAAATGTACGGGACACTTCTGGTGATCAGCCAAGCATCGATGACGGGGGTCAGAGAACGCACTAGGTGATGGTCAGAGCAATCGAGAATTGTTTCGTGGACATATGAAGGCTCGTCGTCAGCCCAGCGATTCGGGCATTACCGATGTTCCTATTTCTTGTCAGAAACGAGACTGGGTTGAAAAGAGGAAACACACGATCTATCCTGGAGTTGTGTGACTGTTTGAACGCCGTTCACACGTGAGGGGTCGTCGGAATACTCACCAAAAAAGACAAAAGATCTTAGAATGGGAGAGATGAGAAATAGGTAAGGGGTGAGATAAGAGGGAGAAGCTCACAAAACATCCCGATGATTGGGATAAGATAGAAATCGATTTTGAGAGTAGCTTTCCTGACGACTTTTGGATCTATAGGATGAATTGGTGCATTCTCATCTCCGGGAATGATCGCAACATCGACGCTGGACTCCTTGTTGGACGAGTGGACCTTCTCGGAACTGAGTGAGGGGGGCATGGTGAGAGGTGAGAAGCAAGATGAGTAGGCCCGTTGTGAACCTGCAACTTTAACTTGCACAGTAACGAACAATACCTCGGGAGAAGCAAAGATTACCCGGCTGTACCGATGAACAGCAGAAGACCCCCAACACTCCCTAAATGACTCAGTGATGGGGATTCGGTTCACACACTCATCTAACTGTAATTTCGACAAAGGAATTGCCGTGGATTTCAAATCCGAAGAGAATATGCTAGAAAAGACTTCGGTTGAGTATGGTGCTAAGTGTGGTGCTTCCGAGTCGCACGTTTCCCTTGCAAGACCAAGCAACCCAAGAAGCAACCTGGTTCTCTCCGGGAACCGCTCCAACCGCGTGCACGTGGGCGGTGAGGCCGGTGAGGTGTCAGGGGGGTGAAACAAGAAGACTCATAGAATGTCAGGAATGAAGGTGGAAGCACATGGAGCGGGCACGGAACGTGTGCACACCTCCTGGCAGGGTTCTTCGATTCCTGCAGGTGGTTTGTTTGACTGACTGAGGAAACATGGAGTAATGACTCGGACGAGCAGTCACAGAGCTGGTGTCAGGTCACAAAATTGGCCGGTCGTGTGACGAAGGAGCACCGGTAATGAGCGTAGTCTAAATTTGAGTGAACGGCCGACGGCACGTGCTCTTTTTTGCTAGCTACTGTACCCTCTGTCCTCAAGCTCTCAACTGGTTCCTTTAACCAGAACATTTTTATTTCACCCGCCCGCCACGCCCAGTAATTGTTAAAGGGATCCGTGATGAGGCTCCCCGTTTTCCGACCTCATCAGCTCGCTCCGGGCCCACCCGCCCGTCGCGACCTCGCCTCGGAAACGCTCATCCCCGATCGAGAAGCACTTCGTGCTTCAGCCCAATCTCTGTGCAATCCGCCAGCTGAGTTGCTTCCTCGCCACTGCATCCATGCGCCGGCCTCCTTCCCTCCCGGCGCCATACTGAACCTAAAACGGAGAGTAAGGCAGTGACTCGCAAGATGACCCGCAAAGTGTATTAATGTATTGTGGGAAGGCAGTCGTGAGACCATTACGTACTGCTCTTTACTCTATCATCCAACTCCGGAATCCGTTGGCCTATCTCAGCCCGGCCATCAATCAAGTCCGCGAGGGCGTGTGTTGGTACGAGTTGCGGGACTGTGCCAGCTTGGGGAAAGGACCTGGAAGTGGTGCCTGATGGATAGGGCGGTTTGCACACGCTAGACAAAGTTCATGGTCAATGCAAAACTCATGCATGGAAGCCTTCAGTAGGGTAGCATTGAGCCTGCTTGGGATAAGAAAGTCGATGTGTATTGTGGCACAAGGGAGGATATGAGGTAGCGTAGCCTGAGGGCGCGCTACAGTCCACGTCGACTCCACGAAGTTCGTGCACAAGTCTTCAAGCCAACTAGGAGAAGGAACGAATGTACCCTCTGTTCGTCGTGCAACAACCCGTAAAGTACATGTAGGATTCGACCACATATAACTTAGCACGCTAACACATAATATGTCCCACCAGGTGGCAGTTACGCCCATCAAAATGCGGTCCCACTCCTCCGGTCGGGGAAGGGGACAGTGACTGACATGTCCCTCCCCAGCAGTGCGCCACGCACGGCACTCCCAACGGTGTCGAACCTCCATTACGCTTGCTAGAGCACGAGTCACCTCTTAATGGTCGAGGACTGCGCCTCTTCCCACGCGTCATCTTTCGTGTGGCCACGCTATCCATGTCTTGTGTCCGAGTATGCAAGCCCGACGAGCCCCGCGTTGAGCTGATCTGCAAGGCGCTCAACAAGGCGCCGGGCAAACATTCTTGCACATGCAACTGATGCGGGACTAGTCATCAACGTACGGCGCTGTTGTGCTCGCCATCATCGTCGTCTCAGCGCACACGATGGCTCTGGCTCCCCGGATGACGCGAGTGGCTGCTGCTAGAGTGCGGAGTGGGGTACGACGTCCAGGAAGGGGAAGAGGGGGACGCTGACAGGTCGCGGTCGTGTTTGTGAATAGGAGAGTGCACAAGGTGCACATTTGCAGTGGCTTGGGGCATTGTCAAACATGAAAAGGGCTTTGAGCAAGTCCGTTTGTCTTGCCCTCAAATATGTCAATTGCGTGGTCCACTTGTGCGAGAAGCTCATTGGAGCCGAACCAATCATCGCGCTGCTTCCCTGCTTTATACAAGCTCTCTGGAAGGAGATGGTCAGTAATAGCTTGCACTACGATTGGAAAAATGGCGCACTCTTCATCATCGCGGAGATGGCCCATTCCATTGTGAGGAAGCCGAGACCATGACGAACTACCCGTCGCCTTGAATTTGAAACGCCCTTCTACTGTAGCTCACATACTGTATTGCGGATGACCTGGGACAGTCCTGGGACGCGGGACGGGAAACCCCGAAACGAAATTCTCAATCAAGCGTTCGACAAACATGCGTCAATACTCTACCACTTCGTCCTTCTTCCCATGGCCGTCAAGATAAATACAATTTGAATGCCCCCCATAACGAAAGCCCATCTTCTTCATACAATGGTTAAGGCCATAAGGGCTAGATTATACAGCATTTCCCCTTCAGCCTTATGTACACCATCTACCAATTTACGTTTCCGCTAGCCCCTCGAGTTCTGGAGTTCACATGCCACACTGGCGGCTTGGTGCTCACCATCAAGAATCGGCAAAGGACTAAGATGAGATATTTATCTCTATGAGTATGTGCATGCCAGTTTTAGACACGATGTGTGATTGAAGTTCCAGAAAGCGTTTTGGTGTATTTTTGCACTAAAGTTAGACCGTACACGATACTGTTGTAAGTAGCTGAGGAAGCGACCCTGTCGAGCCAAGAAGGTACGAAGTATTGACGTGGGCTAATTACCAAATATGGCGCGTGACGACCCGAGTCCTGAATATTGAATGTATTGAACTCTTACTTTGTCAATCCTGAGGCCTGACGGCCTTTGCCAGGGTCGATGAATTCAAGTTGTTCGTTAAAAGTCAAGAGTTGCATGTCCATGATGACCCTGCCCACTTATCTCGCTTCTCACCATGCCCACTTCGCTCAGTTCAGAGAAGGTCCACTCTCCTAACAAGGAAGACAGTGTCGATGTCGCGAGCATTCCTGGAGATGAGAACGCGTCCATTCATCCTATAGATCCAAAGGTCCTCAGGAGAGCTACCCTCAAAATTGATTTCTATCTTATCCCAATCATTAGCATGTTTTGTGAGTTCTCTTTTATATCACTCCTTAGTTATCTCTCATCTCTCTCATTTTAAGTTTTTTTGTCTTTCCTAGTGAGTGCTCCTGCAATATTTCACTTTTGAACGTTCAAACAGTCGCACAACTCCAGGATAGATCGTATGTCGCCCCTTTTCAATTTGTTCTCGTTTCTGATGAAAACAAAATAGGAACATTGGTAATGCTCGAGTTGCCGGGCTAACGACGAGCCTCCATATGTCCACAAAAGAATTCTCAATTGCTCTGACCATCACTTTGTACGTCTTCTGACCCTCGTCGCCAATCTCTGACTGATCACCAAAAGTGTCCCATACCTTCTAATGGAGCTACCGATGAACTTACTCATGAAGCGTCTTGGTGCGAATGTAACCCTTCCCGTTATGGTCATTCTCTGGGGAATCGTCTGTGCCTGCCAAGGTACGTTCCTCCGCATCGCAGTTCTCGGTACTCACCGCTCGTTGTAGGTGCCGTGCATTCCTACCGCGGTCTCCTCGTCTGCCGTTTCTTCCTTGGCGCTCTTGAAGGTATGGTCTATTGGTACTTGCCAACATTTATCCGATCCTATCGATGTCTCACCCCTTAGGCGGTCTTTCCCCCGGTATCACACTTCTGTTTTCCAACTTTTACAAGCGCCACGCCTTGCAGCTTCGCTGTGCCTTGATGTTTAGCGTTGCCTCACTCACCGGTGCCTTCTCTGGTCTCCTTGCTTACGGAATTCGAAACCTTGATGGCAAACACGGAATCGCTGGCTGGCAGTGGATCTTCATTGTGGTTCGTCGTCTACCTCGTCCGTTCGCTCGTTGTTTTCTGACCATGTGACTCAGGAGGGGGGCTTCACGGCGGCTTTTGGACTCGCCACTCTCTTTTTCGTACCTGCTTCGCCACAGACCATCAAGTTACTGACAAAAGTGGAGCGGGAGACATATTGCCGTGACCTTGCTGACGACTGGAGTGGCGACGCTGACACTGACGGCACCTATCAAGAAACATTCAGTTGGAGCGAAGTCGCAAGCGTGTTCACGGATGCGCCCCATGTCCTTATGCTTGCTTTCCCCACGTTTTTCGCCGGCGCAACGGTGAGATATCGCAGTGTCGCTCCATCTCTCATATGGGCATTGATTGATTGTTAGATCTATGGTCTCGCTAACTTGTATTCATTCTCGTTGTCCTCTCCAGCTTTGTCCATAAACTGACTCACCTGCCGCGCAGCACACCTACCATTGTTAATGCGCTGGGACATTCTCCTAACCGCACGCAATTGTTGACGGTGCGCTCATTTCAACCACCATGATGGATCTCTATTGTCTTACACATCGTTACTAGGTGCCGCCGTATGCCTGCTCCTTCGTTTTTAGCATCGTTTCTGCATACTTCAGTGATAAATACAAGTGTCGCGGCTTGACGTCTACTGTCTGCGCACTTATCGCTGCTATTGGTTACGCCATGTTTCTTGGTGCGTCTCCCTGTCCCGCCGTTTGAAGAATAATAACCTGATGCACTATGCACTCACTATTTTTGTTGTTCATTTCCGTAGGCTCGAACAACAAAAACATAAGCTACGGGGCGCTCTATCTGCAGATTACCGGCAGTTACAGCTTGGGGCCCTGCCTCTTAACGTGGAATGCGAACAATGTGCAGCCTCACTACCGCCGCGCGACTGCCATCGCAATCTCCTTTGTGTCGGGCATCGCCGGCGCCATCGTGTCCCCCTGGCTGTTTTCCGATGCCCCACGCTTTAAGAGGACAACTAGTATCAACCTTGCCTTCTCACTTGCGGCGGCGGCATCTTCCGTGGGGATAGTCGTATACTTCAGGGTTCGCAACGCAGAGAAACGGAGGGAAGTACAGCGGTTACTGGAGACCTACGGTGATGGGACTGGAGCGGGCGGGTGGGACTCACCCGCAGAGCGCAAGCGACTCGGAGACCGCCATCCGCGGTTCGAGTTCACAATGTAGACTCGATTTCGCCCAAGGGAATTGCCGTAGATAATATTTCAAATTCGGGGATGAGATATTTCACTGTGATGTCATATCGGGCTGCCACGGCACAAATTTATAAATCATGATACACGGCGCTGTCAAGTGTTCCTGCATTCCTTGTGCCAGTGCTCTCTTTGCCCCCCTGATCGTGTTATCGGAAAAACCCCTCCAATGGGCCTCTGTGAACGTAGTCCCCGACATCGCATATAAGAAAGGTCCTCTGTTGAGCATGGTGCTTTGCGCTCTTCCCTTGTACGGGCGATCACATAGGTCAACACATGCTGCGAAATGTGTTAGGGGAAGAAGAATACCAAGAGATGAATAGAACGTGATCAGTGAAGCTAGTGAAGTGCCACACAGTGGTCCGAGGTGGTGGCCAAGAACATGCGCACAAATGCGCAACGAAAACTTGAAGGGGAACAAGACAACGAGGGATCATCCCCAGTGAAAACCTGCGCCAAGAATATCTGAATGAATCCAACATCAGGAAAAACCTCCTGTGTTAGCGAGAGTCTAAATTATTAGGGGCTTTCAAAGTTGCCCTCATTTGTCTCATTACCTAACCATTATGATACCATTTTGCAAACCATTAAGTCGGAAATGATCTCAAAAAAGGGACAAATAATTTGATTTTTTAAGGATGGGAGGGGGCTCCTAATGTACATAATGCAATTATTTCTATTTCATTAAGGGGGGCTGCTAAAGAAACTGAGTTTCATTTTATTTTATGTAAGACAGCAAATATGACTACATTTTATGAACTCTGAATCAGATCTAGTAATCTGGTCTAGTGGAGATTGAAAAAGATTTACCCCACCAAAACGTTGCCAGGGGCTCCAAGGCACAAAAATAATTCATTATAGTTTCATTATTGGCTTTTTTTTGGGGGGGGGGTTTCAAAGTTGGACATTATTGGTCCATTTTTATTTTATTAATTTTCACATTAACATCATATTTATACCAAAAGTGGGCTTAATGGACGTTATAATGGGTCCGATAAGGGACCAAAATAAGTTAACTTTGAAAGACCCTATTGTTAGTTGCGTACTTTTCACATATTTTCCACGGTCCGGTCCGCCTTGGACCAGCCTCAAATTCAGTCTCCACCCAAACAATCCCATTTTTCTAAATTGAAGTGTATTTATTAACTAATAAAAATATTATAAGTGTAAACACATGTGATCTTTGAGTCAACTGGTGTAATAGTCTTTTATTAACTAATAAAAATTACATAAACTATGGACTTTTTTTTTCTAAGTCAAGTCGATAGTGGGGCGGAGGTGTGTGCTCCATTCCGCATAGCCCCCGCATGCCGCTGTTCGTGTCTGCGCGCCCTCCTGTTCATGCGCCGCCCCTGTGCGCAAACCCAGGTGGTGGTGGGGTTCTCCGGGGGTTTCGGTGCGTGCCACCCTGTGCGTGATGCAGAGGGGAGGTGGTGTAGCCTCGCATTTGCGCCCCCCCAACCCCGGCTTTTACGATCCTAGGGGTGGACTCGTAGCCTCAGTGCTACTACCACTTAGTCGTAAGTAAGGTCACGGGAGGGGCTTACTAGTCAGCGGGTCCTGATGGTCACCAAGATCCTAGCTTTTACAGTCCTAGGTGACTCTCTGGATGGCTGCCTCACAGATTGCAATAGAGAAGAAAATGGAGCTCTGCACTGCAGAGGAGAGGAAGGTGGTAAAAGCTTGGATTCAACAGGGAAGCAACAAGACTAGAACAAGGAATACAGGGTAAACTACAGGCTCTTTAAGTACTGTTTACAAGTATTCTTTTATCTGTGATTTTCCTACTATTTTCTGGAGACTAGTGATTTGCCGGCTCAGGCTTGGCCTGAAAGCCCCGGCTTTGGCCTGGCTTGAGAGGGCCTGGGCTTCACAAAATCATAGGCCAGGCCCTAGAGGTTGGCTTGGTGTCATGATCACAGATCATGCCATCGATCGTTTCAGATCCTTGCTTATTACTTCTGGAAATCAGTCTCAAAATAGTTTTCTCTTTAGATTTCTCTACTTCTGTGTTTCAGACTTGTTCCAGGGCTTCCTGCCAGCTCAGAGGTTGCACTAAAAATAGGATCTCTTCAGTGTATAAAATGACCTGTAGTTTACTCTGTATTCCTTGTTCTAGTCTTGTTGCTTCCCTGTTGAATCCAAGCTATTTCCACCCTTCCTCTCCTCTGCTAGCCAGAGTTCCATCTTCTTCTCTCTGAATGACTAAACTGATTGACTGATTGATTGACTGACAGACAGACTGCGCTTAGTCGCTGACTAAGCGACGCTTACAAATCGACTTACGACAAAGTGGTAGTAGCACTGTCTACGAGCCCACCCCTTGGATCGTAAAACTTGGGCTTTGCCTGGCCTGGCTTTGGCTTAAGCCAGGGCTTTTGCTGAGTCAGTCAGTACAATCATTAAAGTGACAGTGCATTGGCATCAATCACAATCAATCCTCTTCTATGTCAATTATATATGTGTCCCATGCTTGCATCTCCTGCTCATCCTCCCAATCTAGACCCCCGTCATCCTCCAGTACCTCAAGTTCATCCTCCAGTACTGATGTAGGAGCCGGTTCCCTGTAGATTAGATCTTTGACATACATACACTTCAGAAACTCCAGGGCCTCAACAATGTCAGCTTTGAGACGATTCCAATGTTTTGAGATTGTGATACCTGCAGCTGAAAATGCACGTTCACTAGATACTGATGACCCCATAATAGCAAGGTAGTCAAATGCGAGAGAAGCCCAGGTTGGGAGACGACGTGTATTCATCTTTACAAAACAGTTCAACTTGTGTTCTCAACACCAGTTACGCGTTACGACTCACAAGAAATAGACTTACCCCCCACCATTGTACCAATGACATCCCCTCTGGCAGTTCGTCTTCACCCTTGATGTATCGATTGAACTCTCGCTTCCATGGGTCCTCTGATGGTGTTGGAGTAGATGGTAGAGGAGCCATAACTGAGTTGTCGCTATCACTGTTTGAATCCTTGGTGGGCTTCTTTCTTGCTCCAGCTCCAACTGTTGGATTTGTAATCTGTCACATGACCTGGACCAGAGAGTTCCAGAGTGGTCACCCAGGAGAGGGACCCAGATCAGCAGATGTAAAACAAACCACCTCAGAAACCCAAGGTCAGGTAGCTCAGTTGGTAGAGCACCTGGTATATATCCAGAAGGCCTGGGTTCAAACCCCAGTCTGGTCACTTTTATGCGCGTGCTACACCAACTGTGATAGTGCTCCCGTGAATCTTGTTGTATCGTTCCTTGAACTAGGCAGGTGTGAAAAGGCAGTGTGAAGGAAGAGGACAAAAAGAAATACAATCATTTCCGCCGACTTCAAGACCTCCTTTTGAAGCTCCACATCCCAGTTCTTTTCGAAGTATGACATCTTCTCATCTGGGTTTAACACTATAATTAAAAGACATTAGCACATCACTTGTATCACCATATAAAAGGAGAGCTTACACATGACAAATGTGTACGCGTGTGATGTTGAAGTCTTATCGTAGTACTCTTCAATCTTTGTGACACCAGCCCGCAACCCATCTACAAATGGGGCATACTTCCTCCGTGTAGTGCGACTGTCCCAGGCTGCGTGCAATTTCTCAAGTGCTGGTATGGCAGTGTGGAGACTAGGTATGTTGTCGTATGAGAAGGCCTGCTGGTATTTATCGGCATGCTAATTCCGAAGATTAGAGATGTGAAGACAACGCAAAGCAGCTAAACTCACCTTCAGAAGATCAATAAAACACTCAACTCTTGTCCATTCATTGTCCGAAAGCTTGAGTGCATCAATCTTGGCACGCTTGTTGAAGTCAGATTCTTCTTGACCAATTTCATATACAAAATTATTGACAAACTATACAGGGCAGTAAGGGAACACGCTGTGAAGTTATGGAGTAGTTGACTTACTGGTCGTAAATCATGGGCTCGCTTTAGCATCACAAATGTCGATGACCAGCGAACCTTCATGTCGAGGAGAAGGGTCTGTGGGTTAGATGCTGGTTCACAGTGCTGTGATGCCTTGAATCTCTCCTTCTGTTTCGCGGATGATCGAACCTGCCATAGGACTCAGGACTAGACAGGAGGGTAATATATATATACATACCTTAACTGCGATGGCTCGAATTAAACCAACGACATCACGCTCATACTTCTCTAGAGACTCCGGGTTGTGGGCTTCTGGCTGTGCAGCATCAAAGAACTTCGTCTTTGAATAGCCTGAGATCAGTGCCTGTGTAGCGAGGTTGATAACGTGGGCATGACACCTATTTAGTGTTGCCACGACCTGGCCAGCCGTTAGTCAGCTCACACAGTCACGGCTGTTGCCGAGTTGTGACCCAACAGGTCACGTGAGTCGTTCAAATCGACGTGGCTCGACTTTCTGGTTGACCATTGTTGACTCAAGTTGGTAAATTGAACAATTTCGATAAATTACAAGTAAAGTAGCTATGATACTAATGATACCCTGCCCGTCCCTGCCGCTGTCTCCACTGCTGCCACCTCTTGCGGTTGTGGTCGTCGTTGTTACTTTTTGTCCTCATCGGTCATTGTGGCCCGGGTTGGGGTGGCGTTGCTGCGAGTTGACGGTGGCGGGGTCCTGGGCGTCGCGGTGGCTTGCACGAGGCAGGGTGGCAGGCCTGCGCTGTATCAGGGTGGCGTCATGGCGGGTTGGCGGTGGCGGGGTCTTGCGCCATCGCTGCAGCCATTGTCTTCACGGTGCCGATGTCGCCCGGTCGTCGTCATTGGCGGTGGGGACTTGCATGCCACGTTGGCAATGGCGAGGTCTTGCACGCCGTTATTGGGTGGCGCCACAACGGGGCTTGCGGGCAGTTGGTTGGCGTGGTGATGGGTCTTGCATGTCACGACAGCTTGGCGTCGGGGCGGGGCTTTGCTCGGCGGAGTGGTGGTGGTGGTGGACTTGCATATGGCGAAGGATGGATGGAGGCGGCGATGATGAGGTGGCTCTGCAACATCAATCACATCAATCAGAAACGATACAAGTAGTACGAAACAAAAAAAAAAAAAACTCATATTGGCGCACTGGGCAAAAGCCCAGCTCATTGTCAGCGCGTGTTCATGACCATCGTAGTTCGCCATGCGCAGCGGTGGGTGTGGGGGCCAAGGGGAGGCGACGAGTCGACGACGTCACAGACTGACTCATAGTGACTTACGTGCCTGCGGATAGTGATGTGGTTTGCGTACCTTGGCGTGGTTGACTATAGTAGCTCCATGGAGAGGAGGGACTGAACAACGAGATTGTGGAAGCGCAGGGATGTTGGTGAGAATGATGGCGACATCCAGTTGGTCATATCCAGGCGATGATAAGCTATGGAGAAGTGCCGAACGGTGACATTGCACCTGCAAATGGTAACTGCGGACATACGGCGACGTTGGCGAGTACATGTTCAGCAAACTGGGACTATAGCCGGGAGTTGCTGGAGGCATCGCGCCCGCATGTCACAGACTCTGCCAGAAACCACGGTAAGCAAAATTGGTAGACTCTTCATCACTGTTCAATGCCAAGGGAGAGAACGTACCTGCCCCCCATTGTAGCTCACATGGGTGGTTGCAAATGAGTGCTAGATGTCTGTAGTTGACGTATGAGCCATCAATTTTCATCGAACTCGATGATTTTACAGACCTCTTTCGTTGATCGCGGTGTGGGCTACTTCGGTATCAAAAGATCCCCACGCAGTTATTCGAGTATGTGTAAGGTCGACACTGTCACCTGCGTGGAGTTCGCACTGTCCGTTTCGAAGATTAAAAGTAGGGAAAAAACTCGTCAAAAGAAAGTCGCCTATCGCCAGGGTGTTCAAGTCAGCGGCTGGTCCTCCCACGCTCCATATTAAGCCTGACACTTTTTCCCAAGTCGATTCAAGTGTGTTTCAATGACTGAATTTAGAACACCTAGTAGGCTAGGACATAGACATAGATGATAACAATTGTACACAGACAGTAAGGTATATGACATGTCGGAGTCACGTAAAGAAAGAAAGACAGTCAGGGAACAGGGTGCACGATAAGGTGGGGAGGTTTAAAACTAGGTGGAAGTGATACCAGTTCGTTGACGTGTCTGGGAGCGCAATCTGGACATGATGTAAATGTATGAAGTTCATGATAACTTAGAAAAGTTACATACCCCTCACGACGCTTGGGGAGTTGACCACGGTGTAGGGTTGCGTACCGTACCCGTGACTCCCGGGCCGGACGGGTCCGTACTACGGTCACGGTACCGTGCCGTTTCGAGTACAACTCAACTATCTAGACGGACGGTGGACATGACGGACTACACCCGTCTAAGACCGTTGCAGTACGGCCGTCAACGGCGTGAGACCGTTCAAACGGGCACCCTCAAATAGGTCTGGATCTGTTCGCTTGCCACAACCCCAAGTCGCACCAGGCCTGTGAACGCCACTTGGAACGCCGCGTCGCCGCCAATCAAGCCACCAATATTCAAGCGATCAAGTTCAGGATGGTTTCCATTTGGTTGCCATTTGGAGGGCCGGCACCACCAAGTTGGGGATGGTGGTAGCTCAATCGCAAGTCGACAGCGGTAAGGTATGGAGTCCGACTATTTTTCTGGTGATAGCCCTGGTACTAGTACCGTGACGGTACTAGTACCAGGGCTATCACCAGAAAATAGTACCGTACTACTGTACTAATCACTGGCATGCCCTGGTTTCCGAATTGACAGCATGCAAACGACTCAGTCGGACTCACAATGAACACCTTAGGCCTGGGTGAAACAATTAGCTGGAGAGAAGACACGATAAGTACGCCTCTGGTTGGAGCACTTCGATCTGAGCCCCCAAGCCCACCTCGCTAGTACTACTATGACTGACCAGCCCGCTCTAGGACCAGATGGTCAATTGCTCGACGCATCTAAGATCGTGTGGCACCATGACCCAGATGATCCCCATCCCATTGGATCAACCCCCAGCGCCGCCAGTGTACCAGAAGGTGCCGTCGCTGCTGTGTCTAATTAAGCCTACCGCATTTGGTGACTGATTATATTTTGTCTTTCCAGTTCTACGTCGTCCTGTCCGTGCTACAACTGGTAGTACACGACTGGCAGAAGCTATTGCCGCAGAGAAATTGGACGAATTTGGGAACCCCGTTCAATCGCCTTATCGACGTGTCACTGGCATCCGACCTCCCAATTACAAAGTTCCTGCTAAACGCAAGCGAAACACCACGGATAATGTTGATACTGATGTGGAAGACAAAACTTTCACAGGCCCTGTTACCTCGGATGGATCAGACGATGGCTCAGACAGTGATGACGTGAATATTGGTAATGGAGAGGTATGATGCTCTCGCTCTTTGCTTTGGTACAAACTAAGCAGCAATATGAAGATCGCTGATATGCTGCCCTCGATGACCGTACCTGAAGTCAACAATCGAAAAGGTCATGCATTGAAGCCCAGGCGCAAGGTAAATACAACAGCAGCACCTGCGAAGAAGGCGAGAACTCGTTCTGTTGAGGTCGAGGAGGTCAGAGATGAGGATAGCCCATGCAATACCGCCGCGAGAAATGCCGCCATCTCTCCAATTAGCTCATTCCCGAATTCCACAATGGTACGTCACCTCTTCTAAATACCCAGTTTTGTTTTGACCAGGAGTGTAGAAAGCGAAAAGTACGAAGAAGAGCCCGATTTATCTATTCTACGAAATTGTTACCAATGGGACGGATGGTACTCTGGGCGACGACGGCGATGTACACTATCGCTGTCTTCACGGTACTCACAAGACCTGTACTATTAAAAAGTCGATGAGGAGCAACCTCAGCGGTATGTTTTCTGTTTTCTGTTGCTTGATTTCCCTTACGGAACGGGACACTTCTCAGCACTCGTAAACAACCTCCGCGTTCACGTCAAGTCTATGTATCTACTTTATTGTATCCTCAAGGATCGAGATGGCCCCCCGACGCCTGACGAGATCGACATTGCATCCACAAAGCGGCAGCTAGATGGGAATGCCGAAGTGGAATACCTGCGTAAGCTTGAAAAGTCATCCGAGAACATCAAAAAAGCGTTCCAAGATCAGCAAGCCCGGGCTGCTGTAAGTGGGGATTCCTTTCGTTTTCTTGCGTCTCACAAAGTTACTACAGGGGCCATGGGACCAGGAGAAGTTTGAGCAACTTCTTACAGAATGGATCGTCGCGTGCGACCAGCCATTTGACGAAGTGGAAAAACCAGAGTTTATTGCCATGATGAACGCTACACATCGTGCTGGTGGTCCGTTGAAAATTCCCAAACGTGACGCCATCAAGCGGCGCGTGATGAAGATGGGTGAGGAAACAATTGAGGGGGTTTGCGATATGTTCTCGGTATGATCGTGGCTCTACTTCACCGTCAAATATACTAATTATATGGTAGAAACTCGAGGGAAAGGTTTGTCTATCCCTCGATGCGTGGACATCAAGCAATCAACACGCCTTCTTGGCCATTGTTGCGCATTATGTCACTAACGATGGGCAACTCGGTTCGTGTTTCGTTTGATCTATCAACTGGGTATTGTGTTGACGTCCTTTTGGGCCACAGAGGAATTACTGATTGATTTTCGAGAACTTATTGGGGAGCATTCGGGAGAGAATATGGCCGAGGCTGTTTGGGCAACGCTGGAGCTATATGGCCTCGTCGGGAGGGTAAACTATTAGTCTATACTGCAGTTGTGCCAGTTCGTCCGCTAACGCTAATGCTGTTTGCAGATCATCGCTGTCGTCATGGACAATGCGAGTAACAATAACACATTGATGACATCGCTCGAGCGGCGATGCCAACAACGGGGCGTATCATTTTCAGCGCAAGATGCTCGCATGCGATGCATGCCTCATACAATCCATTTGGCAGCAGTTAAGGTACGGGTTCTTCCTGTTCTTGACTGGTGCCAGTCACGTCTAACTGTTAGTTGTACAGCTCCTAGAAGGGATCGGAGCAATGTCGAAGGAGGACGGCAAGAAAGCTGCCTCACGCAGCGGCAACTATCAAGACAATGTTACTGCTCCTCTTGCGCGTGATCACGATAACAACATGACAGCCGATGGTGATCCCGAAGAGGATCTGGACCAGGATACTGATCCTAATACAGCTGGTGACAGGCTCCCCGCAATTGGAAGGGTAAGTACGACTCATCCTTTCACAAATTGAGCTAAGTATGTTTCTTATAAGCTCCGGAAGATCATCCGGGCTGTCCGTTCAAGTCCCCAACGCCGTCAGACCTGGGCTCGCGAAATACAATTTGTGCGGCTTGAAGAGAACAAGGTCTCTGACGACTGCAGTGCCGAGCTCATGCTGATACTCGATGTGAGAACCCGATGGTCCTCCACCCACCAAATGCTTCGTGCGTTGTTATCATTATTCATTGGTCCTGCCATTGGCTCACCGTGACAAATGACAGGACGAGCACTTGACTACCGTGATACAATTGACTCCTTCGTTTCGAGAAACAAGGACCTCCACGCCCTCGAACTCAGCAACGCGGACTGGGAGTCAGTTCAGCTAGTGGCATCATGGCTCAAATCCTTTCGGTCTGCGACTGTAGAAATGTCTACAACGAAAATTCCGATGCTGTCAACAACTTACGCAATTTTTCGAGGCTTACAGGACGACATCAAAGACATCCTTCGCCATCTTCCCAATTCAGCATCACCTGCTATTAAACTCGGTCTCATGGACGCGCACCGCAAGCTCAGTGACTACTACTACCAGTTTGATGCATCTCCCTTTTACACATGGGCCGCGCGTACGTGAATTCGATGCTGTCAAATACGTCTCTTCCTGATCACACGATTCACACCATTACCAGTACTTGATCCGCGAATCTCATATGAGGGCTTAAAGGAAGACTACACGGACGATCTCATGCTTTCGGACCACCTCGAACGGTCAAAAGCAAACCTTTACGACTATTTTGACAGACATTACACCATTGCCAATATGCCGCCTGCGTCATCATCAGCACCTTCCGCCCGTGCATCGCTCACCGCACCACCCATAGAGGGCTCGCCTCAGAAATCGTTCACAGCTCGATACCGTAGAAAAGAGAAGGGCTCTACCAACGAACTCGAAGAATATTTCAAACTCCCTGCTGAAGACTTCGACGCTTGCAATCCGATTCACTGGTGGGTAAGCCGACGAAGTCAGTTTCCACGCCTCTTTCAGCTGGCTCGTGACGTTCTATGTATTCCTGGTGAGTTGTTTGACGTTGTTAATTCGCGCAATCTCTGAAGTGTTGGCATCGTCTCTAGGTTCAGCTGTCGCCGTTGAGAGGATCTTCTCAGGTGGCCGGGACATGATCTCTCTCCGGCGTGCTAGGCTTCGTCCCGATAGCATTCGTATTCTCATGCTTGTCAAGAAACGATTGCACCTTGCCCGCGCTAAGGCCAAAGCCGCCGCCCTCTAGTTAATACATAGATATATAATGGCGGCGTTAATAGTACCAGCGTTACAGATTTGATTCGTTGATTCCATCTCCTAGCGGCGACACCGACATAGGTTCCGATACAACACGAAATGGTAGCGTTCAGAAAGGAGACAACGCAGATGTCAAGCACAAGGGAGCCGAACACGACGCTAGTACCCATCTACCGTATGACACTGACATAGGTTCCGATACAACACGAAATGATAGCGTTCAGAAAGGAGACAACGCAGATCTCAAGGGAGACGAACTGGCGCGACGCTAGTACCCGTCTACCGTATGACGGCCGTACCCGTACCCCGTCCGTAGCCGTTGGAGCTGCGCTCAGCCGACTTGACGGACGGCAGACCGACGAACCAACCCGTCGCCTGACCGTCGATTGGACGGCCGTACCCGTCAGACGGTACGGCGCGCAACCCTACCACGGTGACCCCTGACAGTCCCTTTTGCGGGGCTGTCGCCGACCAGACAGGGCTGCTCGTTGTCGGTGCCATCCCAATCAAATGACAAGTCGTTCTGGAAACCCTCCCGTGAAGACAGATCATCGAAAAGACCGCTGATATACCGATAGTCCGGTTTTTCTTCGAAGCTGAGTGAGCGACAATATTCAAGGAAAGTACAGAACTCCACTGGAAGGCCATGGCACAAGTCGCGCGGTGTTCTTTGTTTGTATTCGATGACGTCCTGTGACCTGCGTGGCAAGCCTTGCCATGGCAAATAGCCATGAAGGAAGTAAATGAGAATATAGGCAAGCGACTCCATATCGTCTCGCCGTCCAAGCTCCAAGCCCAGGTGGCTGTTAATGGAGGCGAAAGTGGCTGTTCCGGTAAAACCGAGGTGTGTCTTGGAAGGGATATGCTTGTGCGTCTTGGGACTCCTGTACTCCTTCGATAGACCGAAATCGATGAGGTACACCATGTCAGCCTGCGTCCCAAGGCCTACGACAATATTGCTCGGTTTGAGGTCACGATGAACGAAGTTGCGAGAGTGGATGTACTCTAGGCGACAGACCTGGAACCGCAGATGAGGATGTCCGCCATTTCTGGAGAGAAAACACACATACCAGCTGGTTGGCGAGGCGTACAATGGTTTGAATAGTGAACTTGAAGTGGTGGCCAATGAAAAGGTCTTCAAGCGACTGACCCAGGAGGTCGAGTGCCAGCGTATCAAAGCCACCTTCTGTACCAAACCAACGGACTCGCGGAATGCCTATCCCCCCGGAAAGCTTCTGGTATACATGATACTCATGCTCCAGGAGATGTTGTCTTGCTGTCACTGGTTCGAGTTTGATCACGACGTCTTGTAGCAACAAAATGTCGCGTGCAAAAAATACATCACCTATCCACACTTGTAAGTCAAACATCACAAGTGAAGCAGCTGCCTGCAGCGTACCAAAAGACCCAGACCCAATCTTTCTCTGCAGCCTATACCTCCCATTGATGCGAGTGAAGTCCATGAAGAACGTAGTGGACAAGACTAGCGGGGAGGAGATTAGATATGAACTGCATGCTAGATGTCACTCACATAACAAGAACCTTGACGTTACAAATAAAATAGAATTGACGCAACGACGGTACAAGGACAACAAACGAGATAGCACTGCACATTTTTCAACCCAGGCTATAATCTCACGTGACTGATATGGTTACAAATGTGTCCTTATTGGACAAGAACAGCAGAACCGTTCAGTACTTACAGAGATGGTCATACGAGGTCGGTGAGTGCGCGGAACATAAGAAAGGATGGCGGTTTTGACTTGTAGGGCTGCGCACCGTACCGTCTGACGGGTACGGCCGTACAATCAACGGTCATGCGACGGGTATGCCGTCTGCCGTCCGTCAAGTCTGGTTAGCAGAGCCCCAACGGCTACGGACGGGTACGGAGACGGCCGTGACGGTCGTCTCTACGGTAGACGGTGTCGTCCTAGTGATAAAAACTCGGAGGTTTAGGCCATTGTATTTACGCATTATTGAGTTGGTGAGGTACAAGCAAGGCTACAAGTAATAAAAACTCTTTGAAGCCTAAACAGGTGCGCCCGCGCGATATTCGTGGTCTGGATAGTCAGAGATCGGCCCACACCTGCGTGTTCGGCCAGGGCTGGTAAAGGGAATAGATCGTGCGTGCTCGCGGAGTAATTTGGTGGCAGTTTGACGAGGAAATGTTGCGACTTGGGGAAGGAGGTGACACTTTGGAGAGGCGTATGATCATGATCGTGGCGGAAGTGGGTGAGCTCACGGTGGTGTCGAAGAGCCAGGCTCGGGGTTGGGGCTGGAATGGCTCGGCATGATGGAGGAATCGGCAGTTTGTCGATAATGGGGCGAGGGGGACGGGAAGCAAACGTAAAGTTAGTGACGCAGCGCTCGTTTCTGTGAAAAGTGGAAATGGAACGAGACGGACCTAGCAACTTCACGCGTCCGGAGTCGAGTGCGTCAGGCATGTTCTTTCTCCAGTACTGCGTTAAAGAAGAGACGCGTCAGGAATGAGTACACACGGAATTGAAACTGATTCCCATCTTACCTCATTGGCATCACTGAGCACAGAATCGCGGTCTTGTACAACAAAGTGAAGGTCGGGGTGACGACGAGCGAGTGCTAAGGACTGCAAGTCAACGCCACCTCCAACATCGACAACTAGGGAACCAGGAGGGAGTTTTTCCCATGCATACCCTGTGGGTTTAATGCGTCAAGTCAGGCAGCGATCAATGGAGTGGAACGTGAGAAACCTTCGAGAATCGCGTCTTCCGGGGTCATGTTTGTCACATTAATCATCGCAGAGCCGAATCTTGCAGGCGCAATCTGTTATTCGGACCTTCAAACCAGCTCCACATATCCCCCTCGAACCCGAATGCCTTGTTCAGAGCCGTCTTGGTGTACGATATGAAGGGACAGAGACTGGGCTGATAGGGGAGGGTCGATCTTGTTGGGGAATATGCGCGGATGGTTGTTCGTCCTGTGAGATTCGTCTGTGTGACGACATCAAAAGTGGCCCACAGGATAAGAGTATCCTTAAAAAGACAGCAAACATGGAAACTCACGAGTTCTTCGATTCGATTGCTGGGACCGTTGAGGCATGGAATAATGCCCCCGTCACTGTACAAGTTGTTCAACTTGGTGGGGGTGAGGTCAACTGTTTGACCAGCGACGATGTGGCGTCATTGTCGACAACTTGTTGGCTCAACTTGGCTATCGACATCTTCCGGAACACGGGCAGGAGTGGCATGTTCACCGTGCCCGCCAAGCTGTCACCGATAACAGGGGAGAACTTATTGAGACCGCCAGGAGTAGTACTGCCATTGGGGTGCTCGGTGCTCAGAGTCTTGTTTTGAAGACATTCGAGTATGGGCGAGGTCGTGGGAATGAGAATCCGAAATGGAAGCTACTGTAAGCCACATGGCGTCGTATGGACTCGAACCGAAACAGCTTGCGAAACAGGCGAATATACGAATGCTGTCTGCACAAAGACCAGCGTTAGCATGCTAGAGAGCCTCTCAGAGAATCCTGACCACCACCACCTGAGAAGATCCCAGGCCTCTCAATGTCAACAGCTCGGCGGCAACATGATCAGAGATTCAGAACCTAGAGGAACAGCGCAGGGCCATGGCTCTTCTGAAAATGTTCAGGGACTCGGATCTTGTCAGAGATTGTCATTGCTCACCACTGGATCACTAGGAACCATGTTTTTTTGGAGGTGCCCGTCCAAACCGTCTAGTGCCATTGACGGTCATACTGTGACGGTCTTAGACGGGTGATGGCCGTCCCCTCCGCCGTCCGTCTAGTTAGTTGTTTTGAGCTCAAACAGCACGGTGCCGTGACCGTAGTACGGACCCGTCTGGCCTGTTCGGTACGGGTACGGTATGCAGCCCTAGTTCAACTTTTGAGCTGTGCATGGTGCGGTCACGCACGTCCTACCAAATAATGTCAGTATCTTATTGTGTGCAACAAGAGGCCTGGTTCGGAGGACAAGTCCTTGATCTAAATGTGCATGGTTCCCGCAGTGCCAAGGAATGCGCGGACGTCGTGCGTCAATCCTTGGCGTCAATCGTGCACCAAGCCCCGGTCGTGCTCTTCTCTAGTACCATGGGGACCGGGAGCAAGGAGCAATGTCAGACCTCTCGGGAGCCTCAAGTGTGGGAAGCCAGGGTGCAAAGAGTCGTCTACGGGAGGAGCAGCATAAAGTGGATCAAGCGAGTCACGTGTCTGTCCCCGGCCTCACAACACACTGGATCAACACTGGATGGAATCCAAACGCCTCGTTCGTTCAATCTGACAATAGTAACAATATTGTACATGAATTTCTGTGTAAAGACTGCTCGATGCTTGTAATATCGACCCCTCAATCGTCATCCTCGAAGTTAATATATTTCATGACTTTGTCCAGGCGGTCTTGAGCATCCCCTGAGTCCGGCGAGTCGTCCAGTAACTCACCAAGGAGATCACCGTCTGGGTCATTCCCGGTCATCTCCCTCTCTTGCGTGGACCAGGTAGCCCCAAAATGAAGGCGCTCCCTCTTGAGACTAAACTTGCGCATTTGAAGGGCCTCCATCAACAAAGGGTTGATGCGATTCCGACGCTTGGTATCGGTTTCAGAACTAGACGAAAAGATTCGTTCGCACGGTACTGCGGACGCCTGGATCGGAAGGTAGTCCAGCGCCATTGAAAAGAGGGTCGGGAAAGTACTGCTATTGAGCTGAGAAGTCCAGTCAGCGTCGCGTGCACATGCTGAGTCATGCGTGCACCGTACCTCCCAAAACCTGAGGACATCTGAACCCCTCGGTGAGAGGGCCTTGATATACGCCTCATATTCCTGTATAGCGGACGGTCGAATCGGACTAGCCCTGCCGATTTCCATATTGGGAAGGCCATACTGCTCTGACAGGAGCATATAACTCGGAATCGCTACGTTATCTGTGTTACGAGGCTCAGGCTCCTTCTCCCCGTAGTATTCAAGCATCTGTCATAGTATTAGGACATGCCGCCCAGCAATCTGAGCTACTCACTGTATCCTGAATCTTCGTTTTAGCGTCTTCAATGTATTCCTCCTCCCACTGATCAGTCATCCAGCTCATCCGTATCATCGGATTGAGAACTTGATATGAATATTAGTCAGCCAGATTTGGAAAAATGACTGTTTACTGACACATCGCGATGATATATGCTCTTGTACGATCCATTTTGGCATAATACTTATACGCCCAGTCGAGGCCCGGCTGCACAATTGGTTGCATGTGGGGGTGATTCTCGCAAATACTCTCCCAGGCCGACATAAACATCTCAAATGCGGGAACGGCACCAGATAGAATCGGCGTATTCTCTCCGGACATAATTTGTTGTACTTGGTGGGGCATCTAGGATTGGACACCGGTCAGTTAGACTCAGAGTTTTGAAGACGCGAATCACAACTTACGCTCAAAATCAGTTCCAAGTCTTGCATGGCCTGCCATTCTTGGGGTGAGATTATATACTTCCTGAGGTCTCCGTTGGGGAGATCGAGGAAATAATCGATAGCCTGAGTGGTTTGGCTCGGTTTTAGTAGATGGAGAATCGGAGATGAAATAACAAGCGACATACCGGGCGCATCTCCCGAAGCCGGTTGAGCATACAATAAACCGAGTCCCACCGGGTGCGCACGTCGCGCAGGAGCTGCAGAGGCCGGACTTGGACTGGTTTATTGCCTAGTCTGAACGACCCATCTTCATTCCCTCTCTGAATAGCAGTCTCAAAGGCTTCTCGACGAGTGCCTGACCCTCGGATGGCTCGGACCACGGCACGAGCAAGGGCAATGGGGTCGCGTTTAGGACTCGGAGCCATGTCGTATGTCTCACTAGCAGATCCTCCACCTGACAAATCATTAGTGTCCGAGTTCCGCGACTGCACGGCCACATTATTGATTACGCGCCGAGAGCTGAGGTCAATAACATGACCATAACACATTACACGACGGTCTTCCGCATCAAAGGGGACGTCACGATCTTCAAGCAGGTCCTGGAGACAGCTCATCATAGAGCCATTGTTACTCGCGTTATCCAACGTGAAATGACCAATCTTCCAGTCAATATGTTAGAATCGTAAATGTTGATTATAAATGTTATGGTTTTACCTTCACGGTGATGTCAGCCCTATCCAAAAGATCTAACACTAGCCTCGCAAGCGCTGCGCCAGTGTGACGACCACGAAGTCCTTGGAACGCGATAAGAGCCGAATTGAGTGTAAGCGACCCTTTCACTTCGCCAATCCAGTGGGCGGTGAGTGCGAGAAACGATTTGCGATTTTGATTGGACCATATATCTGTCGTGAAAGAGATTCGACCCTTTGAGTTCTGGACACAACAAATTAGTAGGCGAAGAACCTGAAGCCCGGGAAAATGGTAGTACCGCCAGTTCTTGCTTCAAAACCTGGAAATCGCGTACCCAAGATTGAATAATCAATGCTCGTACTTTTGTCCGATGGGGGATCATCGATTCCTTGAGACCACCGTCAATACTGCCCCGCAAGTGGCGTAGAAGCTTGCGGAACTCGGGGATTTCGACGACGCGGATGGACTGAAACAGAGGAACAGTGAGGGATAACGGCGCCTTTGTAGCGCGAACAAACATACCTGATCGTCGGCGGTAATGAAGTCTACCAACAGTTGAAGGAATGTGTCTTGACTGAATTCCTCAACTGGTTCAAGTTCTGAGTCGTCTTGTGCACGTGTGACCGAATCAGAAATTTGCGATTTTAATACGAGGGAAGTATTCCATCCCCTCGCCTTAGCTAAACTCATGTAAGACTCAAGATGGTACTTTGATATGTGAGGCCGGAGGGATGTGGTGGACGTGTTCACGGAATAGATATAGTTAATATCTGATGGCCAGGTAGAAGGGTCCTTCTCGCGTGCCTCCCTGTTTATTCCGAAATGTTAGAAAGTTAATTGGGGCGTAGGCCACGGAAACAATTACCTGCACTCCTTGCAGGTGGCTTTACCCGTGGTAAAATCCTTATCAAAAAAATGATGAATGTCAGCCGCGGCCCTCTTAGACTCGGTGGCGATGGGGGGGCTAAGGTCATTGACTTGGGTCTTGGCTCCAGTCGTCCTACCTTGGGTGTGGCCGCTATCCCGAACTGGCACGTCGCTCTCCCTGTCTGGGATGTTACTGCCCGTGTCATCACTGCCGGAAACATCGTCCAAATGAAAAGACTCCCCCCCTTCGTCGTCTACATTGGTTAGCAGAGGAGCACGGGAGCGTTGTGTCCGAGTCGGTGGCACGTCATCACTTGCTGAGGGAACAGCCCGAGGCACAAGAGGAGAAACCCGAGCAGTTCGACGAGGTGCCATGACTGGTCCAAGAGTTTGGGCATTTGGTCAAATATATAGCACACACTGGCAGGTTTCAATCCTGCCAGCAACAACGTCTGCTGGCAGGAGCCCGCTGACAACATCTGCTGGCAGCAATATGAGGCGTGGGACTTCTTTTCTTCCCAAACTCCGACCAATCAAATGGAAGAACGTTGTATCGACTAGCCCACCTCACTCGTCGCATGGTTCAAACTTTGGATAGCAAAACCGACTTTAAATCCAGGTCGTTCATGCGCACCCTCTATACTTATCTGATGATCTGATGTGTAATCGCCAGCATGACATCAATTATCTATCCTCTTTGTCATGTAAGATCGTGACCTCTTCCTTTATTCACAGCGTAAACTCATGCTAGTGATCGTAGGGTTGGTCGAGACACTGCTTCAGGCCACCGCCGCCACCCTCCTCGTTGCGATTGGGGCTTGCATCTCAAATCTCATGTGTGTTACTCCCCGGCTACAATGCACAAAGAAAAACTTGTAGGCGAACATGGTCAAAACAGCAAGCCGCGATGCACTAGTCGAACTCTTTGATAGAACCGAAAGCTTCTTTCGACGCCTCAAGACCTATACCGAAGTCCCGCCGACTCAAGCGGTGATGGATGTACTTGTGAAGGTCATGGCCGAAGTTCTGCCAATTCTTGCCATCGCGACAAAAGGGGTGAAGGAAAGACGAACTAGTGGGTCTATCCCCTGTGATAAGCTGCGTCTCGCTTTATTTTACACAGAAACGATTTTAAAGAAGCTGGCGGGAATGAACGATATCGAGGATGCATTGCAAAGGCTTAGAAAGCTGGAACAGGGAGAGCTCCTCACAGTGATCGCTCAGGTCTCAAGGGATACCAATGGTCTCAAGGACGGTGTGTAACGCTTTCACTGGCCACAGAATCCATTTTGAACATATTTTGGTCAGACGCGAATGAAACAAAAGCGATGGTTAAGGAAATCGCGGACAAAATGGACGCTCGCGATTGTTCGTACCCTCGATTTGTTCTCAATGCTCTTGTCATTGCTCACCGGCGCGTTCTTCCTCGGTGACCATAAGAGCCCGGAGTCTATAGGCTGTGGACATGCTGAGTGTAATCCTTCCTGTGCGTCTCCCGCAACTACCAGGCCTCGCTGTGCTCAGCTCTTTGCAAGCTGTTTTCATCCAAGTAGCCCGTCAGACGCACAAGCGTGGACTCGGAGGTCGTGCAAATTCTATTACAAACATGTCAACAGGTTGGTGGACTGTGACCTTGCGAGAAGATTGACAGTCGTGATCTTTATCTTTCTTTTTTTCTTTCTTTCCCACTGACCAGCGATTATGGGATATGGTGGCGATATCGAGTACCGCGGGTTCACGGACGACGGGATCGTGGGGATCAAGTTGAAGGGCAGCTGCCGCGGATGTGACTCGAGCACCGTGGCGCTGAAGGGCGGCATCGAGCGCATGCTTGATCTATTCGTCGGCTACGACCACCGGATCCTTGATGTCGCCTCTCGAGATCTCACAAACTTTCAGTCCCCCCTCGGCGCCTTTGCAACACGATGACAAGGCCGAGAAACAGAGGGTGAGGCGACAGGTGAGGAGGTTTTTATCTTCTCCCTCACCCCGCTGCCTCACCAGTGTCATCAGTCTCACCCCAAACCCTAACCCAATGATGAGGAGAAACAGAGAAAAGGGACAGGTGAGACAGTTTTCTCTGCCTCCTCTCGCGTCGATGGTACCGCATCAGATGCTTCTGATGACGAGATCAAGAAACAGAGAGAGGTGGGAGTGAGATAGCCTTCTAGGCTTTGTTTTGGTGGTAGAGGAATGTTTTTGATTCACGTTCATTTTTCTTGTGTCGTTGCCGATATTTTTTTCCCAAGCTAACATAAACGAGTACTTTTCCCTTGACTGCTACCTTGCCGACCTTGCTTCCCTTCCACCTCGATGCCTCTCACAATCGTCCTCAATACCCTCTATAGCTCAAAGGGTCGCGAACGAGAACGGGAAGCAGCCAAAAGACACATTTTGGCCCATTTTGTGAGGATGGGACTTGAGAAAGATGGGGTGGAGGTAGCCACTGCGAGGTACGTTCTTACACGCTGCTTGGCGCTCCCTGGCACCCCAATCACTTGCAGGAACATTGGTTGGCATGGCGAAGGTGGGGTGGTACGATACGGTGGACACCTAACGGTGGATTTCAGCAAGCGGAGCGGTAGGTTTACAACCGAACACGTCTACCGCACGGACGCGGCGTATGAGGGTAGGTGCATCGAATTATACAGATTCTTTTATTCTGACATTTTGTTCTATTACGAAGGACTGCCTAAGGGAGGGCGAGTTTGGAAAAAACCCAAGAGAGTTTGCCACTCATCCAAGAGAGCTCGGCGAGCACATTAGAGAATCAGAGTACTATTATCTTAACATACGGCTTCTATTCTTTCATTTTTTCAACGATTTCTACCTTTTCTTGACCCTCTTTGAGGTCGCACCACCACAACCGCCGCAGTTGCACACAGACCATCCCCACGGCCCACGCGAGATGTAATCGACGACGAGCGTGTTTCCGCCGGTGACGGGCGGTCCATCACCAGACCGTCTGTCATCAGTGCAAGATGAACCCAAGCCCTTGCTTAGGACCCCTAGTACATTTCGTGCGTTTCCCATTTCAGTCGTTAGCGTCCTTAGTGCGTTTTGACATTTCACACTTCTGACTTGCCTCCTCGCGTTCCTCAGCGTGCCGCACCCACGCGCGGCCTTAGTGACTCAAGCATGACGTGTCTCCGACAACGGTGGCCACCTCTGCAAAATCTCATGTCGCACGGAAGCATGCGTGACCGTTTACGATCGCCTGCGACCGCCCAGACCTGTTTCTATTCCCGACCTCCCCGCACCCGCGTGCGTCCCTAGCGACTCGAGCACAACACGTCGCCGACCAAGGTAGCCACCTGTGCGAAGTGTTGCGCCGCACAGAAGCGCGCACGACCATGTGCGACCGCTTGCGACCACCCAACCCCCGAGCCGAGCGAGCTACCAACCGCCGCCGCCATACTCACCCAAGTCACAAATGCGACAGCGACGGCACCGGCACCACAATGACAGCTATGACACCAGCGGCAGGAGCGACGGTGAGGAGGACGATTCAACCACTGACAGTCGGGGTCCGTGGCCAACTACGAGCAACTCAACCACTGACAAGGTAACGACAAGGAATGATAACGACAACAACAATGACAACGACGATAACGACAACAATGATAACGACAACGACAACAATGACGACAATGACGACGTGGCAGACGACGATGGTGACGCAACGACAGCGGGGGGCAATGACGACGCGGCGGACATTTGTAGATCACAGATATGAGACGATGTATTCGAGTAGATACTCTAGAGCTAATCCATGCTGAATAAAGAAACCCAATTTTTTTTTTGCTAAAGAATGCGACTCAGGTCAACTTTGAGTCGAAGTCGTGACTTCGGAGCTGTGACTCAGAGGGGTTGCCACATTACCATGACTCAGCTCAGCCCGGCTCGAGCCGAGATTGACTCCGACTCGAGCTGATTCGGAGTCAAAGTTGTGGCAACACTAAGGTCCCGGAATCAAAATTGCTACTGTGCTGGTGGCATGTCCTGCGCGCGATCCGGATGCACTTCTGCACAGAAGAATTCCCGAAAGTTTGGGAATGCATCCGGGAATGGGTGAAGACATCAGATCAATCAAAGTTTGATTCTATCTGGGAGTGGATTCAGACCGATTCTTCGGTCCCACAGAGCCTGGTAGATTATCTCAAGACATACTGGATGAACATTGTGCCGCTTTGGTCAGGAACACTAAGGCAGCAAAGGACGATCTATCAAGAGGGGGACACCAATATGCTTATTGAATCGTAAGAAATCCTATCGGACCAGAGATCGGCGAGATCGCTCATTATCTTTGTTATTCTAGTTATCACCATGTACTGAAATTGCACTGGCTAGATGGGAAAAGAAATTGGTGTGCCGACCACCTGGTCCACACACTAGTGGTCGATATACTCCCTCAATATGAGATCCGCACCCTTTGGCAGAGAAAACAATTTGAGGGCGCAGATCTAGCGAAGAAGTGGCGCAAGGAAATTTTTACACGAGCACCGGAAATGAGCGCCAACTCCATCCAGTGTCTCGGTAGCGACCGCTTCTATGTGCGGTCACTCTCGGACCTGTCAAAGATGTATTTGGTCAATCTCGGCACGGACACTTTGGACTTGTCAGAAAACTACCTAATTGAACATGGCAAGGACAAGTGTGACTGTCCGGACTGGCCCAGAGCCCGGCTATGCAAGCACATCGCTGCCGTCGCTCATTTCTCTTTAGATGGTACCATTCAGATCACACGCACAGCACCAGAGCCTGAACATGAGGTCCATGAGAGCCCACAGGACACACAACAGGACACACAAGGCGATGCGAGCCTGCCTTCCAATGCAAGCATGACAATTTTGGCAAACTTGATTACTGTGTCTAGGGAGTACCTAAGCGATGGCCCACCTTTGTCACCAGGGACCGTCCGGAGTCTTTGGCTGGTGGAGTCGCGTCTCATGGCGGTAATTCAGAACTCGTGCACTTCCCAAAGTCCATTCCTGGATAGGGAAGGCCTCCCGCCTAATCAGCGTACCTGGACCGAGACCACCGAGCGAATGGGGGCAAAGCAACAGAAGAGATCACATCCCACCCCCACCAACAGTTCATCGCCTGGTGCCCCAGCAGCAGAACAAATTGGGAAGCTCAATCGCAAGCAACCCCATGTGAAGAACACCGACCCCTACAGTGGGGGGCTTCGGTCTGGCAAGGACGCTGCCCCAGATGCGCGGACCGCAGCCCAGAATGAGGATGTGCATGCCCGCGTCGCTACCATGACCGATGGCGCAGAGGCGCCTCCCTCCCAGCCCACCAAACGGTGTCGCAAACGCACTAGTACCCCGCCGCTGCCGCCCTCTTCCGCGCCTGTGCCAGGGTCCTTGGCTCAGTGGTACCCCAACACTGCGTATTCTCAGGTCCCGTATCACGCCACATACCCAATGTACTGGCATTATGGCCACTTCCCCCCCTCCCAACCTTACTACCCCAGCACACAGTAGATTACACTCTATACACACTAGAATGTCGACTTGTAAAAAAAATGTGTACTTGTTTTGATTAGTTAATGTTATTCCTTTTTTGTGCTTTACTCAATCACCTGACTTGAACCAAAAAAGCGTTCATGTAATCAAATTTATTAGCTAACTATTTGACTTTACTTCAATTGTGTAATCAGGAAAACGAAGTGTTGAAGCGGAGACTTAATTCGAGTTTGACGGGAAAGCGGACCGGCGTGTGGGAAGTCTGCGAAAAGTATGCAACTGGTAGAGCTCCCTACAGTGGACGCTCATCCCTCTCGCTCACTCCCTTTGGGCGTTAATCATATAATATATTCCTTCAGGTTATGGGCCCTGGCCCCATAGCTTAAAACCTCAGGCCAGGATAACTTACTGCTCAATAAAACACTATATTCCCCTTTTCCCTGCGCGAGAAATAATCTACCCCTATCATGCCTCCTTATCGATTCACAGACGAAGTAGTGTTGGGGAAGTTTGGTCTCAGACCGACCCAAACCAGGTTTGAACCGAACCCAAACTGTTTTAAATGGTTTGGGTTTGGAGAATCCTGGCTCAAACCGAATGGTTTGGTTTCCAGTTTGGGGGTCCCAAACCTGGTTCAAACCAAACCAAACCAATTAAGAAAACATATTAAAAAATATTAAAAAATATTAAAAAATAGTTTATAAGTGCTCAATACTAGTGTGGTCGTACCTATGCAAAAATCGACATTTTATTTTCTGTAGCTCCGACAACACATCATAGCTACTTCATATTGTACATACCAATAGAAGAATGGATATACTGTTCAATGGTGATTTTTGCTTATTTTCTTTTTTGGCTCCTAGGGAGCACGACCGACTTCACCCCCAGATGCAAATTTTATCATGCACTGGCCCCCCAAGGTGAGATTACCTTCTACAACTCTATCGCATGTACAATATCACCCCAAATTTATTATGGGCGTTCTCGTTGGTCTCTTCTAACACTCTATTCCAACAGATCTGCGTGGCATTTAGCAAGATCGTTGGGATCTGGTGGTCTGGGCCTTTACTTTTTACGACTCCCCTCTCTTCCTTGTCGCACTGTAGTCGAAATTCTCAATATATTTCATTTTTTGTTATGATCTCATATCTACAGATCCTACAGTACCTACTGTATTTTTTTTTGGGCAGAAAGGACCACGGGAAGAGGGTGATCTGAGGCCATTTTTTAAATTTGCATCCTCGTGACCATTTGCATCCACCTGACACCACTAGTAAATGGTTTGGTTTGGTTCAAACTGAGTTTGAACTGAACCAAACTGAGTTTAAACCAAATTTAAACCAAAATCAATGGTTTTTGGTCTCAAACAATTTGAAACAAAGTCTTAACCAATGAATTTGAACAAAATCAATCATTTTTTCCTCAAACCAACATCTTAAGTGGTTCCTTAAGTGGTTTGAACCAAGTTTGAACCGAACTGAACCGATTAAGGACCAATTTAAAACACTTATTTTTAATTGGTTTGAAACAGTTTGGAACAGTTTGGAACAGTTTGAACTGGTTTGGGTCCGGTTTGGGTTCAGTTTGGTGAAAATTAAATGGTTCGGTTTCTGGTTTGGCCCAAAATGGCCCAAACTGAACCAAACTGAACTTCCCCAACACTAGGACGAAGACGAGCTCGAGGATCCCCCCTCTTCTGAAGAGGAGGAACTCTACTTGACTGAGGCTAAAGGCCCAGATTCGCAAGTGACTTGCGTGATAGAGCCTAGTGTTTAAAAGTCCAGTCATCTAAACTGCAAAAAACTGCAACTGGACTGGACTGAAACTGATCAAAACTGGACTTGCAGTTGCAGTTCTCCGAATTTGGGAATGTGACCAGCTCCGGTTCACTGGAATTTGGTGCCACCCAGAACCGCACAAAACTGGCTTGGGTCGGGCTCAACCGGTCTTTGCTGGGTTGGTTATCACGACCGGACCTCCGGACCTTCTGACGCGTCACGGGTTGTTACATGTCATGTGAACCCTCAACTCGCCTTCACCACCACTGTCTAGGGCCCCACGCGATGATGCAGCCACGCCGGCTGTGCTTCAACATTACCCGCACGCGACGATGGATGTTATCAACATGACAGCGTGACTATGACAGCATTGGCCACGACAACGCTAGCTACAACGATGAGGGCAATGGCCACAGTTGGTGGTCAGCCAACACCAACCACCGCTGCTGCCACCACTGCGCTGACAACAACAGCTCAACATGCAGTCACCATGGCATGACAACGACGATATCGGCCACCATGGTGTGGCCACAATGACGAGGGCAATCGCAACACTGCAACCGCCGCCATCACTACGCCAACAACAATGATTACAACAACAACCCAAGAACTCAAGCTGCGACTATGGTGACGACGACGACCTGGACAACAATGGCGACTAGTGCTTTGAGGTCCAGTCATAATGACCAGACTAGGACTGGGAACTGGACCGGACTGTGACTGGTCCAATAGGACCTTTGGTCCCGGTTACAGCCCCCATTGGGCATTGCCAGTCTGTGGTCCTGTGTTATTGCCCTTTTTCAAGGGACCGGGCCAGAACCAGTTGGGACCGGTCTAGGACCGGTCTTTTGCACGTCAACAAGGCCATTCAAACAACTTTAATAAAACTAAAATAAAAACATGTCTAATATCATAAGCTACTACTTGTATGCTAAAGTTCATAGCGTCGTCGGTGTCGTGGGGGCGCGGCACCGCGTCAGTGTCGTGGGGACAAGACGCTACGCCGGTGTCGTGGGGGCACGGCGCCGTGTCATTGTCGTGGGGGCGCGGCACCACGTCAGTGCCGTGGGGGCACGGCGCTGTGTCGGTGTCGTGGTGGTGCGGCACCACGTCGGTTTCGTGGGACATGGCGCCGCATCGTTGTCGGGCGCTGCGGTGCTGCGTCGGTGTCATAAGATTGCAGCCCCACGTCGGTGTCGTGGGGGCACGGCACCGCGTTGTCGTGGCATTGCGGCGCTGCGTCGGAGACTCGGAGTCGTAAGATCGCAGCCCCACGTCAGCGTTGTGGAGGTGTGGCGCCGCGTTGGTGTCGTGGGGGCGCGGCACCGCGTCAGTGTCATGGGGGTACGACGCTGCGTTGGTGTCGTAAGATCGTCCCATGTCGGGTGTCGTGGGGGCGCGGCACCGCATTGGTGTTGTGGGGGCGTGGCACCGCGTTGGTGTCGTGGTGCCCCGTGTGTTTGAAACCTAGAAAGGAAAGGTTATGGGTTTAATCAGACGGAAAAAAGAGAACTTAGCTTCGGGGTTCAGTTCAGTACACGAGTGCTGGCTGAGGTGTCGTTGACCGGTCCGGCAACCTGCGTGCCCGCAAAAACCCGCCATCATGGACAAACAACAACACACACCACTGCAAGTTGAAGCGCTGACTCTATGCCTCACTCTACGCGTTTTAGCATCTCTGTTTCTACCTTCCCTTTGTTACCTTTCCTTAGCACACTTTCTGGTATATAGCCAGTGTAATCACACCTTTACTACAGTCAAGTAATAGTAATATAGACTTCCCCCTCCAGATTTCGGAGTTTTGGGCTCACTGAAACTCACACTTTGTGTTCCCCAGCATGCCACATTCATTCGCGGCCCAAGCAACTTCAACCCGACACATTTCCGACCCTGGCGGCCACACATACAGAGTTTCGCGCCATGCCAAAGCGTGCACGGCATTTGCGACCACCCTCATTCCCTGGCCTACCCCTCCTGTTCCCGACCCTCCCGACCTTGCCGCAATTGCATGCGGCCCTATCCCTTCGACAACGACGCGTCCACGATCGCTTTGGACCCATACGCGACAGCTCGCGCTCCGCGGAGGCCTGCGCGACACCGAGCGACGCTTCACACCCCCCAAAACACTGTGCACGTTGGAGACTAGGGCTGGCATATAGTAGCATTCACTGGGTGGAAATCTTGCTTTTACTGCTGACAAAAGCCTAACATATCTATAACAAAAGGCAATCAAATTTCCTTTATTTTGTATGATACAAAATCCAAGCATGATGAATAAATATTGTCAGGCTAAATTCATATTACAAAATGGAGCTAAAATGATATTTATTGATACCATTTTGTCATGTTCCTTGTGGGAAGAAAAAATTGTCATTTTGCTAAGATGTTTCATTTGGAAATAGGTTGAAAAAATGCAAACCAAATAATTTTTTCCAAGTGTAAATGACATGACAAAATGCTAGAATATTTTTCCCATCTGTCTAAGTATTTCACATGGAAAGACAATGACAAGCAGTCAAAATTATATTAACATGATTCTAGATGGTAAAACTTTGAATTGACTATAATATGATGTCATCATTTTTTTAAAAGCAATATTTTTATTTTTCACATCATATTTTGTGAAGGAAAACCATAATAAAATCATATATGAAGTATCACAATTTTTCCTAGGTTTTTTAGGAAGTATTTTATCAAACAATATATAATATTTTCCCATCGTAAAATTTTATATATTATATTGGTATTTGTCAACAATTTATTATAACAAAATTGAAATGGTCATCATTCAACGGTATAGCTTGTGAAGCAGTGCAAGGTATCACACAGACCTCTGCAAGGTGAAGGTGGTAATAACATGGGATATACTAGGGAATGTAGGCTAAGGAAAGAGGGTGCATAGATAAACAGAGGAAATGGTAAAATATGGAGGGAAGAATCCAGGATGAGAGATGATGCGGAGGATTTGGGAGTGTGAAGTAATGCAAGCAGGCATGCATGCCTCTGCAGGGCGTGAGATATCGCATGTGAATCTGTGACAGTTGTGGATGCATCAGTGTCAAAGGACAAAGATCGCGCACGAGAGCAGCGAGGTCAGGAATAGAAACAGTGAAGGTGATCGCAGGTGATTGTGAGCAGTCATGCACGCTTCTGCATAACACGAAACTTTGCGTGAGTGGCTGCCTGGATAGCGGATGCATCTTTGTAGAAGGGCTAGTGCTGTGCAAGAGTGCGGCGAGGTTGGGAGGGGAGATGGGGCTGGTTGGTCACAAGTGGTTGGAGATGGTCGCGCATGCTTCGGTGCAGCGCAAAACTTCATATGAGTGGCTGCTGGGGTTGTGAATGCGTTGTGTTCAAGTCTCTAAGGCCACATACAAGAGGAACAAGGCCAGGAATAGAAACAATAGAAGCTGGTTGCAGGTGATCACAAGCAGTCATGCACGCTTCTGCATAATGTGAAACTCCATATGAGTGGCTGCCTAGGTCGGGAATGCATTGTGTTCAAGTCGCTAAGGCCGCGCACAAATGCGGCACACTGAGGAACATAACTCAAAGGAATGTGTGATGGACTCAGCCCTAGTATTGAATCCCCAAGCATTTCAAGGCAATGCTGCTGGCACAGGTCTGCTCAATGTAATCCCGAAGAGGTATGGAGTGTGGGCTGGACAGGATTAGCGCCCCATAAGCACTGGTAGACAAAAATCTGCTAACAGCCCACTATACCCCCCCTTCCCCCCTAACCTGGGTATGGGCGCTTACATTCCCGCAAGCCCCTTGGGTCTGCATCATCTTCAACGTCCAGAGCTGAGCCATCCTGATGTTGAGTTCCCAGCGCGCGTGAGGCCGATGTGGCTCACGTTGGCGATCATACCTGCTCATATTTCATTGATTAATGTGTTTGATCTTGTGAGTGAATTATCGTATCATCTCGGTTCTGAATATCATACTATACTTCATACCCATGTGAATACAGTACAGACAGAAAGCCATCTTTCTCAACTCGTACTTATACCCGCATAGTTTGTCATGTACACCTCAGTCATCACTCGTAGGTGATTCCTGAGGGGAGGAATACTTCTGTCCTTGTTCTCTTACAGTACGCTTACACCTGGATAGTCTCATTCGTCTATCTAGGTAAATATACAAAGTCATCGCTTGTAGGCGATTCCTGAGTCTCATTCATCTATCTAGTGCCTTTGTGTGCCTTTGCACCCCATTCGCCTTCACACGTGAGCTTCGTTCCCCATTGAGGACTCCGTAATCTGCTAGACCTGACCCTTCACCTCGTCGGAACTAAGCTTGCCATCCTCGTACTCAGGCCCATTCAGAATGGAGCAGATCGTGCCAAAGATTACATCACGCTAGTAACAAAACGAAAAGTAATCACAAGCTTCTTCCCCGACCATGTACCCCACGCTGGCAGCAGTAACTACTTGCTATCAGTATTAACAACCCCCTTCAACGTGTCCACCCGGACTTGAAGGTCACGCAACCGGTCTTTTGATTGTTCTTCTCTGGCCCGCAGCTAGTGATCATCACGGGTAACCCTCGGGTAAACCAGGGTTACCCGTACTCGTATCCGTCAAAACCTGTACCCTTGAGCGCAGGTACGGGTTCCCGCGGGGGTACGCGGGTTTGGCTAATGGGTACGCGGGTTTGGCTAATGGGTACACGGGTTTGGCTAACGGGTACGGGTGTTGCATCACAGGTACGGGTCAGCGGGTCTCAGGTCAACGATGCATTCCGATTCTACATGTACGAGTACAAGTATGTAGCGAATGTAAACAGTAAACTACCTGCTACCAGTGATAGCATCCCAGTCGGCAGGGAGCCCATCCTCCTTCCCGGTGACCTCTTCTCCAAGAGCCACCTTGATGTCCTTGTCCTTGATCATGTCGAGAGTGCTCCAAGTGCCGACACAGAGCAGCGCACGGGTTGAGTGGAAGGATAGGCGGTTCCAGACATGGGGAAGGATGAGGCAGCCTTGACTGAAAACGCGCTCGACATCGACTGTAGTAGCTAACAATTAAGGGTATGAGCATAACGAACAGTGGGAAGGAAGGACAGTACACACCTGGGATCGACAGATAATCACACACCATACGAGAGAGGTGGGGAAAGCTCATGCGCCTCTCATACCACCATGAGAGAGTGTCCTTCACATCTTTGACTCCAGTTGCAAGGTATCAATCGAGTTCGTTGTTGTGACCCGAGGATGCCACAGTCATGAGGTCAGGCAAATCGTCGAATATGTTCTTGGGACTCGAACAAGTCTGCAAGTGCCAGTGGAATGGTAAGCCCAAAGACAAAAAGAAAGGATATGAATTTGCTTACGGCTTCGTCGTCATCATGCTCTGTATCACCTTCGTCATTGGCACCTTCAACTGACTCGTAGGACTGGGTGAATTCGTCTTGGATGATCAAACGTGCGGTTTGAATCCATGCACCCTCCCACTTGTGTTTCTTGAAGTATTCGAGTTTGTGGCAAGGATGGAGCACTTAAGAGCATGTATATTAAGCATACTTCCGATATAATTACATGAGGACTTACCCATAGCAATCCAATACACTTCGGAATGGTCGGTTTTGTTGTAGTATTGGTTCAATGCATTCTTGCCAAGAGCAAGTGCGGCACGTATGGATGGCCCAAATTGATAAGGGCTATCAGCGGCAGTGGCGAGGACCTTGTCAATGTGGTCCATCGCAGGGATCACTGCTGCGAGGTTGGGCATGCCACGCGAAAAATACATTGTCGCGTCCTTAAAGATCTGTCCGAAAATGAAGTCAGAGAGAGATAGGAGATAAAGGAATGACTATTTACCTTTAGCACCTCACGAAGTTCTCCTGCAATCTTCCATTCTGCTGGTAGCAGTTCATATTTGCGAAGATCACGGCTGGCAGTAATGGTGTCAATTGCTGGGCGGTACTTGAGACTGAAGTCGAGCATGTCATATGTTGAGTTCCAGCAAGTCAAAACATCACACGGCATCATGCGTTTTGGGAGGCGGAGGGTCAATAGCGTTGCATACCACTGGGGGAGGAGAATGGTTGTCAAGTTCTTGAGAGCGAAAGCAAGGCGACGCAGCTATGTACCATGTTTAGTATCAGCTAGGCGTCCAAGGATAATATACATACCTTCACCAACATTGATCGCACAGGCTGTATGCTCTCGTCAAGCTCACTGACCTCTTCCTCTGTTAGCCCCTCGTGCAGGTCCACCCAGGTGTCGAGGGGCCGATCATCATGCGCCAGGGGCCGATCGTTGTCCTCCTCCTCCTCAGCATCGTCTTTGGCCTCCCATGCCTCCAACTCAGCGCGCTCCTCAGAGTCGAGTTCATTAGCTAACTCAGCGAGTGCTTGAGCAGCCACATCGAGGGTGATGCCCGGTTTTGCCTTTGGTATGTTGAATTGCTTGAGAATCAACTTTGCGGAGATGCTGATTGTGTGCGCAAAACAGCGGGTCTGGTTGGCAGCACCGGGAAACGCATTGACTATGGTGCTGAGATGCTTAATCATGGTGTCGTTATTAGATGCATTATCGGTCGTGACACTAAGAACCTATAGAAAAGTAAGTCCAAGTACACACATTAGACCAAATTCCGAGAAACTCACCTCGTCTTTGATCCCAAACACTCCTAGGACGTCAGCAAAAGTGTTTGCCAGATTCACACCAGTATGGGACTGTGGAACTTCGACGATATCGAGGAGGAGCGCCATCAGAGCGCCATTTCTTTCAAAGTGCACAGTAATGGCTACGTATGCCTTGTGATTAGGCGATGTCCAGGCATCGGTGGCAAAACTAAGTTTGCCATTGATTCCCTGGCTTCATGTTAGTACCATACCGTTCTGGAGCGCTAGTTAATGTCTGCATACCTGTAACACCTTTGCAATGCGTTCGCAAACGCGTACAAAAACATTCCTGACATCATGCGAGAGCATTGCCGCCAAAGGGATGTAACAATCTGGTCTTCCTGTCTTCATTAGGCAGCGAAACACACAGTCATTGACTATCTCAAAAGGGCGCTTGTTCTCAGCAACCCAGCGGACAAACTCTGCCCTGTCAAGAACATTAGATGTGATTGCAGCCAGATCAGGACATTGGAACATACCGGGCTTTGATCTTAGTATGCTGGCGGTGGCTGTAAGTCACCTTTCCCATTCCAATACGTTTGAACGCGGCTGTGATTGAACCGTTCGTCCCCTTGTAATTTCTGAGAGCCTCGCGTGCAGTCTTGACATCACGCGTTCTGTCTGCAGCCGCAAGTGCTTCGTCACCCCAGCAAACTCTTACATGTTGACGGAGATTGCTGGTGGAACTGGTATCGCCAGTGTAAAGGAAGTGGCGGACAAACCCTTTGAGGCAGCAGGGGCTAGCAGCGCATGCAAAGATATGGGCCTTACAGTTCTTGACGTATTCCACTGTAGGCGTAGGCTTGAAGAATGCATAAACAGACACATCCCAACTTTTAGAAAGGCGCTCTATTGAAGTTTCAGTGTACTGTGATATAGAGTATAATGGACCCAAGACTCACTCAACTCTGATACGTCGTCCTCCACCTCAGGCTCGTCATCAGGCTCAGAGTCGTCGTCAACTTTGATGGCTTCAGGTGTACTAGAACGCGCATGTGTGCCCATGGTACTGGTCTCTTTGCCGCTGCTGCCAGTGGGCCCAGAACTTTGGTGAGTATGAACTGGCGGATGTTGACGATGACAAGTGGAGTTGGCGATGTCTTCAACAGAAGACTGGGGAGTATCGAGGATAGGTCTTGCGTTGACTCTGGTTCTAGACGTTGTCTTTGCTTTCTTCCTGGCCAAAGGATCACCATTTTCGGTGACACGCTCGGTAGGACAACGCTTGCGTGGCCCTCATATGTCATCGGTGTCAGTCCTAGGAATCGTGGGTACAGATGGTTGAGGCATGATAGACTTAGTGTTTGCAGCACACTTAGGCTCATGGCACGAGAGGAGGGAGGAAGGATGCTCTGAAGATTCACAAAGCCAGGGTTAAATACATGTGCGGCAAATACTACCACTACCTAGAAGGTCCAACTTGTGTCAAGCATCTAAAAAAGGACAATGGGCGAGTCAGTGGATCCAATGATGAAGGAAACGCTGACTCGCCGAGGGTGGAGAGCTGGGTAAGGAGCTGGAGGTGCTCAGGTGTGGGAAGGGAATGGAGGCAGCGACTTGAATGAGACTGCGAGGGATCACAATTGTTCCTTGAATGCAATGGTCTGATGGAAGCTCTGAGTTGAGGGAGTGTTGAGGGGCATGCAGCGGAAGGTAGTGTGGCGATGGCGAGGATGTGGTAATTGCAAGAATGTGGAAATGGTGAGGAATCCGCCGAGGATGTGGCAATGGGGGCATGGTGCTACTTGTTGCGGCATGGAAACTGATTTGACCAAAACAAAAAAAAAAAGCCCAACCCATGTACCCGTGGTTTGGGTATGGGTTTGCCTCGGGTTGAAGACGGCTACCCGTACCCGTACCCGGCACTACCCGACCCGTGACCCGTGCGGGTTATCCGTACCCATGATTATCACTACCTGCAGCATTCCAAGTCAAGTGTTCAGTCCTTCAAATTCCTGAAGGGCGGAGAGAAGATCCTCCTCCATCTTGCCAAGTTCACTCATCACTTCATCAGCCTCAATGATCTCCATTCTGGGTACATTTTAATCGATCAGCCTAGAAGAGTAACATCAAATCTCACCTCATAGCCCAATCCACTTTGCAAACTGGGATTGGTGCTCATATTCACTTGCTTGAGAAGGCGATCATTCTGGACTCTAGAATTAGTGAGCTTCCCCTTCTTTAGGTTTATCAGAAAGGAGTCTCGGCGCATCAAATACAAGACTTACACTCTCACCGATATGAAGAGATCCAGGGGATGAGCTACAACTTGGACTGGCGTGAGCATCGGGATATTTTAAGGTCGCAAGAGGTGGTGAGTCGCTTGTGTCGTCCATTGAAACCTTAACAGATAGCGATTAGTCTTTCAAACGAAAGGGAATCCTCAGTATAAGAAGAAACCTCACCTCACTGCCTATGAGAGCCGTCAGGCTAGCAGTGGCCCAAACTTCAGAGTGGCACTCGCTTGACACTGCTTGCTCCATCATGAGAATGGGCCAGAGACGAACAGATAAGGGGATTATAGGGGAAGGTTAAGAAAACCGTTGACAAAGCCACTTATATACATTACAGTGTTTTGTGTGTGAGTGACTGTTGAGAGGTGTCCGCGTGCACCATGGCAGGTGGTGGGTGGTAAATTTCGTTGTGTTCGGAGTTATTTACATGACAATAGACATTAGTAGTTGGATGGGCCAAGAAACAGGGGGCGTTGACATACCCAAGTTAGTGACTGTCAGTCTCGATGCATGCCCCTGAAGTGGTGATGGTAGCAGCTATACTCGGTCAGTGGTCATTATTGTAGTCGTGGTGATTACAGTCACCCGTACTTGTGATTGGTGCACCCCACAGCAGGCTGGGGCTGAGGGTTGAGTTCGTGGCCATCCTGAAGGGAAGCTGCAGAGGCAGGGCACCACGGGAAGCTGCATGGGATGGTGCGTACGGTGATCATGAATCCCGAAGCGGCTAGTACGCATCCACACATAATGACGCAAATAAATGACGATATTTTCGTGAAAGCCCATGTGCAATTCTGCCGGGTGCGTCGGCAGAACCCATGTGGGCCCATTGTAGAAATAAAGTGTACATATACGCGTGGGCCCATGATACTATTTTGTAAACAATCTCGGATGGGCCTATAAATCACTGGTATAAATACCTGACGAACAGGTGGCATGGGCCCTCATCACAAGCACAGCTAGTAGGACAGCTGCTGACCGAACCGCATGTATGGGCCCGCGATTCATATGTATATATTCTGCCGATGAGCTTGAATTGGCCCATTGCGCTGATGGGCACATCCTGCCGACAAGCTTGCCTTGGCCCATGGTGCTTATGCATACATCCTGCCAAAAAGCTTGTAATGGCCCATTGTGCCAATGTGCCAAATCTGCCAACAAGCTTCAATTGGCCCATGGTGCTCATGCGTATATCATGCCGAAAGGCTCGTATTGGCCCATGGAAGTCATATGCATATTCTGCCGACAAGCTCGTATTGGCCCATGGCAATCATATGCGTATTCTTCCGACAAGCTTGAATTGGCCCATGGTACCCATGTGCATATCCTGCCGAAAGGCTCGTAGCGGCCCATGGCAATCATATGCGTATTCTGCCAACAAGCTTGTATTGGCCCATTTGCCCATGCGCATATC